>MU223315.1:1102680-1134119 GCA_018584345.1 Thuja plicata | reverse complement strand
TCTTCGTATACTGGGTCAACCTTTCCCTTTAGTTTTGCACTCCTGGTAAATCTAGAATCCAGGATGCCTTAAAATTCTAAGAAAAACTTATGATATACTTTCTTTCTAAGTCTTCCCCAGCAGAGTCGCCAAAAACTGTTGGTTAACAGTTTGTCCTCCCGTTAGATTTGTAATCTTTGATTCTTTTAGCTCCCAAGGTGAGAGAACAAAAGGACGTCACCAAAAAATGGGTCAGTGTATGTTATCTATCACTGCCCTCTGAATTGACAGGTACAACTCCCTGATTGTGTTTGATATGCAATGAATATGTCTTTCTATTGATCATCGGATTTATTCATTATGAGTTTTAACCAAATTGCTTGTAGACACAAACAATTCAGGCAAGGCTAATGTTTAATCTATATTCAAATCTAGTCTATCTATTCTAAAAATGCATATTCTACTGAGGAGAACAGAAGAAGAATCGTACATGGACAGCAAAATAGAATTGCTTACGCTGCAACTTCTAACATGAAATAGAATCCAAGCAGGAATTACAGTTCCGCATACAATTGTACCTTCTATTATGATGCACCTAAATTACTGAATGAATAGGAGAAGAATCATACATGACAAGCAAATAGAATTACTTTCACTGTAATCATAGACATGAAATAGAATCCAGCATGCAACTGCGGCTTCACATATGACTGTTCTATCTATTCAAAATGCAAATGATTCACTAAAATGGTGCAACAAACATGAGACAACGCCTCTGTAAATAGAATCACTTCTGCTTCATTAACAAGTTTTCCGACCCCCTATACTGAATTCTTTACAGAATTTATAAACTCTACAATACATTAGGCTTCTAAGAGCCAATGACCTTCCCTCTTCTTCGAATACAAAGAGACAGAATGCAAAGAAAAAGAATTTTCAAATCTGAGAACTCGAACAGTCACTACGGAATCTGAAACTCTTCATCTCCAACCAGCATTATCGAGCTTAATCCATTGGGCCACGGAGTTGAAGCATCATTTACTCTTTGAATGATTTCAAAATGACCCATGTGGTCAAAATTTTAAAAGACTTCGAAACCATGGATATATCGGCCGGCGGATTTTTTTAGTTTTCAGTGCGATAATGGCTTTTGCGCACTTACATTTGGGTTTTCTGCTATGACTATTTCCAGGTGCTTTCATGAAAAATTATCTAAAGATGAAACATTCTTCATGAGATTTTATGGAGACCCATATGATTAGTTTCTGAAAATAACTCAAAATCTTTGAGATTAGAGCTGGCGGGATTTTGGATTTTGAGTGCGAAAATAGCCTCAACGCACTTGAATTCTAGATTTCTGCCTTGACCCTTTAGGCACATTTTCAGACCAAACTCTCTGAAGATAAAATGTTCTTCGAAGCATTTTAAGAGGACCCAAGTCATCAGATTTTAAAAAGACTTGAATTTGTGCAATTTAGAAGGTGGCAGGTTTTAGAGAAACAGGTGCGAAAATGGCCATTGCGCACCTGATTTTTAAATTTCCGCCTCGGGTATTCTCGGGCATTTTGGAGCTACACTTTCAAAGCCAAAATGTTCCTTGATTCATTTAAACATGATCCAGATAATCAGAATTGAATAAGACTTCGAAAGCACCATGATACAAGCTGGCGGGATTTTGGATTGTAGGTGTGAAAACCAGTCCAGCGCACCTAAAATGAGATTTTCCGCCTTGAGTATTTCATGCAATCTTGGGCCATGCTTCCTGAAGGAAAAATTTTCTTCAGACCATTTCAAGGCGACCCATGTGATCAGATGTGAAAAAGAGTTCAGATTCTCCAAGATATGAGGCGGCGGGATTTTGGATTTTGAATGCGAAAAAAAAGAATCCTTCTTTGCGGAAATGTATGAGGGATGTGCGAAACCCACAATATGTGAAAACTCTTCTTTGCGGGAATCGCACCTAGTAGGTGTGATTTCTGCATAATGGAGAAGCCACTCCCTATCTTTCCGCATGTCATTTTTAAGTGCGCGGGCTACTTAACTTAAAGCACATGCTTTATTTGATTTCTTAAAACAATAACATAATATTCCTTTTTAATAAATCAGGCCCACCTTATTATAACTAAGCTTGCAGAAAATCACCAGCTAAGTGCGAAACCCGCACAATGCAAAGTTCTTCTTTGCGGAAAATCACCTGAGAGGTGCGAAAGCCGCCATGGAGTAGCCGAAATTGAGAAACCCGTCGTCTTATAACTTCCTCATTTTAGCACCAAATTGCACGTTGTTTTCACTGTTGGGATCATGAAGACTTAAAGAATCGATCCATGCCTTCAAAAGTGAAAACTACCAACTTTTATGAATCATGGAAAATGCATGTAGTGAGTATGAATCTGGCTCTGCTAAACGTAAAAGACACATACCAGTCTTCAATTTGCACCTAGCCCGATATATTCAACTGAAAAATTTATTTCTCTACCACAAATGGATTGTTCACCTTGTGATATGAAGTAGAATCCTGAATGATTCAATGCTGATTCTATTATTACTTTCGTTACATGAAGAATCTTTCTTAGTTCTTTTGAATGTCTGAAACTTATGACTCCCAAACATCATTCTATCTCTTGAAAAGATCATCAATTGGAGCACCATTTTCTTTGCCGGGTTGGGATCTACAACCTACCCAAATATGAAAAGACCTCAGAACAACCTGCCCGACTAAGAGAAGGAAAGGCAATGACAGGGAAACCCGACAAAGATAGCCTACCTAAGAAAGACTTAGGCCTAGACTCAGACTGACCAGACTGACTTGACATGACCATATGACTCCAATAATGCCAAAAAAAAGGGTGACTGAAAGTCAGACAACAATGATAACCTTCATCACCTTCAGGAATTCTTGGTCTTATAGACATTTTTTAACTTCTTCCTCAAGATCTTCAGGATCATTAAAATCAGGGTGGATTTCAGTGTCATGATTATTTCCCCAGACATTGTTGGTTCTAGTAATCCACCACAAGGAGGGACTGACTTATGTGTAGTGTTTAGTTGTTCCTCAATCAAAGGATTTTCCTTAAACTGCATACATTTTCCTTCTTCTTCTATATAGGGCATGTTAAAACAACTTCTAGTTCTTACATGCATTAACCAGGCAATGCGCCTAACCAGTGATGGAGTAAAACTGACGTGTCAACTAAATCCAAGATCAAATGAAGATGAAAACAAGATATGTCCAACTAAGAGGGAGAAGAGATGACTCCTATCTTGAGTCAAGATTAAAAAACCTTCTTTTGCAACTCAGAATAAGGATAGTGTGGAAAAACAAAAATTGAATAGCTATGGACTGATCTATGGACTAGTATGACAATATCGAGGTTTCGTGACAATAAAGTTAGATTAATCAAAAGGTTGTTACTGGAGACAAGACTAGTATGAACTCACTAAAATTTAGTACATAATCTATACAAATACCCAGTGTATGACGAAACCCAAGTTGAAGCATTTTAAGTTAAACTATTTGTTTTGCAAATTTTTAGTTTCAAATTTTGATGTTCTAGTTTTTGCAAACACCTCAAACACAATATGATAAATTAACAATCACAACAATCAAACCCCTAATCCTATTTGGCTGGCAAAGAGAATAATCATTTGAATCCTCTTACAATAAAATACTCATTCAAGTCATATAGTTAGAATATTGGAAACACTAGCTCCCCTCCATGACACACACTTCTTGGGCCTACCAAGCTTTGAATTTCTCCAGACCCGGGGATCCTGATAAATTTATTGTCTCAATAAGAGGGGTACATGAGAGGTTTCTTAGGTATACACGTCTCACAATGCCTGTATCAACAAGTAGAAAGGATTGTGGCCACTACTCTAAATTTTTTTTAATAAGGATCTCTATTTAAGTGTATCCTCTATGTCCGTGCAAGTGTGATTGAGGCTACTAACCCCACAGATCACCTTAGCACCAACAGTCTCAATACATGATTCAGACCCGCAGGCCTTGCTATATGTTAGGTGAGAGCTGAGTATAATCTCAAATTCAACTTATCTTTCAAGGATTTAGTCTCGAGGAAGCATTTTATTATAGTGAGTTAGAGTATCTTTGTGTTATCTCATTCTCACTAGTGTCATTCTCCAAGGGCGAGTACTTTTTCCCACTTGGACAGGCCCTCTAAAGTTGCAGATCTCAAATGGAAAATGACAACAATGTTGTTGGATTTCTGATCATCCCTAGAAGAGAGAGAGAATAATCTCCTAACACTATTTCCATTCTTAAAACACCAAACAAAATTTTATTTTGAAATGTCTTACATAAAGGTTCCTAGTTAATAAAAACAAGAAAACACACAAAAGTTTGGTTGGTCTACGAACACAGAAACCTGCAAGACAATCTGTCAGTAGCTTGTGTTTTAGTCTTCTTTTTTTCAATTGTCCTGCAAACCATAGTTAAGCTATAAATCAGGAAAAACAACCACAAAACATCAATCAAGAAAACTTGTTAGCGTTATAAAATCAAGAGAACTTGTTGTTTTTAAGAACTTGTTGAATCCTGAAAAGTTGGCCAAGTCTAATTTTTTAAAAATCTCCCAAAATCTAGAATTTGCATTATAACTCCTAGAGATCTGATACCACTCTCAAACATCCTGAATTTATATATTTAAAATATAACTTATTATACTTAAACGTTCTATTTTAAATGTAAAAGATGGAAAAGAAAAAAAAATAGTAAAGAAAGCTTGTTTTTCTTCCAAAAGCCAGAGAATATTCTCTAAAATATCAACCAAAAAACTAAACTGAGTGTATGGAACATAAAATTCAAAACTCTAAAATAAACAGAAACATGTGGAATCAAAAATTGATTTTCTGCCCCACATTGGGCACCAAAAATGTGTGTGTGAAAAGTGGTTAAGTACCTGCAAGCTGCAAACACACACTTCAATGAATCATTATGTGGTTAGTCATTCAAACATGGTATCAAAGTAAAATATAAGCTAAACTAACCTAAGTCGACTCATTTCTTTCTAGTAGGCAGAAGTATGGATCTTTCTCTTAGATCATCACAAGATCTAGTGACTACACTTGTTCTAAATGAAGGATTTGAAGCTACAATTATTATCTAAATGTAAATGCAAGTTTGTGGTTAATCCAATGCTACTTAGATTGACTTTAAGCACCAAATTGAAGTGTAATGATTAATTTTAAGCCCAAAAAAATGTGTGCTAGTGATAAAGATTTGCATGCTTTGAAAATAACTTAAAACAACTAACAATGTTAAACAATTGAAAGCTAAGAATGCTAAAACACTTGAATGCAAAAACTAGAGAATAACGATAATAATAAAAAATTAGGATCCTTTGTGAAGGAAATCAGGTTCTCTTTTATAGAAATCTCTCTCGAATTGATGGTCGAGATTGAAAGCCAAAGAATGAATAGGATTCAATTTGAAGAAGCACATTCCACATGCACGGAGAATGATTAGTTGAGAGAGTCAGTTAACTGAACTGATTGATCAGTCATTTAGGAAACTTCCAAAATTTATTTTCAATTAACTAGATTGTTTGCAAAATGTGAAATAGACAAGAATGAGTTAACTGAATAAAAAAATTGTTTCTAATTTGAGAATCAGTTAACTAAAATTGATGACATAATATGCATTTTAAAAGATTTAAATGATTTTAAATGCAATTTAACTCAACTTTATTAATTTAATTCCTCTTTTAAATTTTATTAACAATTTAACAATTTATTTAATCAATATATTAAAATATCAATTAAATAAATAAATTTAAGGTTTATTTGCCAATGTAATGTATTTTTAGGAATTAATTAATTAATCAAGTACAATGATTAGCTAGGACCTAGGGTTTAGGTCAGATCAGTTTGAAGTTGATAAATTTCCTATTTAGTCTATAACTTTGAATAATCAAGATTATGGTTTCTTGATAAGTGATTAATATTAGGGGTCTAGGGTTTAGATGACCAGTTTTAGGTCATTACAACAGTTGCTTGCTAACTCTCCAACCTGAGAAGAATTTTCTTTTTCATTACGCAAGCCAGAAACAAAGAATACTTTCTTACACATGGAATCGTATTTCTAACTCGCGCCCAACATTTCTTAATTGATCATGACTTCACAACCTTGCGACAACTGCAACTCATGATCTCTTCACTATTATCTCTGACTATCTTTAACTGTTACAAACCAACAAAAAATGCTAGTCTCCATCTCGCAAGTTTTATCCTTAACCATTTGTAAACCTTGCGACCTCATGACTGATTGCTACTCGCAAGCTCGTGACTTATTCTGCTAACTTCCATCCTATCTTGCGACCTTGTGACTTAACCACCCTCGCCAACTCTCAACTTCAAACACTTACCACCACAAACCACCGTGACCTAGTGACCAACACTTGATGTCACCACCATGATCCCCACTTGATCGCCATGTCACTGGCCACCTCATCATCTTCATCACTGCTTGTGCTACGTGGCATGCATTGATTCGCTTCATATCTGCCATATCACTCCCACATCACCTCAGGCCCACAAAATACACCTAGCTATCATCGATTCATCCCTCACCTAACCACCTATTGCATGCATGAATTACCAAAATGCCTAACTTCCTTAGGAAACTCACAATGAGCGAGCGGGCACATATAAGCAAGGTAAAAATACCCCGCAAGATGAATGTGGGATAAATCCCTCTTTATGAACTTATTCCTTGCTACTACTAGTATACTCATGTGTGACTGCATTCTCTACTCGATCTCTTACTAAACCAAGAACACGGCATTACCTACGCATGACGCAATCATATTAGCAAAACAACTATTTTTTTCTCCTTTGTCCTCTGCATTTACTCGTTGCTACTAACACGATAGAATCAAACCCTCTTGGGAGCCACATTTACGTCCACATGCCATTAAGAGGTAACAATTACCTTTGATTTGCTTGAAATCATGATGGCACTACCAAATTGAGCCTGAGTAAAACTTTTGGTAACAATTCCCAAGGAAGAGCCTCGTGAATGTCATCCTCTACTTCTAAGGTATGTTTAGGAGAAGGAAAAACATAGCTCATCAAGGCCTCATCTATAAAAGAAATATCAATAAAAATCATAGGAAGTGATTTATCAATATAATAAGTGGTCGTGTTATCATCTTCTTGTACCAAATGATCCTTATAAGGAAGAGACATTGTAGAAGAAATATCATCATCTTTATTAAAGACCTCTTTGGTAAGAGGGAGAACAATAGGGGAGAAGATTTATTATGTTCTTGAGCCATAATCATGGGTTGTTTATGAATCCTAGGAGGATCATCAATATTGCAAATAAGATTCCCTATAAGAAGAAGACCAAGAAATTTTTGGCAAAAGTTTTGTTTGGGAGATGTAGAGGAAGACTTAGGAGAGATGAAGTCATCAAGGGCTTCATCTAGCATGTCAAAATATTCACTAAAAAATGCCTTGGGAAAGTTTGTAAGGTGACAATAACTAGTCAAATTATCAAAAGCATTAAACTCTTGAACAAAAAAGTCAGACATATTGAAAGAAGACCAACAATGCAACAAATTTTTGTGTTTTATTTATGGAAAATGTGAATGTAATGTAACTAGGAAACATAAAAAGTGAAAAGTAAATGCATGAAATGTAAATGAAAAAAGTTGATTTATAAGTATCCACATCAAAAGGAAAAATATGCATTAAAGAGATGGATTCACCAAAAATGTATAATAGGTGAACACAAAAATATATGCAAAGAAGATCTAACCACCAAATCAAAAGAAGGTATAATGTGTCGAGCTTACCAAATGTATAATAGGAAAATGGTGAGAAATGCTAAGAGTAGAGACCACTCACCATGATCCTATGGTATACATTAAGAATAAAAATCCAACTCTTAAGTTCAAGTTTGATTAGCACAACCAAATGAATGAAGGGTGTTAATTCATAGCTCAAATAAAAGGGGAATTTGGTATCCTTTAGAAGGATATTCTTTATGGGATTGACTATGGATATATAAAATGACTGATGAAATGATAGATCTGAAAGAAAATGCAAGATTAGAGAAGTATTTGTGCACCTTGAAATGAATTAGGAGGTTATATGCGTTGAAACTGCAATTTCTAGTCACGGAGATGTCGTAGACTAAAACTGTTTTGGATATGGGACCCTAGCACCTGTAACTTCTGACCATGAAAATATGAGGCCTCTAGGAACAAGTAAAATTTTCAAGTATAAGTCAATATTTGACTAGACTTCTCTATTTGTGATTGTGTACTTTCTAATTTTGATCTCTGAGATAACCCCAAAAAAACCCGAATCCAATTCCAAAGATCCCGAAACCTGTTCATGCACACAAAAAAAGGGAAATTGTTTGTGGAAGATGGGTTTTCCTTTTTCAAGCCCCAGTTTAGGAATTAACCTTGAATTGAAATAAAGTAAGGAATTATGACATGTAACAAAGATTAGATCTGAAATGAAGTGTATCATGCAATGTAGATACTCCTACCTCTTTGAATGTGATCAAGAATATTGATGCAATATCTTTGATTCCACACAAAAAATGAAAAGGAAATTATGAAAGACAAAATCTTATGAAGATGTTTTGTAAATTTTCAATGAATTATTGAGGAATGAATAAATTATGCCAATGTCCTTCCAAGAAACTCCTTTTCCTAGGCCTCAATGGGGAAAGAAGCCTGATCTATGGAAGACACCTTGAATACTTGAATGCTAGAATGCCACTTGAAATTGCACTTGGATGCTCAATAATTTAATGGATTGATTTCTTAAGGGTTGCTTGAAAATAATGGTTGCATGCTCATAATGAAGACACTCTTTAAAAATAAGGAAGAGGGATATGCTTTTATAGTGCATCCAGAAATAGAACTACACAGGCCAACCATGGATCCGGAACCCCAATGAATGTGCCAGATAGGACCCAGGGCCCAATATTGGATCAAAAACCCAAGGGTAAATTCAAACTTTGACTACACCCCAGGGGGGTGCAGACAAACTTTGAGTGCACCCATCCTGAAAGTTTCTTTCTTTTGATTAAAGGGCATGGCCTATAATGTTTGCGGGATCTGGAAGTTTAGTTGATTCCAATAGCGAGAGTGAATTCCAAGATCATAAAAGGAAATGGGAATTTTTCAATTGGATGAAAGTAGGGGAGGATGATTATAAATGATATCCTACTTCAATTTTTCACAAATTAGGGTGGATTAGAGAAGACAAAAGGACCGATATGTTAATAAAGTGTACATTTAAGTGCAATATGAAGCCCAATCAAAGGAACCACACTAAAGTAGGCCCAAAATGATCTTAAATTGAGAAGAAATAAAGTGTTTACTTTTAAAGATGACACACATACTAAAGTGGGTACTAAATGTATAGTCCTAAAATATTATCACCCATAATTGGATGTTTTGGGACCTATTAGACCCCATTTTGGTAATTTTGAGGTCCAACTTTTCATTATGATTGATCCTGGAAAGATACATGTTTTCCCCTCTCTCATATTCACTCTCCTTGAGATCTCATTGAAACTTGAGCCCATTATCCATGTAACATGTTGAAAATGGTGACATGTTCTTGGGAGACATCCCTAATGGAAACCTATCATTGGGTTTTGGGGCCCAAACTTTCCTCGGGGCCCGATGTTAGGGTCTTATTTGAAGATTTTCATTTGTGGTCGGCCTGGATCAAAATTGAATTTGAAAATAATGGAGTAAAGTATACAAGAACCTTAACACTCCTCATTTTGATAACTAAAATATCTATAATCCTCAATCATATGCAATCATTTTTAAAACCAAGATATCAATATTTCAAGCAAGCAAGAGCAAATGGATTCAAGATTTGAAAGAAAGAATCCAAGATCAAGATCTCCAAGTCTCCAATTCTTCAAGATCATTCAAGTTGAAGGCAATCATCTCATTTTGATGCAAGTTTCTCTCCCATTATTTACTAGTAGAGGAATTATCAATCAATTAAGAAGATCCATTCTTTCATCCACCTTCTCTCTCCTTCTTTGCAAGTGTTTTCAAGCATTTCTACATTCAAGATCTAGGAGTAGAAATTGTAGATCTATGCATAGGGAATCCTTGATTCTACATGAAATTATAAGGTCAAATATTTGTATTCCAAGTACATTCAAGAATCTTCATGGGTATGAGTGACTTCTGTCATAGGTCAGATTTGACTTCTAATTTCCATTTCCATAAATTTCCACTCATTATTTGTTCGTATCAATCTATTTTAATCAATTTTTTCAATGAATTTTCTAATATATATTTTACAATACTTAATAATTATCATTTCATTCAATTACATTATTTAGTGAAGGAAAAATATTCTCCCCGTTTAGAGCTTGAGTTACCTCTTGAGCCTGTTGGGGGCATTCTTCCTTCCTAATGTGCAATTAATGAAAAAGAGAAGTAATAATCCATACATATCACATATTCATTTATCCCATTTCCTATTGTATAGATAGAATCAAAGATTTGTATGAATATGATAGTGATTTTTTGTGAAGTTGTGGACCAGATGAAAAATTTAGTGCTTGGACAAATGGAGAACACTAAAGGAGAATATCTTTTAAAATATGGTTACATATTCAAAGGAAAATAGTTAAGCATTCCTATTGGCTCTATGAGGGAAAATATTATCAGAGAGTTTCATAACAGTGGTATAGTTGGAGATTTTTGAAAGGACAAGGCAATAGCCTTAGTAGTAGATAAATATTAGTGGCCAAAGACAAAGCATGACATAACTAGGTATGTAGAGAGGTGTATAATTTTTCAAGTAGCTAAAGGGAACTCTCAAAATATAGTGATGCATATGTCATTTCCAGTACCGACAAAACCATGGACAAATTTGAGCATGGAATTTTGTATTGGGGCTTCCAAACACACAACAAGGTAATGATTCCATCTTTGTAGTTGTTGATAGGTTCTCAAAGATGGCTCATTTTATTTCTTGCAAGAAAACTAGTGACGCTACAAGGGTGGCATAATTTTTCTTTTCACAAATTTTTAGGCTACACGGTGTTCCAAAAACTATCACCTTTGATCCAGATACCAAATTCTTGAGTTTTTTATGGAGGAATTTAAGGAATAAGATGGGGACGAGATTAAAATTTAGTAGTGCCTATAATACTCAAATACATGGGCAAAAAGAGGTGGTCAATCAGAGTTTTGGTAATTTGTTAAGATGTATTGTTGGAGAGAAGCCAAAAAATTGGGATTTGACATTACCCTAAGCAGAATTTTCCTATAGCAGTTCAGTGAATAGGTCAAAAGATAAATCCCCATTTCAAGTTGTTTATGGCAGGAATATTAAGGGTGTACTAGATTTGATATAACTTTGTCTGGGTGAAGGAATCAATGATTATGGAAAAGCATTTACAGAACAACTTCACCAGTTGTAGGAAGACATAAGGAAGAAGATACAAGAAAGTAATGAGAGGTAAAAAGCTTCCACATATGTTGGTCAAAGACATAAAACATTTAATATATGTGATATAGTGATGGTTTATCTACAGAAGGAGAGGTTTCCTATGGGGACATATCACAAATTAAAATATAAGAAAATTGGTCCTTGCAAAATTCTCAAGAGAATAAATGACAATGCTTATGACATAGATTTACCCACTAGTCTTGATATTTCCCATGTATTTAATGTCTTTGATTTATATACTTTACATAGTGAGCTATCAAAATCCATCACTGAATTTGTTGGGACCTAATGATATTTGAGTATCATTAGGGTGACTTCATACTTTACATGGTAGTGAGGATGAAGTGAATTGGCAGAAGACCATTCCCAACAAGAAAAGAGAGAAGATTGCATATTTTTTAGATAAGAAGACTATTCATACTCGTCAAGGTGAATATAATAAATATATTTTACATTGGGAAGGATTAGCACCAACAAAAAACACAAGGATTACTAAGTGGGAATTGAAGAAGTTAGAACAAACTAAATGACAGAAAATTGAGGATAGGAACTTGTAGGAGTTGTGTTCTTTTCAACCAGAGGAGAATTATGTAGGGACTTTTGACGATCATAACTTTTGACTCAGTTGTCTATTTGGGCTGAAATTTTACAAGAAGATGTGTCTCCAAGAGTTATAAAAGATACCAAAAGAATATATCCAATTGAACCAAATATTAACATGTTTCTTGGGTTCAATTCCATCATATAAGGCCTGAAAATCAGCTTTTACTATTTTTTCAAGATTTTCTAGTTTTTTTAGCAGTTTTCCTTTTATGCATGTAGTTGCTTAGCAAGTTGACGAGTGATGTCACTCAAACTAACTCTAAATAATTAGAGATTTTCATATCTTTTGGATTAGTTTTAGAAATTACCAAAAATAGCAAAAAAGTAGATTTTGTGAAAATCTACCAAGAAACTAAGGTAATTTTTTTTTGTAATTTAATTGGTGTCTTCTCTCATTGTAGCAACAGAGTAGATGGAGCATAATGAAGATGAATTTAGATTCTAAATATTATTGTGTATATTTCTTCCTCTTATGATTTCTATTACTAGCTAAATTTTGGTTGCATTAACGCACCAGGTCAGAGTGGCCATGTAGGACAACAAGGGATGAACAAGAGTATTCACCCTAGCATGAACTATCTTTGCATCAACCCAAATCCTGAGAGATAGAAAATGTAGCAGGGCCTCCAAGCAACTGAAGAGAGTACACACTACACTGACACAAGGATGAGGAAATATCATCCCTACAAAGAGAAAAAAAATTCTCCATAGACCATGCTAAAAGGAAGCCCCAAAATAATTCATCCCCTTCGCAAAAAGTAACCGTCAAAATCTTGATAAGCGTGACCAAAAAACACCACATGACCCAAAACTTCAAACACACAATCTTTATCACCAACCATGAACATAGGTGGGGTTGAGAGAAAATAGGTCACTACCAAAGAACTAGCCATCCAAGATCCTATTGAATCATCATCTTCATTCTCATCCTCACCTCCTCCAAGTTCAAAATTTGAACTATTCCTTTGTCAAAATATTTTTCCTTATAAGTACTTTTGAATTTATGACAAGTGAAGATTACTTAAATTATAAAGATATATTGACATTTTTTTTAAATAGATTTATTAAAGATATATATGCTAGTTTAATGATTAAAGAAAATTTGCATGGATACAGATACTAATATAAATACAAATATGATACTGGATACAAATATGACCATTTTTATATGGATATGATTGGATATGGCATTAACAAAAAATACATACACATATACTTAACACAATTTTTTAATTTATTAGAGAAGATTTTCATTACTTCAAAAGCAATATATACACATAAATGCTACATTAATTATAAGTTAATTTAACACTTTAAATTATGCAAAAATAGTAGAGTTATAATGGAAGATAACCCAAAAAAAATTGAGTGGCTTAAATAGAAACATGTTTCATTTGTCTTTCTCATTTCATGTAATTTTTTTTTATACAAATAAATAAATAAATGAAATTTGAAAAGATTTATGTCCTTTCTTTCTATAGAAAAATACAATAAAATAGTATTGAACATGGTTGAAAAATCAAGAATTTTTTTTAGACACATACCCATATGGGAATATGTCAGCCGATGCATCTCCCCATCGCTGACCTTGTACCCATCTTGATATTTCCATGGCTTGTACATCTTCTCTTCTTCCTGCAATACTTCATGTGTTGGGATTCACATTGCCTGCTAAACTTATCCATCTCCTCCAAACTCTCTGGAATATTTTTAATGCCATTGCATACTCCAATGTCATGCCACACCATCAACTGTGCCTACTTCTCTTCTTCCCTCCACTTTCTATAACTATACCTGAAATTTGATGCACCAAATGCCCACTTCATTCCCAAATCCTTATCAAATTCAAGACAAAAAAAAAAAAAAAAAGCTACAGAAAAGTGGCATCATAAAGGCTTACTTGTCTTCAAATCTAATGGGCTCCAGAATGAACAAGGAGAGAATATAAGTAAGGATGCAGCTAAGCTCCCTAAAAAATATGATATTGATCAAATTTCAAAAATGAAAAAACCTAACAGGTTTTTGCAAACTTTTCAACATCTATTCTTCATGATATGCATATTTTGTGGTCAAAAACTGCAAACAAATCATTGTGTTTTCACAAATTTGAAAAAAATAATTGACATTTTTTTGTTCTTGTTATCTTTGATGCATTTTGTTTGGAGCTTAGCCCGTGCTTATATGTAATCATCATTGGAGATTTTGTACTGAGCATGGATAAAGTAATTAAGTCGTCAGATCACGCTCAATCCTCTATGTTGTCGACATGATGGAGAACAAATTCCTCAATCAGAATTCATGTGTCATCATAGCGTTTTATGATTGAACGGTTGATGCCATAACTATTGACCATAAAGAGGCAATTACTGTAGATATTTTTTAACGTATTTTTTCATATAAATTAACAATAGATGCAATGCGTCAAAGTTCCTTCGAATAGTTAGAGAATAAGAAAAGTAGAGATATATGGTTGAAAATAGAAATTAAAAAAAAGAGATATAGAGAGAGGAATAAAAGGGATAGAAAGATATGTAATACATAAATATATATAGAGGGAGAGACAAGAGAGAATGAGATTGAGAGAAATAAATATAAAGATAGAGATAGGAAGCGATTTATAAAGATAGATAGAGATATAATGATAAAGAGAGTTAGAGAGACAATTAAAGAATGGAAACTATCAAGCTTTACAAAAGTATAAATATTTATGCCATTAAAAAATATCTAAATACCAAAATCAAATTGTAATGTAGGCACTACAAAATAATCTTTTCCCACAATTAAGACTTTGATGACCACATTTTATAGAACCTGATCAAGGACTTGCGCTGAATCTTTGAATGAACCTGTACTTCATCTGACTTAACCTGACCTTTACTATAGTTAAATCTAGAGATTGGGAGATAAACGTGATCGCCAATTTGCTAGATCATTTATTAACCCTTGAGTTTGTTCTGAGATCTTGTGCAGGCCACTGATCTTGATCCACATCAATGAATCATGTTGAATCTTAGTATATATCTATACTTTCCCAATTAATTCTGAGATATAACACGAACCACACATCTCTGACAAGATCGATGACCCTTGTTTAATCCCAAAAATTTTTATGTAACGCTAAGTCCATTACAAGATCACACGACCAAAGAGAAAAGTAACCATGCCTCTGACTCTGGTTCTATCTGGAGATCACACGACAACTGAGTCTCGAAGTCACTGAATGAAAAACTTAACTCATGGTTTACTTTGAGATCACGCACCAGCCACAGGATTAGTTCTGCATTAACGGCCTGCATTGAATCTCCCAAAGAAGAACTAACTTGGAATTTATCTCGAGACATAACACGAACCACAAAATAAAAACAAGATCTATGGCTCGTGTGAAATCTCCAAGAGAAAATATCATATTCCATTTCATCACGAGACTAAGAGATACAAGCCTACGCCAAGTCGCTAGATAGAAAGGAATATTTGGTCTTGGTTACACGAATAGGAGATAGAATAATCATGATAAAGTACACATAGGATTTGTTGGGAATTAGGTGGCTTGAAAATTAACATGAAATTAGAACATGCCTTGAAGGGTTTAGGGTTTTAGCCAATTTTGACACAATCAAGACTTAGGGATTTAGGCCAAAGGCCATGAATAATTGCAGAGACAAGTGGAAAGAGATTGCAACCATGGAAAATTTTGCAAGTGCTAACAGTGGCTCCATCTAGGGATGCAAGACTCTTGCAGGCATGACAAGGATTCATGATTTTTGGGAGAAGCAGACCACTAGACAAAGCAGGAAAGTAATCTAAGACATGAAAACACATAAAGAAAATATGTACATACTTGCAGCAGAAAAAGAACTCATCTCTACCACTTATTTTCTAATCTTAAAAAGATCAAACCAAATCTGATGGCGTGACACCATCACAAAATCTCTAATCCAGTTTACCCCTATCATAGACAAAATTTTCTGCTCCCTGGTCTGGAAAAAAACTGAAACATTTTATTTCATGTGTCTGATCTGATCCATTATCAAATATCATTTTCTCTTTAAAAAAAAGATTAGCATATTCATTATTAGAGCCAGAAAGGAAATCAAACATATAAAAAACATGTGGCATATGTACGTTGCATTCATCAATTAGAAAAAAATGAGATCCAATGCAATAATCAGTAATGCCTAATGCACTGCCACATCTGGGAGAAACACCATCCAGTTAAGAAAAGCACTCATACTCTGCCATGTAGCTGGAGTCATCATAATTTGATCTATTCATATCAATAGGTTTCATGTCAATGGATTAATCATCATATTGAACCTCATGCAAACATTGAGGGCATTCATCCCTTGAGTCATGATCTATCCCATTCTCTAGAGGATAGGAGACAAACATCTGAGAAACATGAGAATTAGGATGATAATGAACATCAGACATCATTTGCCAGTTATTTTGATCTTCTTTAAGAGGAGACATATCAGGAGAAGAAACAAAATAAGATTCAACACTATTATTACCAAAACATGGAAAATCCATGTCATGATCCATATTCTTCTCTTCAAGAGAAATATCATTTTGAACCTTGTTAGTGATTTGTTTATCCATATCAGAATTCCCTAAAGAATTCACTTGAAAATTATCATATTTATACAAACCACTATCTTGTTTGTTGGAGGGAGGACACATATCAACACACTGATGATGTAATTTCATATGTTGAGTAACTGAGAGATCATCTTGCAATGGCTTAATGAATGACCTAGAATCTGAAAAAGACTCATAATCAACACAACTATACCAGTTTGTACTCAACATCATATCAGGAGTTTCTTCATCTTTTGAATCTGAACAAATACTGATGCACTCATCATCTGGAGAATCACATTCAATCTTTTTGTAGCCTAGTAAGATAGGAGTACAAGGAAAATCATAAATATAAGTATCAAAATTCTTACCATCTGATATACATTCCTTGTCAAACCGAATGTGTGTGGGGTGTAGGGATTCAAAGTTATTTTTCCTTGAAGATCTTAGATAGTCATTAGACAAAAAATCTGATACTTGTTCATTATGGAGTGAACCACTATCCTCATTTACACTCTCCTTTGATACACACTCACAATCAACATCTTCATTTATCAAATCACTATCACCCTGCTGACTACACACATCTTTTGTCTCATGTTGAGAAGGATTATTACTTTCATGATCACAAGATATAGCATCCATATCAGACACATCTCTATCATCTTGTTTTTCCTCATTATCAATAACATCACTGCTAGGTACAACCTCATGTGAAACCTCAAAATTAGGATCTTTAATTTTAGTTATTCAATCCCTAGTATGCTCATAACATTCTTCCCTCAAGGAGGTTGGCCAATGAATTGATTCAGGAAAACAAAGTTCAAAAAATAAACCAAAAAATGCTGATTCTTGAAACTCCTTAACATCTCTTAGAAGCTCATCATATGCCTTAGTAAACCTATCATAAAACAACAATGTTGATTCATCCCTCCTCTTTACTAGCTTGTTCCCTTAAATAATTTATAGCTTCCTTCTCAACCTTCTCAGGTTGTTCCTTAGCATCATTTATTGCTATTTGGTTCAGCAATTCCCATCTTAATTTATCAAGACTGATCATCTATTATCTTAACATATCTTCCTTTTATTTTTTAAGTCTCTCATGCTGTAACCACAAAATGACTTGATTTTCCAATCTTTGTTCCTCCTTAAGATCCTCTTCATCATCAGAATCTGGCAAAGGTTCTTCAGAACTGGATGCAACAGAAGAAACACTGTCCTCTATGTCACCATATTGCTCAATAAAATAATCTTCCAGTGCATCGATAGATCTTATTGAATCATGAGGTAACACTATAAACCAATGCCTAGCACAATCAACTAGAGATATAGAAAAAATTATCATCAGTACATCCTCATGTGTGATGTTATGACCATTTATCAAGTCATCAAACTTGCCTACATGTTCCTCAGCTGATCTCTCACCCATGCTAGTAAACTTAGGCAAGTGGTCTCTGTCTTTTGATGAAATAATATTTGGGTATCCAAGGATACCACTAAAATTTATAGATACATACAACTCACCTCTATATGGTTCTGACATTTTAGTAGACAAGATAAGTTACACACTGCCTCTCTCTCTTCACTCTTTAAATAGTCCTGATCACTTTATAGGGAAAATATGTATAACTGATTTTCATGGAACAAAATAATTTATCCAATGAAAATAAAAATACCTAGAATATGATGAAGCTTTTGCAAACTATTTGATCATAAATCACCTTCAAATCACCTTCAAAACTTGGTAGAGATGCCACCTCTTTGCAGAGGAATTCTTCAAATCAAAAAATTACAACACACCCCCAATATAGGGTCTCTTATTGATTCCTTTCTTGACTATGCTCATAGTCACAGGAGTCATATCATATGCTTCCTCTTCACTGCAAGTCCACCTCTTCTTTGTATTCTTTCTTCAAACGTGCACACTGGTGCAAATCAGAGAACTCGAAGTCGCTACTCACCACATGTGATATAATATTTGTATTACTTTCAGAGCCTTTTCAATGACAGACAAGAAGAAAAGACTCACTCTTATAATTATGAGGAATATCTCTTTGCAAAGCATGAATCTATAGCCAAACTCTGGGATTGAATTAGCAAGGCAAGGAAGTAACTCACTTACACTCACTAATCACTTTTGCTTCTCTGTCCCCAGTAGATTCACCATCTTGTTGGTGTTTGAAAATGTTTATGCTATTTAAAGCTACCAATATTCCTTGACACTGATGTTAGGAGTGGTTAGCTCCAAGTATGAAAGCTCTGCAAGATAACTAGACCAACCATAGGGACAAGACTACCCTCTACACTTCTAGCTTTGCAAAACCAAGGTGGGTATACCTAATCCAAACTAAACCTAATTCTTTACAACACCTTTTACTTCTATATTTGAACAACAGATAGATGGTTAGTAAGTACTAAATGCCAACCTAGCATTCATTGACTCTCAACTACCATGGGTGGGATAAGAAGAACAAATGTAAATGTAAAGAAATTTGGTAATGAGTTTGATTTAAATTTGTGGGACAAAACATAGCCAAACCACTCAGACTTATACCTCCAAAGAAAATACTTGCTTTAGATCAGTGCCTTATCCATTGGGTAAATTCCTAAATATAATATTGCAACCAAAACAACCTTATTGGTAAAGATTCAAAGCCATAAACATAAATATCTCAGATCACACACTACAGGATCCTTAGTAGATAACTAGATAGAATCAATGTAATATCCAAAACTTTTTAATTTGATCCAAAATCAAAGAATTATGGAATACACATATGTATAAGCAATACTTATACAGTAAGATAGAAAACTTACAACTCACAGATATATCATAAAGGAGAGACTTAAAACCTAAGAATACTTATATTAAGTATGATAAAGTCTTGCTTTTGAAACAATATGACAAGGAAATACATAGTTCAATAATATGCAAAAGATCATAAGCTTTCTATTCTATCTCAATAAAATCTGAAAGACATCTACTATATCCTAGACTAGAAACAAGTATAAGCCTAATGCTTTCTACTTTCCCAATTCTCCAGCCCTTACTAAATGGTCTTGAATATTCTTTTATAGGAACAAGAATTCTACAAGCTTTGGACCATTTAGGGTTAGGGTTTACAACCAATAATGCAAGCATTCAATTCTGTTGTCAAGTTGAAACCCTATCTCTTCTCTTCAATCTATGAAAATATGTTTTGCAATCAATTTTCCCTAATCCATGCATGTGAGCGCAGTACCCTGAGGCATAAGAAATTAAAAGGTATGACTCTGAAAGTAGCTCACATAAATGCAAAAATAACCTGGCAGCTCTGTTTGCACTCATCCTCTAATTATAAAACTCTTTCTGTGAACTCTAGTCTAAAATGCATCTCAGAATATCAGATTTGTATCCTTCTGGTCTTCAACAGCTATTTAGAATCAATCCATAAGATCATATCACAACATTTATATCTCTGAGATCAAATATATGAGTCCACCTCCATGAAACCCTTTGAGGCAAAGATTTAAATATTCAAATTACAGTTATAACAGTCACAGGTAGTGCGGAAAAAAATTTGGATGATCGAGATCAAGCCATTACATAACTTTAAGATATATCCGTTGATTCTCTTAAGTCATCGGGGCTCAAAATCTGATTGGACATGTGGCAGCAAGGCACAATGCCTTAATGACTAGATTTTGATCACTTTATCTTTGAGGCTTTACAGTGTTTGTCCGATCTATCAAGACTTGCTTGCATTTTAATTTGTCTTTGTCCTCGGCCTTTAACCTATCTCTAACTAGATTCTAACCTTGACTTTATCTAGAGATTTCATGAATGTGTAATCTCCAAGTCGCCGAATGTTTTCTTTAACTCTGGGTATTTTGGGAGATTACATGCACGCCACTAGATTCAAGACATATCAACAGTTCTGATCTAATACTTAGAAACTTCACATTAACTTGATCCTGACCTAGGTTCATCATGAGATTATGTGACTGAAGAAATCTCCAAGTCGCTGAACATTCCACTTAACTCGGCTCACATTCTGAGATTAAGCACATGCCACAAGATTAAGGCAAGTACTTAGTAAGATCAATGACCTATGCTGAATCTTGAGATTTTCCATGACATCAAAAAAATATTATGAGATTATGTGTCATCCACAAGATCAAAATTGTATCCACAATTCAGATTTGATCTTGGATGGCCCACTTTTAACTTTACTTGACATGATTACAACCTTAGTTCATTCCAAGATTGCGCAACTGAAGGGAATCGCCAAGTCGTGAGAACTTTTCTTAACTTCAGAGTTTATCCAAAGATCTAGTGCAAGCCCTTAGATCAACATTGCATTGATAGTTCAGATTTGATCTCAAACAACCCATGGTTGATTAACTTGACTCAGGTTCTTAACTGTAGTCTATCCTAATATTCAGCGAGTGAAGGAAAATCTAAGTCACGAAATGTTTTAATAACTCCATAGTTTATTTTGAGATTACACAAGAACCATAAGATCCTTTCTTTAATAAACGACCCAGATCATATCCCTGCCACTCAACTTTGGCTCATAACTTAACCATGCTTAACTCAAGGTCTATCTAGAGATCACGTGACTGAAGGGATCTCCAAGTTGCGAGATAAAAACTTAACCCTTGAGTTTTCTTAGAGATTACACATGAGCCACAAGATCAAAATAAGATTGACGGTGTGCATGTAATCTCCAAATATATCATGACATCATCTTTTATTTTGATATTAAGCACCATTTTCTCATCTTGATCCTGATCTATGATCCTCACCAAGTCTTGCAATCTTCTTGTACTTGATCAATTCTTTACAAGATTAAACGCCAGCCCCAGATCTCTACTCTGATCAACGGCCATGATCTTGTTCCGTGCAAACTCCACCAGAACTCAAAATTACCTTTCTTAACCATGAGTAAATCTACAGATTCAGTGACTGAAGGAAACTCAAAGTTTCTGAATACTTTACCTAACTCAAGTTATATTACAAGATCACGCACCAACCCTATGATCATATCAGAAATAGAACTCGATCAACAACTTGCATTGAATCTCTGAATAAACCTGTACTTTTTCTGACTTAACCTAACCTTTACTATAGTTAAATCGAGATATTGGGAGATAAATGTGATCACTAGGTCACTAGATCATTTCTTAACCCTTGAGTTTGTTCTGAGATCTCATGTAGACCACAGATCTTGATCCACATCAATGAACCACATTGAATCTCAGAATATATTTGTACTTTCCCAATTCATTGTGAGATCTAGCACAAACACATCTATGACAATATCGAAAACCATCATTTAATCTCAAAAAATTTTACTTAACCCTGAGTCCATTACAAGATCACGCGACCAAAGAGAAAAGTAACCCTACTTCTGACTCTGGGTCTATCTGGAGATCACATGACAACTGAGTCTCGAGGTTGCTGAATGAAAAAATTAACTCATGGTTTACTTCAAGTTCATGCGCCAGCCACAGGATTAGATCTGCATCAACGGCCTATGCTAAATCTCCCAAAGAAATAACTGACTTTGACTTTATCTTGCGACATAACACAAACTGCACGATCAAAACAAGATCTACGGCTTGCACAAAATATCCAAGAGAAAAGATCATATTCCATTTCATCACGAGATTAAGAGATACAAGCCCGCACCAAGTCACTAGATATAAAGGAATATTTGGCCTTGGTTACATGAATAGGAGATAGACTAATCATGATAAAGCGCACATGAGATTTTCTAGGACTTAAGTGGCTTGAAAATTAACATGAAATTAGAACATGCATTGAAGGGTTTAGGGTTTTAGCCAATTTTGACACAATCAAGACTTAGGGATTTAGGCCAGAGGCCATGAATAATAATAGAGACAAGGGGAAAGATCTTGGAACCATGGAAAATTTTGCAAGTGCTAACATAGTTCACTCTCCTTTAGGGCTATTTTAAAATTTTCAAGGGAACCCTAATGTGGAGTAATTTCACCAGAGTAAGTTGAAAAACTTCATCTAAGGAATAAATATGATGTTAGAAAGGAACGATGTGTTTTAGGTATAGTAGATCCCTCTCATGGATAGATGGATAATATACACAAAGAGGAGCGTACTAGAGATTTGAAGGTCAAAATGTGCACTTAAATTGCAACTTGGGAAAATGCAAAGAACAAGATAAGGAGGGAGGATTAATGTCCATTTATTGCAGAAAAAGTTATGAAACCCCAAGCTCCTAAGCATCATATTTATAAAGCTCCACTCTATTCTATCATAATATTTCTCATATTCTAGAAGCAACATGTAGTCCTGCTGATCAGATTCTCTAGCCTAGTCCATAGCCTCCCAGCAAGTGATCAAGTTCTCCAAGATATACCTACCTTTTACAAATCCATTTTGAGTAGGATTTATCATATGAGGTATTATGTTTTCCAACCTCACAGAAAGTATTTTGGCCAAAATTTTTTAGGGTACATTCACAATGATATGGGCCTCCAGTTCTTGTCTAAGGTTTTGTCCCCCTCCTTGGGGATTAGCTTAATAAGTCCTGAATTAATACTATTTCCAAGAGATTTCTTATTAATAGATTCAGTATATACTTGAAGAAGTTCACTCCCAATCCATCTCATATTATCTTTGAGCTTTATAAAACTCCATAGGGATACCATCTGGCCCCAGGGCCTTCTCATTACTCAAGGCTAAATGACATTATTAATTTCTTCCACAGATATAGGTTTGTCTAACCCTACAACCTTATCAGAGGATACCCTTATTGGAATTATGTTCATGATTTTAGACCTATCATTCTCCATCTCATGGCCAACATATTTAGAGGTGAATAATTTACTATAATAGGAAGAAAAGGCCCTGAGGATATCCTCTTGGGCATTAATTTATTTCCCCTCCTCCCATATACTATCAATCCTTTCTCTAGCTCTCTAGCTCCTTTGGATTTGAGGATTTGAAAAAGTATCTGGAGCCTTTATCTCCATGTCTAATCCAATTAAGCATGGCTCTTATTTTAGCCCCTTGTATCTTTTTATCCCCTTGTATCTTGAGATTGTGCAACTTCCTGAGAAAATCTCTGGACTAAGCTACTGATTCCTTGTCTTCTATACTTGTTGGGTTATCTTGTAGATATTATTCAGCCATATATAAGTTATTTTGAAGCTTTGACTCAATTATCCTATTGTCCTTAGCTTTTTTCTTCCCAACAACCTAAAAGAGGGTTTTCCAGCTAATAATATTCTGAGACCATCTCTCAATAGAACTTTTGTGTTTCATGACCTCCATATTATACCATTTGATCACATTAACAATTGTTAATACATCCTCATCTTTTAATAGGATAATAGTCAAGGCCAAATCATCCTTCTTCCCATTGTCGTTACAAGTTTTCCCAATTTGAAAGATATCACAAAGAATAGGATGGTGATCAGATAGGGTGTATGGAATTACTTTGACACTAACTCCATTGATGTCCTTTTTGAAACTGAAAATATCTCTATTGACATAAACTCTGTCAAGTCTACAAAAACTTATTTTATCACCTTGCTGAAAGTTTGACCAGGTATGCAAAATTCCCTTGTTACTAGCCTTATTTCCATATAAAGGGTCAAATAACTTGTGTTTATTAATCATTTTATACCAATAATATTTCTCACACCCCTTCCATTCAAAATTGCTACCTCTAACTTTTTCTTGAGGAGATTCAATCATGTTAAAGCCACCACTAATGATCCACAGGATGTTTTCCAATTAGAAAATCCATTTTCATGAATAAATTCTCTCTTGGTCTCTATGGTCATTAGTTGCATAAACATTACAGATGCAAACATCCTCACCATTAAATTTAAAGATGGTCCATATCAGTCTATTACAAGGGGAGAATCCCCATCTAGAGCTATGTTTAATCCATTTAGGACCTACTAAAATGGTAACCCCTCCTTTTCCTTTATGATGGGAATTAGTAAAGCATTTGGCATCTTTCTAGATACATTTTAAACTGATATCTAGGGAGAATCCAATAGCTTTAATCTCCTAGAGAATGAGCATGTTTATTTCTTTGTTCATCATGAGAAACTTCTAAATAAACATTTTTCTGTTAGGATACTCAAGTCCTCTAACATTCTAGGAGGCACATTTTAGATCCATATTAATCCTTAAGATTCAATATCCATAGGGGTATTAAAGCTCTTATAGTAGCTAGTGAGCTGGTGTCTGGGGTGTTTAGTGTCTCTATTATTATTTGAGGATCCTGTTGGCCTTCCTCTCTTCTTTTTTTGTTATAGTCTCTAAGGCCTCAATGTTTTGAACTGGAGTTTCCATAACCTTTTCT
Source organism: Thuja plicata (assembly GCA_018584345.1). Classification (NCBI taxonomy): domain Eukaryota; kingdom Viridiplantae; phylum Streptophyta; class Pinopsida; order Cupressales; family Cupressaceae; genus Thuja; species Thuja plicata. The sequence goes on along the minus strand of MU223315.1, from coordinate 1,109,145 downwards.
ACTTTCTTGGTCCAAACTCTCCTCTTCTTTTTTTGCACATTAAAAAACAAGCCTTAGGTTCCTCCTGAGTGACATTGAAGGGAACTATCACCATTTCATTGATCTCACCTTCCTCCAACTTCTCTCCATCATAAATCTATTGAGAAACATAATTTATCTCTTCCTTGTGAATCTTGATGGTACTATGGATAGGAGTGACATGTTTGGTAACTAAGTATTGGCGAGGCTCTAGGAGGGGAGGTGGGAGGAGGACCTAGGATGACCACAAGGGAAAAATTAGATATCTTATCTTCTTTTCCATGAGCTATTTGAAGGGATTCCAATCCATCACTGGATTCCAGAGCATCAGAACAACAATCTTTATTCTCAACCCTACCCCCATTCCCCTCCAATGTCTTGACCACCTTAGGTACGTTATCATCCTCATCCATGAGGGAGGGGAAAATGATAGCCTTCTCAAGAGATTTTTGGTCCTTAGAGAGAAGAGGGGGGAATGTAGACCCTCCATTTTTGGATGAGTTATTGAATCTAAACTTAGGATCAAAGATCCTTCTAATCCTCTCAAGATCTATTTGTTGATTATTTTGAGTCATGTCCTTAGGATGAGCTTCTTGGGGTTCTAGGATAAAAGTTAAGGTACTAGCATCTAGTAAATTTTGAATACCGGGAAGACTTTGAATATTGTTGTTTACAAAGGGCTCCACCTTTTTAGAGAAGGATATTTTGAGTTGGTCTAATTTATTTCTCATCGCATCTAGGTCATTCGGATGGGTATGCCCTTTGGGAGATTGAGGAACGACATTTGGGTGCTCGACACTGAGAGTAGAAGTGGCTTGGCTCTATTTATTATTAGCTTCATTGTATACCCCGGTAGGTTTAGGGTTAGAAGAGATTTTTTTCTAATCAAAGGGCATGAGTTCCTCATGTGCCTTCCTTCCTACACAAAAAACATGTATTAATTCCACCAAGGAATATAATGGCACATGAAAAAATTTGGTCCTTGAAATTGAAATTAATCTCCTTGGGGAGATCAAGACCAGGGTTTAGAGACAAAATAACCCTAGCATCGATGTGAGGAACAAGATTGTTGATTTTATCAACCCTTATCACATTTCCAATGGGTTCAAGGGCACGAGGGACAAGATTCAAAATAAATGGAGGTATATTACCAATAGTAAGCCATCAAGGGCATGATAAGGCAATTATTTCTTCTTGAATGGCCTCTGGAGACCATGATATTTCCCTAAAATTGCAAGCTCCAAAATTCCATAATTACCTTTTAACTATTTCCTTTTGGCTATTAGGTTTAGTAATAAAAACAAAAATGAAACCCTTCTACAACAAATGAAAGTAGGAAAAATGAAACCCTAACCATTTTTTCCAAACATTATGCAACCATTCATTTATAAAATTATAAGAAGGAAGCTTTGTTAGTTCTTGGGCCACTAGAAATACAATAGAATTCCTTAATCTACACTTCTCTACATCAATATTCATGGCCATTTGCAAATTTGGTTTGATAATGAAGGCATCGGTAGAAAGATCCTTACCTCCACCCGTGCCCTTCATTTCATGCCTGGATTCCATTGTAGGTTGCTTATAGAAATTTTCTCCATTTGGGATTCAGTGGGTATCCTCTAACGTGTACTTAAAAGACCTATTTTCCATCGTCAATGACTTCTATAGAATTTGTGAATTTTGCCTATTTCCAGGCGATAAAGGCCCCATAAAAGGTTAGAGTTAATTTTGAAATAAATTTTGTTTATAGAGGATTACCTTCCACCTGTGTATGGTAAAATGTGTGATCAATATCTGCAACCAAACACTTCAATAAACCATTATATCAAAGGATTAGTAAAAACATAAGATTAAAAACATTATCATAAAAACCCTAGAAATTGGCTTATTGCTTCCTAGTTGAAGTGAGTATGATTCTCATAAATGTCCATCAGATTTGGACATAGAGAAATTGGTGACGTGACTACTCCAAAATGGAAGATTCAATGCAAAGAGGATGAGCAAGATGCATAGACTTGCATACTTGGCTCTCAAAACTTGGAAAATGAAAGATGTAATGAGCTATCAAACTATGAATGATATTGAAACTAGAATGCAAATGAAAGATACTAATGTAAGAACAATGCATCTACTATTAAGATATGAAAGGAAACTAGAATGCCATTAAGCTAGGAAATGAAGCTAACAATGCAAGAATGCAAGAAACTACTATGAGAGCAAAGAACTATAAATGCAAAAGCTCTAAGATGAAAATAGCATTATAAATTTACTCCAAATATTCTTGTTATGAATGAGCAAAGGGAGCTATCCCTTTTATAAGAGATTCCAATGAATGAGTGGTTGAGATTAAGAGGCAAAAGAAATTGATCAATGATAGAGATGCAATTTCCCTCAATCCATGTGAGATGATAAAGAAATTTTGATTGGTCAACTTTGTAGAGAATAAGAAAAATTGGTATTTTCCCCCTTTTATTTGTTTTATTTTGATTTTATAGTTCACACCCATGTGTGAATGGGTTCACTTTATGAACTTAGGACTTTTTGATTTTTCCCAATGTTTTATGCTTTTTGAGTTTAGGCTTTGATGATTGATGATTTGATTCAGCAAGTTAGGATTAAAATTATATAAGAAAGTTTGATTAAATGCTCAATAATTTAGTCTAGCGATAATGTCTTAGATTTAGGATTTATTAAGAAAAAATATTTGAGAAAAGGGGGCTATGGGTTTTCTAGACCATATTTAGGTGATTACATTTTCCCCTCTTTGACTAATGTGTGATCGATCTGGGAACACATTGGGTCAAAGAATATTTGAAGCTTGATTGAATCTGGAAATATCTTGATGTGAAGTGATGAAACTATCCCACATATCAAAACCAATTCCAAACTTGATCGAAGAAAGATTGATTCGAGAATTGAAGATATCATCTCCAGACTTGATTGAGCAAAGACTGATAGAGATTTGAAGATATCAGCTCTGAACTTGATTGAGTGAAGACTGATAGAGAGATCTGAGTATATCAGCTCCGAGCTCGATTGAGTATATACTGATAGAGATATCTGAGCATTCAGCTTGATGTGAAGTGATGAAACTAAATGTCTGTCCTCTGAGTAGATTCTCAATTTAAGATTTAGTTTGAATGAAGAACCAACCTGATGTGGTATGATGAGACTAATTATCATTTGATTGATTGATTAGGATAATTGACTTGATATGGGTCCTGATGAAGCCAATTACCAGATTGAGATGATTTATTAGATTGATATGGTGCGATGAACCTAATATGCCCCTAGAGCTTTGAGGTTTTGATGCACAATGATGAGAATCACTTGATTGGATCTTGATTTGAGTTAGGGCTTGATACCCCTAGATGAGACTAGTTGATGTGAATCAAATTATTGATATAGAGGTACTGCCCCCTCAGGAACAAAATTGAAAGGAGGGGAGAGCCACAAGCTCAATAGATTGAAAAAGTATTGAGGAAATGAGGTATCAGCCTGTTTTGAGGTCTGGTTGATCAAGTTTGACCAAAATTGACTTAAGTTGACTTTTTGACTTGAAGAGGGAAATGTGCAAGAAATTGGATCAAAAGGAATCTTGAGTCAGAATCCTGTGACAAAAGTGTCAGTGATCAACTGCATTTGTGAAAATAGGTTAAATTGCATTTTTAAGGATCAAAACATCACCGGATTTTGATTTTGGTCTCGAAAATGGATTTAGAGCAGTCCGATTAGCCAAGGGTGCAATTTTTGCATTCATAGGAGTAATTTAAAAATTAGGTCAAAATTGTTGTATAAGGCCTAGAGGGGTCATTTTCACCATCCCCTTTTGAGTTTTGAGAAGCTTCTCTAAGTGAAAATGGTGGTCCCAGTGTCAATTCATTGTTTTGAGTGTATGCAAAGGCATGGACGACCTAGAGACTATGCGCCACCTATAAGTATTCGATAAACTTCCTCCTTGTATGCAAATTTTTCCTGTTTTAGTCAATTTTTCATTGTTTTCCATGTTTTTAGTCAACAACCATCAATTTTTTGTATGGGCCGATGTGAGGCCTTATACGACAATCTACATAAAATTCCTCTGTCATTTGGGACCATTAGTTTTTTTGCATGGGGCATACCCATCTGTCGTACGACAACCTTCTTCATTGCCCACTTTGTCGTATGAACACATTTAATTCATAATATCAAACTATTTTGTCATCTGGCCTTTATTCCTGTGCAGTATGAGCTTTGGGGCTAGTTTTTCCATTTTCTTCCTTTTTTCATATGAGAACAGAGGCATTTTTCCCAACTTTGTGTCTGCCAGTTGCATTTTTTCCTTTCTTAGTATCTTGTTTGTGAGCTTTTCTGATTACGTTGGAGTGATTTCACTTTGATTTGATGTCGATACTAATGTTGTTTCCGTTGATTTTCTTTATCCAGGTATAGTTGCCTGATATTTAGTTCAGGTCTACCTATCCCGCCACTATGCAACTAGTATGAGTCTTGTCTGACAATCAGAGGGAATATATCTGAGCTTGTGGATTTGCATGGTTACTCCAGATGCCTAATATCCGAGTGAATCATGGGATGTTGACCACACTAGTGGAGAGATTCTACAGTGAGGATAACACATTTAACCTGTCGATGGGAGAGATGACCATCACTCCTGAGGACTTCTATAGGATTATTTATATTTCTTTTGCAGGAGTATGTGTGGAGTATGAATCCATACCTCTAGTTAGTGTACGGGCACTATCCCGAGTCTTTCAGGATCCCCTAATCATAGGTTGATTGATAACTTGGGACAATCTGGTAGAGCTCTATGGCAAGCTATTTCCTTTAAAGTGCATGATGGCCAGATTCATTGGTTGTTTTCTCATGGTTGACCGATCATAATAGGGATTATAGTGCGGTTGGGCTAGGATGCTCAAGAGACTTATTACATGACCTAAGTAGCTGGGATGGGGTAAGTGCCTCCTGACATAGATGTATCATGAGATGCACAAGGTGACCTATAGGGGGATTTGGGGTATGGTTGTAGGAGTTTTAGTTTTATAGGTATGGGCATTGGAGCATCTCCCAGTTTTTAGACCTATCACAGAAGATACATGACAGGGTGGACAACCCTATGTCTATAGGTATTTAGGTTTCATCACACGGTCCCATCTGGAAAAGATAGATTATTGGAGGTGCCAGCTTGATGATTTGAGCTTGGTCACATAGAGACCTTATTTTCATGTGGAGGATAGCCCAAAGGGATTTCTCTATCTCGGGCCCACTATTGGGCAAGTCATCTTTAGTGATAGAGAGATTTTCCTTGTCTTGAGTGTTGAGATAGTATGGCTATACGTATTCAGAGTGTATCTATAAAGTACACTACTTACACTTGATTCTTGGATGAAGAGCACATAGGTTGGTCTCACAGGTATGATTTTTCCTTATATGTGATTTTCCTGAGTAGATATATTTGGAGTTTGCAGAACATAGAGTGACCATTGAAACTTTTTGTGCAGGTTATCTCTAGCGTTATACACACCGGAGCTGATTGGGATCAATCGACCAGCATGGGAGTATCTGGAGGGATTAGTAGATGCAGGGGTTACCCCAGAGTATAGAGACCATCTGTCTAGATACCCTTTCCCTAGGTTCACAGATCCCGCAAAGAGAGTGCTTAGGATTGATGAGGATGTCCCTGAGTAGGAACCTATAGAATGTGCACCGGTTACTCCACAGAGACCACCACAGAGGGCTCCTACTCAGCCTTGAGTAGGAGGAGAGGTCAGTCCTAGCACAAGTAGGAGACCAAGGTTAGGGTGACAAAGAGATCATGGGGAGATGCACACACTAGGATCCATTGGAGGATCATTCCCAGCTATAGATGCTGTTGAGGAGGAGATGCCCGATACTCAACCCGATCTAGGGTTAGATGATGCAGTTAGAGCAGTCCAGTGATGGTGAGAGGCATGGGAGACTACATAGTAGGAGGGATCTCAGAGAGAGGAGGGAGCTCAGAGAGAGCCACAAACATTGCAGGAGTTGATTAGGTCACTAAGAGGATGGTCGCATGCTTCTCAGATATAGCTAGCGGTTGTACAGGAACAAATTGTAGAGAGAGATAAGGTCATCACAGGGCATGATGCTAGAGTGCAAGCGTTGATCCAATGATTTTCATTTGAATGCCTATCTTTACAAAGAGAGATCACGTAGAAGACCAATAGAGATGCATATTATGTGGCTACATATAGCATTGTGGTTCCTGTTGCATAGCAGGTGCTACCTTACTTGAAATATCCGGCATGATCCGAGGGAGCAGGCCCTCCACCTTAGATAGATGCTCCTCCATCTCCACCCCCTAATGGTGGCGAGGGAGGAAGAAAGACCTGATTATCCCTCTTCTTTCGTATCCCATTCTTGATTTTTCATCTCTTGGTTGTATATGATTCATCTGCACCGAGGGTGCAT
>MU223315.1:1084137-1102586 GCA_018584345.1 Thuja plicata | reverse complement strand
TATATATATGCATGACGATCTTCTTTGGTGCTCAGTATATTGTCTTGTCTTTATCTCTTGTCGTTGTACGATCTTTTAATGTTATATGCTTTCTATAGATTTGATCATGTATGTGTGATATTAGTTGAGACCCATAAATGAAAGATGTAGATCACATGTGCTTTGTTTACCTTGTACTAAATATGTGTTGTGCTCTTGTTCTTGTTACTAACCATTTGTGCACAGATAGGTAACCTTATGGAGATTGAATGCAGTTGATCATGTCAGCAAAGGATTAGATGAGGATAGGATTAAGCTTCCTTTGTTTTAATTTGGATATGGTTAGTTGTTTCAATTCCATCATGCTAGCCTAGTGAATGAAGAATGCAACCTATGACACAAGTCAAGTCATCGATTTCCTTAGTCACAATATTTTCATCAGTTGGATGGTGTGGGACACCAGAGTCAATACAATCTTTACTAGCACCCGTGGAACCATAAGGATATGAATATGAATCTACATCAGATAGATGTGAGAAACCAATGTAAGAATCTAGGCATAAGGGCTAAGATGACCTGAACATAGTTTCTAGTTGATATAACAAGAGGACACCAGTATCAAAGCATTCAGAGCCAAGATAAACATGAGTGTGTTGTTGTTGAAACAAGAAGAATAATAGACAATGAAATATGACCAACCTCACCTTATGGTGCAAGAGAGTAGGATTAAGGGATGTGTGGCAGATCCACCTGAGTGTAGAAGATCTTATTACATACACCCTACTGTCTTGACATAAGGAACATTGGAACTATACCAACAAATAGAAATTAAAAAAAAACATAGGAAATCATTGATAATAGACATCATGAAATAAAATTGTCAGCAATCGTTCAATCTGTTTAACTTGTTGGTGTGGGTGTTGAGAAACACCGTAGTGTTTATTATTGTGTTTCATTGAGTTAAATTTGTGTGTTATCCGATGTTGTGTTGAGAAACACATATTTGTTCGAAATAGAGTGTTGAGAAACACTGTTGATTAAGGTGTTGAGAAACACTAGTGCGTTAGTGGAAAACTATCCAGAAGAGGAGACCAATTGTAAGTACTTTTTAGGTTGTGCGACATGATGTTGAAAAATAGGAGGCCTATACGAGACCTAAGAGATGGCTTCAATTCGTGAAGTGAGATGTGCCAAAAGGACCAGATTGATACGATATTTTGAAAAAGCACAAGGGTAATCCCATAAATGAGATCATCCAAGCTACACATTAATAGATGGAGAGCTGAGTTACAAGTGATGCCTATTTGCCAGGTTTTCACCACTTGGGAGAGATTCTATTTTTTCTACGAGGGCGCCTATTTCCAAGTTTTCACCAAGGCACTTTTTCAAATTTTCAATTTTTTTTGTACTTTTCATTTTTATTTTTATTTTCTCTTTTTGATTTTTTGATTTTTTGATTGACTCATCAAGGTGCCTATTTTCCAGGTTTTCACTAGGATGCTCATTTTTTCAGGACTTTTTTGCTCTTTTTTAAGGATCATATAAATGTACATGGTGCTAACCAGCAAGAATGCTCAAGCATAGAACTTCTTTAGGTGGAGAGTATTATCGGGATCAATAAAATTATCCCCCTCTAGAGTTGAAAGTTGATAGGCCCCAGAGCCAAATGTCATAGTGATCATAAAGGGACCCAGCCAGTTGGGTTCAAACTTTCCCTTTTGTTCACATTATTGTTGATTCTTTAGATTCTCTTTAAGTACAAGATCTCCAACCTGAAATTATCTATGTCTCACTTTCTTGTTGTAACCTTGAGAAATTCTCTTTTGATAGACCCTCAGATGGTTGAATGCTACTTTTCTATGTTCATCGAGTAATTCAAGCTCCTACATTCTAGAAATTTGATAATCTTCATCAGTAATGAGTCCATGCAGATTGACTCAATGCGATGGTATTTCTACCTCAATGGGCAATACAACTTCTGCATCATATACTATAGAAAATGGTGTTGCCCTTGTAGGTATTTTTATAATGGTTGTATAAGCCCATAAAGATGGATTGAGTTGAAGGTGTCAGTCATTCCCAGTCTTACTCACTATTCTATGCAAGATCCTCAATATATTTTTGCTGGAGGCCTCAACCTGTCTAGTCTCTTGAGGGTAATGAGTAGAAGAATAGTGTTGGGTAATCTTAAACTTGTCACATAGTTCATCCATGTCCTTATTCTTGAATTGTCCCCCATTGTCTGTCACAATGGATGAGGGTATCCCATATCTACAAATGATGTAATTGAGGATGAACACAGACACTTTCTTGCATGTAGCTATGATCAAAGGGATTGCTTCAACCCACTTAGTGAAGTATTTAGTGGCAGTTATGATGAATTTGTGCCCACTAGAGGACGAGGGATAAATGTGCCTGATTAGAATAAAGGCCCATTGTTGAAATGGTCAATGGGTAATGTAAGGTAACAAATCATGTGTAGGAGCATGAATCAGGTTACCATGTGTCTGAATTGTTTTACATGTTTTGGAAAAATGTACAACATCATTTTCCATAAAGGGCCAGTAATATCATGCCCATAGGAGTTTCTTTGCCAATGAAAGGCCATTTGAATGAGATCCACAAATGCATTCATGGACTTCCTCTAGTGCGTTCTTAGACTCATCATGTTCTAGAAACCTAAGGAGAGTGTCATTGAGACCTCTTCTATACAAGTCGCCAACCATAATAAGGTAACGTGAGGCATTCCTAATGAGATTTTGCTTCTCATTTTTAGATAGGTCTGATTACGAAGGTAAGAGTAAATATGAGCATAGCGGGAAGAATCAATACCCACTAGGGAGCACACGACTTGGGATTTAGGGGAATCATAGGCAGGAAAAAGGAGCTCTTCCACTAGGAAGTTATAGTGAAAGTGATATTCCTCTAGTTGCAACATGGAGGCCAAGGTGGCCATAGCATCAGCTACTCTATTCTCTTCTCTTGGTATTTTCTGAAAAGAAACAAACACAAAGTATTTTTTAAGGTCATCGATCATCATTTTATATGGTAGAAGTTTGTCATCCTTTATTTGATACTGATCATTGATTTGATTGATCACCAGCTGTGAGTCACCGTAGATATGAAATTCAATGATTTTTCATTCAATGGCCATCTTTAAACCATTCACCAAAGTTTCATATTATGCAATATTGTTAGTATAGGGAAACATCATTTTATAAGCCTTGGGGATCTTGTATCCTTGTGGTGTGATGAAAAGGACTCCAACACTAGATCCTTGCTGTGTAAAAGATCCATCAAAGAACATTTTCTAGGTATGTTCTGTAAGGTGTAAAATAGCTTCACCAGGGAACTCAATTAGTAGTGGTTATGTTTCTTATAAAGGGGCATCAGCTAGGTGATCAACAATAACCTGTCCTTTGATTTCATTTCTTTCAACATTTTTGATATCAAATTCGATCAGTATCATAACCCACTTGGTAAGCCTTTCGGTGAGAGTTGCTTTTCTTAATAGGTACTTGAGAGGGTCGATCTTAGAAATCATCTTGATAGAGTGTGCTAGCATATAGCTGTGTCTTAGCTTCTGAGAGGAAAATACCACTGCAAGGCAAGCCTTTTCAATAATAATATAATTATTCTCATAGGAGAGCATGGTTCTGCTAATATAGTAGATGGCTCTCTCCTTTCCCATATCATCGTGTTGAGCTAGCAAAGTGCCCAAGGATGTTTCTATAGTAGAGATATAAAGGAGGAGAGGATTTCCCTGAATAGGAGCCATCAATACTTGAGGATTTTCTAGATAGTCTTTGATTTGATGAAAATTTTGTTTGCATCTGTCATCCCATTTGAATGTCACACCTTTATGAAAGGTTCTTGTGAAAGGTTGAGCCTTATCAGCAAGCTAGGAGATAAACCTTCTTATGGATTGTAGTTTTCCTTCTAGAATTCTGACTTGACTGATATTATTTGGTGGTGGCATGTCCATGACAGCAGTGACCTTTTCAGGATCAACCTCAATTACCTTAGTTGAAACAATGTAACCTAGAAGTTTACCCGAGGTAATGCCAAAAGCACACTTCTTAGGGTTGAGCCTAAGCTTGAACTACTCCATGCGATCAAGAATATTTTCTAAATCATTGACATGTGTAACTCTTTTGATTGACTTAGCTAGAGTGTCATCCACATAGTCTTCCATTATTTTATGCATCATATCATGGAAAATAGTAGTCATAGCTCATTGATAAGTAGCCCCAACATTTTTCAGGCCAAATGGCATGGCGTTCCAGTAGAAGGTGCCCCAGATGCATGTGAAAGCAGTCTTTTCTTAATCTTTGGGGGCTATTTTGATTTGGTTGTAGCCAGAGAAGTCATCCATTAGTGACTACATCTCATATCTTGTTGTTAGATCCACAATCATGTCAATGTTAGGTAGTGGAAAGTCATTTTTAGGATATGCTTTGTTGAGATCCCTGAAATCAGTGCAAACCCTTATCATTTTATCAAGTTTGGAGATGGAACAATATTGGAAATCCACTCAGCATAAGCTATAGCTCTAATAAATTCAGCTTTTAAATTTTTTTCTAAGAAAGCTTAGATTTTACCATCAATGCTACATGAGGATGCATCTTTCTTAGTTCATGTTTGATTGGTTTATTTCCTGGAGCAATAGATAAGTGATGCATGATTAAATCTATATCCAATTTAGGCATATTAGAATATGACAAAGCGAAGTTGATTTTCTATTCCTTGAAGAATTGTGTAAATATTTGTTTTTCTTCCTTGGAAAAATATTATGCTAAGTAGATCAGTTGAGGTTCCTTTGTTGTTCCTAGATTGACAGATTGTGTTGGTTCAATCAACACTGAAGATCTTTCCTGGAAATGATTAGGTATAATATCAAGTTTCCCATCCTTAGGTGCCTTAGAGAGGTTTTCACTATTGGATACATCTTTTATTTTTACTATTTTAGGTTCTCATATTGCCACTAAGTGGTTTTCACCATCAGAACACTTTTTATTTTTATTTTTATTTTTCAGACTTAAAAAATTGATATCCAAATTTTTCATGTTGATTCTCATTGCACTGGTGGAAGAGTCAAGGGGTTCAATGACATTTAGGTAGTAGGCTAAGGTGTAGTTATTAGGAGCATAAATCAAGTCTAGAGGTGCATCAGGGTTCCATTCAATAAGTTTGGGGTGAATAAGGGGTAGGGACTCAACGGGTTCTAAGGATAGCACAGTGTTATCAAGATCAAGGTCTTTGACAGGTAAGAGAAGGTTTGTGACAACACTCTCTAAAGGACTACCTAAACCATGATTCATCCTAACACTACTAGTAGAGCCGATGTTAGTAGCATGTGAATTAAATCCATTTGAACTAGCATTATTGTGTTCATTCTCCTAATGAGTGGACATCCTAGCCAAAACAATGCTTAGAGGAACAATTTCAATTCTTGAGGATGGGATCCGTGGGCAAAGAGCCATATAAAGTGCTTCAAGATCTCGAAGGTCCCAAGTTGCTTCCTCTTCTTTTTCTTCACGATCCCATTGTTCAGTGGTAAGGTTTCTCCTGTAACTAGTGGATGCAAGACCACCTCTATTGCTAGTTGACACAGAGCTATGGCTAGAATGTCGGTCAAAATCCTAATTTTGAGTAGCAGATGTGAGAGCATTCCTAGGTTTCCTTATGAAACTGGGTAGTTGATGTTAGGTGGAAGAGGTGGCCTTTCCTCATCTTCAGAAGAATAGTCATCATCTGGAACATAGACGGGCTCTAGTTCTAGATGTTCACTTAGGGATGAGCCTGATTCTCCAGCAATGCAAACACTTTCTCCACATAGGACATGAGGTGAAAAATTGTGAAATACATCTACTTCAATATCCATGGTAGCATTAGAAAAGGAATCCACCTCATACTCATTGGAGTTTGTTTAAATTGAATGAGGCGAGTCCAACACATGTGTAGGAGCCACAGTTTGCCCCCAGTTAGGATTTTATTCTTGTAAAGTATTATCTAGATCTTGTCAATAATTGAATTGAATGGTAGTGTGATCTCTATTCTCCAAATATCGAGAGAGATTCCTTGGGACACTGAGATAGATATTATTTTCATGCTGCTAATTTATTCCATATTGTGCAGGATACTCCTTTGTTCCTTGAGAGGCATGAGGAGAAGCCTCCTCAACACCCCTGTCATTTGAGAAATGAGGTAAATCAAGGACATGAGTGGTAAAAAGAAGCTTCCCCCAGTTAGGATGTCTATCTTTTGTATCTAAGTGCATGTCTTGCTTTTGAGTTGACATCTCTTTCTCATTTGTTGAAGCAATGGATCTATTTGGTTCAAAGGAAGCTCTGTCAAATGATGGAACCTAAGGTTCCCCCTGATATGCAATATTTTTAGTGACGACACACATTAATTGCTCGAAAGGAAAAGGTGTTAGACTATTAAAAATAATTCATGGTTCCAATACCTATTTCCTTGTCTCTAGAATTGTTTTAGGTCTCTATCCCTTAGGGTTTTATCTCCATCATGAAAATATGTCTTAAACCCTAAATGCTCATGGCTCATTCTAATTTGAAGTTACCTTTTCTGAGTCACTTAAGTTTTATAAGCCCATGTGTTTTAATTGACATTATTGAGCAAGGCCACTTTATTACTTAAGTCTTTAGGTTTCATGTGTTTTATATCCTGGTGGGGTTTTAATATTTCCCTAAGTCCTAAGATTATTTCCTTGATAAACTTTACCCTTTACATCTCCCTTCCATGTCTTTCTTAATACGATGGTCGACGCTTTCCCTTGATCACAAAGATGAAGTTTTTTATTCATCAAAGAATCATAATAGAGTACCATGTGTTCATGGCAGGGCTAGGTTGAGGGCAAAGGATGATTAAAGGGTGGTTAGTTTAGTTTCATCATGTGGATGACGGTTTGCCTTAAGCTGAAGATGCATGAAAGATAGTCTTTAAGGAAATGCGTTGTGGCAACACATGGCGGTTTGTGGGACTTGGTCAGAGACCAAACAAAGTTAATAAGTGATCAAGTTCAAATTGATCATGTGCTCAATGTGTTTCCTTGAAGATAAGATGAATGAAAGTTAGTGTTCAAGGCATTGCGCTTGGTTGCCATGTGTAAAGTTGTCATAGCTTGAGACAAGGTAAAGTTTGATCAAGTCAGACGAAGATCTATGATGGGCATTTTGACTCATTCACAAGATGTAAAGAAGATAATGTTTGAGCCATTATGCCTGTTGGCCACGTGGGAGGTGGTGGGCCAATTTTTGAGCCTTTAAGTGGGGTTAACAAGAATTCAAGTTAGATTTCATCCAATGGTGAGCGTAAAGCCTTAAAGTGGAGATGCAATCAAATTAATCATCAAGGCATTGTGCCCTTGCACCACATGTCCCAAGTGGGTCCGGATCAACGACAAGGTAATAAAGTTAAAGGTCAGACAAGTTTGAGAAGATATAGTGGTTGGTGTTATGCCTTAAAAGAAAGATAATTGAGTTTTAGCCATTAAGGCATCGCGCCTGCCAGTCATGTCGCGGGTCATTTTTGGTCAGCACTGAAGGATAACATAAAATCAAAACAAGTTTCTATTGATTGGACAGTTGGTGCATTGCCTTAATCTAAAGATGATTTTTAGATAGTGTTTAAGGCATTGTGCCTACATGACACATGGATAAATGATGGGACCCGACCGGAAGTAAAGAAAGGTAAAGGAGTTTTAAGTTAATTTTAATTTGACGGTTAGCACAATGCCTCAAGGAGAAGATCATAGATGCTTAATCTTCAAGCCTTTGCACTTGGTCGACATGTAGCACTTCTAACATCATGGTCCTGGAGGTGGCAAAAGAAATTAAGCATCAATCAAGTTGAGATAGATCATGTGGTAGGTGTTAAGCCTTAAGGGATAAGTGAACAATATCTAGCGTTAGAGCCATTACACATGTGCGACACTTGGAAGGATCTGGTTGGAGGCCCAGGTAACTTAAGGTTGATCCATGGTTGCATTTTAAAGTTGGAGAAAGTCTTGATCTCAGTTTTTGATAAGAGCTTTGTGCCAGGGAGGTAGCCTTTGTAAGTTATTTTCAAATTTTCAAATACTTTCTGAGGGTTTCTAGCCATGGTTGCATATTACAGACTTGCTTGGGAGTGGCTCATGTTAGGAATAAGGTGTCTCAACCTTGGATAATTCCTATTCTTATTATTTGTTTTGTAAAATTTTTTTCTTGCAAATAATGTAATTAAGTGTGAGTATACATGTCTAGTTGGCATGTTGATGTGTCACTCCACTTGATGTGTTGACATCTTGAATTGTGTGTACGGAGATCATGGCTGAAATGGTTAAGACAGATTCCTATGACACGTAAGAGCTATTTCTAGAAGATTCAATGATGGGTGAAGACATGCAATGACATGTGGCAACTGATAAAGTTAAGTACTATACACTCTTCCACAATCATGGGTTTCAGGGCATCACCCCCAAAAAAATTTAGGGTTCCTATTTTCTTGGAGAATGGTAAAACCCTAATACGGCTATCTTTGGAAGTTGCCCTAAAAAATAAAGCGCATGATATGAGCATTTTTAGGGTTGCAGAAAGATATTGAAAAAGAGTGTATTGTTGGTATGATTTGAGGCTACTGGATTTGTCTTTGTGTGTCGATTGACTCCTGAAAGAACTTGCATTGCAAGTGTGTTGTAACCATTGTGTTGAAGATAACACATTGTGTAGGTTTTGGAGTGTTGGGGTTTTTTACCGAAAGGTTTTTCCCAGGGTAAATCATTGTGTCATTCTCTAATTTATGTGTGCATGGTATATGGCTGCAATATCTTTGTTAAAGTAGTTAACGAATCTGAAATTGTAAGGATTTAAAAGAATTTGCACAATACTTTGCTTTAGAGATTAGTGTAGGAAGTTGTTTCCGCACCTGAGTTTCCTTACAGCTCGAGGTCTTTTTTGTCCTTGGATCAACTTTAATGGCACCTTTTGAGTGGTTGGGGATGTTTTCTATGGTCTTATTAGCTTTTAATGTTGCATGGTGGTCTTGTATGGTTTCTGGTCTACTTTCTATTTTGGGGTTTCTCTACCCATGTCATGATTGTTATGCATTTATTTGTTTGATCATTTCTTGCAGCCTGATGGGTGATATGTCAAATCAAGTTTTTTTGTGGTTTTTTGAAGAAAGATCAACAAGAGGGGAAGGATTGTGTTAATTGATGAGAAGGATAGTTGTTAGTAACCCTCTTCTAGGGTTTCCTTTCCTATAAGTCGCTATCTTTTCTCAGTGTCAAGGGTTCCATAATTTTTGACCCTAAGCATTGGCTCAAGAGTTTTAGTTCTAGGGATATAGTAGAGTCATGTTAGAATGTATTAAAGATAGATAGAAAGTTCTTTTAATCTTTTGCAGATTATTTAATGGTCTTTTATTTCAGTCATATTGATTGAGAAAATTTGACTCATCATACTTAATATAAGTATTTCTCAGTTTCAAGTCTCTCCTTGGTGTTCACCTTATGAGTTTTGGATCTTCTGGTTCATTACATATAATTTTTTTGTGTGTATGTTCTATTTCTTAGTTTTGATCTAGGATCAAATTGAATGTGCTTTGGATATAACATAAATTCATTGGGTGTATCTATAGAAGGATTCTATAAGAAGTGTGTGATCTAAGGTATTTGTGTTTATGGCTATGAGGCTTTTCCAATAGGTGTGTTTATGTTTCCAATATTTGTATTGAAGTGTTTCCCAATGGATAAGGTGTTGATCAAGAACTAGTATATATGTTTGTTGATATATGTCTGATCTAGTTTGGTTATATTCTACAAATTTACATCAAAACCATATCCAAGTTCCCTATTATTTGTGGTTGTTGGTTGTATGTCCTACATAGTAATGGAGAGTCAATGAATGTTTGGTTAGCATTTAGTACTTTCTCACTATTATCTGTTGTTTGAATCGAGAGTATAAGGTATTGTAAAGAGTTGAGTTTTATTTGGATTAGGTGTACCCACCTTGGTTTTGCAGAGTGAGAAGTACAGAGGGTGGTCTTGTCTGTATAGTTGGTCCAGTTACCTTGTAGAGATTTCACACTTAGATCTAACCACTCCTAACATCAGTCTCAAGGTATATTGGTGGCTTTAAAAAGCATAAAAGTTTTCAAACACAAAAAAAATGGTGACTCTACTAGGGACAGAGATGTAACAGTCTTGATAAACCTTTAAAACAATCTCTGGTGTTTTATTGTTCATATCATTTGACCCATCCGAGTCACCAACATAATGGTGACTTTGTTGGGGAAATGAGAAGTATATTGTTGTAAGTGACCAGTAAGTTGACCATTGGAAGCATAGAGTTATCTTGTTGTTTTCCTTGTCCTGTGAGTTTCCTTATTTACCATATTCATCTTGGTTAGTGTCATATTTTCCCAACTTTTTGCGTGGCAAATCTGAGTTTTCTCTACAGCGGTACTAAATAACATATTGTTAGTAATAACTGAGAGGGGGAGGTTGAATCAGCGGCCTCAAAATTAATCCTTAAATCAGCCTTTTAAACTTATAACCACAAATTATGTCTCAAGTTATCTTCTGTCCTACAAGATGAATGCCATGAAATACTTATATCAATTATCTACTTGTCAGATTGCTTTGCCAATCTCTTTTGTATGATTATCGATAAGCAATCATCTATTTATCGAAACATAGTAAATATGCAGAGTATACCGATCAATCTAGAATTAACTATGTAAGATACAAAACAATAAATAAATGAATCATACACACATAACACATGGTTTTTTAACATGGAAACCTTGTTAAGGGAAAAACCACTAGGACCGATACCCTAAATTTTTCACTCTTCTGAAGTGAGCCCTGTTAAGAGCCAACCCTATTAAAGGTTACAAACACACTGTTAGGTGTGACCTTGTTAGAGGATTTAAAATAGTTTGTCAACTAGTATCTGGCATCTAATGCTACCATCCTTGATCAAACACTCACTTGGCCTCTCAATAGGTATCGGGCATATCCAATGCTACTTTTGTAATCAAAATTTTTGATACTCCTTGGGATGTATCTCAATTGGAAAAGAATTTTAAGTCCTACTTGGTTAAGAGGCTTATATGCTTCAATGGTTAAACTGAAACACTAATGATCTGTTCATACATACAACTCAATTTCAGATTTTTAGATCTATTGTAGGTCCATTACCTCTCTGATCAATATAATCAAATATATATCTTTTCTCCACACTTGTTCTGCTCTGTGATGCTTGTTTCACTATTCGTCGGTGTCTACAGAATCTAGCTCTTCCTTTAGCTTGTTGATCAGGACTGAAATCAAGACTTTCTTCTCCTTCAAATTTTCTTTAGCATCTTTCCTCTTCTTTTGTTCACCCCACACAATTCGTAATGAATTGAGTTTGTCTCTATATAGACATGATTTCCCATTTTCTTGGCTTTCTTGATTCTTGGCGTGTTCCACAATTCTTGCCAATATATTTAATGCAAACTCCTGATTTATCTCATAGAGATCTTCCTTCCAACTGGACAAATCATCTTTAAATCAATTACTTATCTTTGACTTTATATGGATGATTAAAACAATGATAAGTATCTGTTAACTCTATCTTTAGCTTCTTGACAACTAAGCATTTTGTCATTTTCTGAACTCTCTGTTATGTCGGTCAACACTTCAGTTAGTCATCGGTAATAACTGATTGTTTTGTTGGTGTGACTTCAGTTGTCATCAGAATCTCTGTCCTTTGTTTTCTTCATCGGGCAACACTAAAATTCTTTCCATCGGGTTACTCTGTGTTTTTCTCGTCAGGCAACAATGTAACTCTGCTTGTTCATAATGTTGTGCATTAGCTTATCAGGTAACATTGTGACTCTACTCTCTGACCATCAGTGTGCACTCCATTGGTGTATGCAGTCACTTAGTGAATACTTGACTTGTATGCATTACTGATAGAATAGTCTTGATTCATCGGTTCTTTGAAGTCTTTTGGCAATGTTTCCATGACCATATAGATTATGTCAAGTTGACATCAATGACAATACAATACATTAACTGATTTAATGCCTTGCATGATCATCAAATTAACATCTTCAAACATTCAATTAGTTACATGTCATCAATCTCTCCCTTTGGCATTGATGGCAACATACTACATTATCATACTATACTATTGCTAATACAATATGAAATATACAGTTTCATCAAGCTTTCATAATGTAACTCATACAATTGTTTGGCTATTGGTAAGCTCAAATAGCTTCAATTTGATTCTTATAGCTTTATTTTTATCTTCAATCCCTTCACTGGATAGATGTAGAATTTTTTTCTGATGTGATGTGTTCTCCTTCTGTGTCAAACTCTCTTCCTTTGACTGTTCTTCTTTCTTTTGATGTATGTTGTCATTCTTTTCATTTTGTGTGTACTTTCCCTTTCTTGTTACATCTCTCTCTTTGGATACTTGATGGATATGATCTCTTCCTGAGATGATAATGGATAAAATCTCTCCCTTTATCATTATGATAATGAGATATTTCTCCCCCTTTGACATTAATGCCAAACATCTTATCTTTTCAAACAAGCTTTTGACAGTTATGTCAAGTGGATCCTTTCTATCCATAATATATTCCTTGAATTTCCCAATCTATTGATAATAACTCTATTGCTTGGAGTAGATAAATACCTTGCTATGTATAGATTTATCTTTGATGTTCATCTCTCTTCTTGCATCAACATGAATGATATTCTGATAGTATGTAGGCCGATGCAACCTTCTAGTCAGCTTTACTAACTAGTAGACAAGGGTCTTACCCCTAGTCTCTTTCTCAAGTACTCAAATGCATCCTTGGGTAGTGGCTTGGTGAAGATATCGGCCAATTGTTCCTTTGATTGCACATACTCAAGTATCACTTCCTTTGCCTGAACTTGTTCTCTCAAATAATGATACTTCATGGCAATATGCTTTGTTTTAGCATGCATGACTGGATATTTGGAAATTTTTATTGCACTGGTATTTTTACAATATATAATTACTGGTTCTAAAATTTTCATATGCATACCTTCCAATAACTGTTTGATCCATGCAATATTTGAGCAATTTGCAGCAGCAACAACATACTCTGCCTCTGCAGTAGATTGTGAGATGCATCCTTGTTTCTTGCTGATCCATGTGACAATTTTGTCACCCATGAAGAATTCTCCTTGAGTTGTGCTCTTCCGGTCATCAAGATTTCTAGCCCAATCAGCGTCGGTAAAGACCTTAAGTTCAAATTTTCCTTCTCTTCTATACCATAAGCCATATTCCTCGGTATTCTTCAGATATCTTAGAATTCTTTTCATAGCAGTCATATGTGATTCTCTGGGATTAGCAGAAAATCTAGAAACCATTCATACTGCATGTACAATATCTGGTCTAGTATGTATAATATACATGAGTTTTCCAATCATTGATCTGTACAAAGTCTGATTTACCTTTGATGACTTTTCTTCATTTGTCACTTTGTATCCAGTTGCCATCGGTGTTCCAACTAGTTTGGATTCTTCCATCTTGAATATTTTCAGTACTTCTTTGATGTACTTGGATTGTGTAATGAAAATACCTTCATCTTGTTGCATGGTCTGTAGACCAAGAAAGAACTTGATCTCTCCAAACATAGACATCTCAAACTCTTTTCTCATCTCATTTGCAAATGATTTGCATAGCATATCATTGCCTCCAAATATGATGTCATCAAAAAATATCTCAGCAATCAAAATGTTAGCATCAGTATCTTCCTTCAAGTAAAGATTATTTTTTTCACTAGTTCTTACAAATCCAATACTTATAAGGTAGGAATGAAGTCTTTCATACCAGGCTCAGGGTGCTTGTTTCAATCCATACAGGGATTTTTGAAGTCTACATACCATGTCCCTCTTTTCTGGATCAACAAACCCTTCTGGTTGTTCAATGTATACCTCTTCTTCAAGTATTCCATTCAGGAATGCAGACTTGACATCCATTTTATATACCTTGAATCCTTTACATGCAGCATAAGAAAGTAATTTTCTTACTCCTTCTAGCCTAGAAATGTGTGCAAAGTTTTCTCCATAGTCAATTCCTTCTTCTTGTGCATACCCCTTGCATACTAGTCTTGCCTTATTTCTTGTGACTTCTCCATTCTCATTTAGCTTATTCCTGAATATCCATTTTGTACCGATGACATTCTTGTCATCTGGTCTCAGTAAAAGTGTCCATGTCTTGTTTTTCTATATATGCTCAATCTCCTCATTCATAGCACTAATCCATTCATCATTATTTAGTGCAGCATTGACATATTTTGGCTCATAATCACAAATAATACATCTTGTATTTAGAGACTTACTTCTAGTTCTCATACCAGCCTTCTTGTCTCCAATGATATGGTTTTGTGGATGGTTCTTTCTGACATATCTTGCAACTATAGGTTCAGTTCTTTGTCTATCAGCTTGATCATCATTTTGTTCTTCATTCTGTTCTCCATCAATTTGTGCATCATCTTCAGTAATATTCTGATCATCGGTATTTGTAGCCTGATGTTTGGGTGCAATGATCTATTGCTCGGGAGCTCTACATTGTTGGTAGAGTATATTTTCAGGTTCCTCATTGTAACTAAACCTATTGTAGTCCTCTAGTTCCTTGTCATTCTTCTCTGCAAATTCATCTATCTTTACATTTGCACTTTCAACAATTTTGTTAGAGGCTTTATCTAGACATTTATAAGCCTTACTCTTGGTAGAATACCATAGAAAGATTCATTCATCACTCTTGGAGTCAATTTTTCCATTTCTATCATCTTTTAAGATATAACATTGACTGCCAAAATTTTTGAAATAACTTACATTGGGTGTGTATCCATACCAAAGCTCATAAGGTGTCTTTCTTCAATTGTACTTTGTTCAATGTGTAAACAATAGTACTGATAGCTTCCCTCTAGAAGATTTGGGTGATGCCTTTCTCTATCATTAGTGTTCTTGCACAATAATCTATGGATCTATTCCTTATTTTAGCAATTCCATTTTTTTGTGGTGTTCTCAGTGCAGAGACCTATCTTTTGATTCCATGCTCATTACAAAAGTTAGTGAATTCATTTGAAATAAATTCCCCTCCTCTATCTAATCTTAAGCATTTCAACTCCTTACCACTTTGCTTCTCAACCATTTCTTTGTACCATTTAAACATCTTAAATGCTTCTGATTTATCTTTTAGAAACATGACTGTCATCATTCTAGAGTAATCATCAACAAAGAGAATAAAATATATATCTCCATAATAACTCTTTGTCCTCATAGGTCCACATAAATCAGTATGGACTAATTCTAGAATTGCATCAGATGTATGGGTTTTGCTTTTAAAACTAGACTTTGTCATTTTACCTTTTTGACAATTCTTATACATGATGTTGTCGGGCTTGGTCATCGTCGGTAAGCCTCTGACACTTCTCTTTTTGCTAATCTTTATCATGTTGTCAAAATTCACATGAAAATATTTTGTGTCATATCCATATGTCTTCATTTGTAGCAATCAAACAAGTGATTTTAGTATCATTCAGATAGAATAAATTACCTTTTGTCTACTCACCGGTACCAATCATATTTCCTGATTTATTGAAGATCTTTGCCTTCTTATTTTCAAATGCTACTTTGTGACCTGAATTATTCAACTAATAAAAACTCAATAGATTATAATTCAATCCATTTACCCAATAAGCATTTTCACATTTTATCTGGTTATTCAACATTATAGTTCCTCTACCTTTGACTAGACAAGGTGTGTCAATACCCATTCTTACTGAACCACCTTTATAGTACTCAAAAGTCTCAAACTTTTTCTTATCACCGTCATATGGTGAGTGTAGCCACTATCTATGATCCAAACATCATTTTTACTAACCTTAGATATGAGTGTAGTTTCTACATACCTTTCTTCATCATCATCTGAATAATCTTTTACTGCCACAAACACCATCTCGATGTCTTCATCAGATTCAGTGTCAGTATCATCATCTTTGAATTTTCCTAGGTAACTGGCTTTCTTTCCTTTGTCCTTGTAGTCTCGGGTATCTCTTCTTTTTGATTGTTGGTAGCTTCTATAATCACCTCTATCAGACTTCTTTTCAAGTGATTTGTCATTACTTTTGTCATATTTTCTTCTATTAGTACATCTTGCAGAAAAGTGTTCAATCTCTTTACAATTAAAACAAACAAGTGGTAATTTACCTTTGCCTCTCTTCATTCTTCTAGCCATAAGTGCTTCAATTTCATCAAGATCATCTTCTTCACTTTCACTATCACTATCTTTTGTCATAGTGTTTTTATGACTTGATTTACTTATTCTCATAGAAGTTTTGAATGCAGACTCTATGTTTGGTAAGACACTATAATCAAAGTTGTTCATCTCAAATGAAATCAGTCTTCCAATTAAACTATCTAGAGTAACATTGTTATTTGCTACTGCTCTCATTTCTTGAATGGTAGATACTCTAATAGCATAAGTAGGCAGTAAGGTTCTTAGAATTTTACTTACCACTGTATCTTTTTCTAGTACACCTC
This sequence comes from Thuja plicata, assembly GCA_018584345.1. NCBI lineage: Eukaryota > Viridiplantae > Streptophyta > Pinopsida > Cupressales > Cupressaceae > Thuja > Thuja plicata. Next base: position 1,086,028 of record MU223315.1, on the reverse strand, counting down.
CAACTCCTTGGATAGCATTGACTACCTCTTTGATTCTTGTGTTGTACTAAGTGATATTTTCACCTTCTTTCATTTTGAGATCATCAAACTTTCCTCTAAGGCTTTCTACCTTGGTTCTCAAAACATTTTTTTCACCACCATGTACAAGCATCAATTTGTCCCACATCTTGTTTGCAGTCTTGCAGGTTCTGACACCTTCAAATTCAGCATCGGAGAGTGAGGAAGCAAGCTCTATCATCATGAAATTGTGCTCATGCTTCTCTCTTATTTGTTCAACTATTGGTGCTCCTGTGGGCAACACATATTCAGCATCTAAGTATTGAGTAACATCATTACCAATACCAGATAAGTGGAGTCTTATTCTTCTCTTCCATGAAGCAAAATTGTCTCTGTTCAACTTGGGCACATCTTGTTTGTTCATCTTGTAATCTTTAGCTTAGGTCTTGAAACCTTCCTTCTAAGCACACAAGCTCTGATACCAATTGTTAGTAATAAATGAGAGGGGGGTGACTCAGTGGCCTCAAAACTAATCCTTAAATCAGCCCTTTAAACTTATAACCACAAATTATGTCTCAAGTTATCTTCTATCCTACAAGATGAATGCCATGAAATACTTATATCAATTTTCTACTTGTCGGATTGCTTTGCTAATCTCTCTTCTAAATGATTATCGATAAGAAGTCATCTATTTACCAAAACACAGTAAATTTGCAGAGTATACCGATCAATCTAGAATTAACTATGTAAGATACAAAACAGTAAAGAAATGAATCATACACACATAACACATGGATTTTTAATGTGGAAACCCTGTTAAGGGAAAAACCACTGGGATCGGTACCCCAAATTTTTCACTCTTCTGAAGTGAGCTCTGTTAATAGACAACCCTGTTAAAGGTTACAAACACACTATTAGGTGTGACCTTGTTAGAGGATTTAGAAATAGTTTGTCAACTAGTATCTGGCATCTAATGCTACCATCCTTGATCAAACACTCACTTGGCCTGTCAATATGTATCAGGCATATCCAATGCTACTTTTGTGATCAAAATTTTTGATACTCCTTGGGATGTATCTCAATTGTAAAAGACTTTTAATTCATGCTTAGTTAAGAGGCTTATATGCTTCAATGGTTAAACTAGAACTCTAATGATCTGTTCATACATACAACTCAATTGCAGATTTTCAAATTTATTGTAGGCCCATTGCCTCTCTGATCAATATAATCAAATATATACCTTTTCTCCACACTTTTTCTGCTCTGTGATGCTTCTCTCACTGTTTTTCAGTGTCTGCAGAATCTAGCTCTTCCTTTAGCTTGTTGATCAGGACTAAAATGAAGACTTTCTTCCCCTTCAGATTTTCTTTATCATCTTTCCTCTTCTCTTGTTCACCCCACACAATTCGTAATGAATTGATTTTCTCTATATAGACATGATTTCTCATTTTCTTGTCTTTCTTGATTCTTGGCATGTTCCACAATTCTTTCCAATAGATTTAAAGAAAACTCTTGATTTATCTCATAGAGATCTTCTTGCCAACTGGAAAAATCATCTTTAAATCAATTACTTATCTATGGATTTATCTGGATGATTAAAACAATGATAAGTATCTGTTAACTCTATCTTTAGCTTCTTGACAACTAAGCATTTTTTCATTTTTTGAACTATCTATTCTATCGGTCAACACTTCAGTTAGTCATCGGTGTTAGAATTGATGAACATCAATCTACCCAAGAACACCTGCATGCAAGACAGTTACAAAGAAGAAGAAGCAGACAGAAGAAAGAAGGATCCAGAAAGCTATGGTGGCCGATAGGCCAGAGACAGGAAAACCATGTTGACAGAAATGATTTCTATATTCAACAATAATGATTTACAAAACTATCTCCT
>MU223315.1:1054712-1084087 GCA_018584345.1 Thuja plicata | reverse complement strand
ATGGTGGCCGATAGGCCAGAGACAGGAAAACCATGTTGACAGAAATGATTTCTATATTCAACAATAATGATTTACAAAACTATCTCCTTGAAGAAATACAAAGCGGTGAATCCTTATAAAGGATACCAAAACCCTAAACGAGAAACTATCAGAAATAGAAACTGCCTAAGTGAAACTTAAGCACTAAAGAGTAATTACTAAATCACTCTAACACCCCCCCTTAAGTGTAACTTAGGGAGAAGCAAAACTGCTAAACTACTACAGAAAGTAAGAAAGAAGGGTCCCGACAACTAGGCCTGATCAGGTACCCAAAAAGAAAGCAGACTAGATGAAGAAAACCTTCAATCTAGAGAAAAAGGTGTCCCAGAGAAAGGAACAAGAATAGAGCAAGAAGCAACTCGAAGCATGTCTGAAAACTCTGTCAGAAGATACTGCTGGAACCCCCACTGAAGTGCATGACCAGGTAGAGAAGACAAGTGTCTGAAGAGCTGATCAATCGAACTAAGAAGCAATAGAACCAACAGGTGAACCCCCCCCATAATGCTGAACTGGGAGAGGTGACAAGAACACTGAAATTCAGTACCAGAAACCGCTGCAGAAGAAGAATCAGGAACACCAACAGTGCAACAGAAGCACACACACAGGATAAAGGGCGGTGTCATAGACACAGACTACATGGGCTAATTTCGTGGAAGGTACACTCACTTGACAAAAGTGGATGCGTCTATAGCGGCAAATGCATCATAATCCCCCCATGGCACTTTATAACACAGTGCGGGTACAAAAACTGAACCAGGTGTACAAGATCCAAGAATGCAGAAGAAGACACTTTATCTCAGTGCGTTTACAGAACAAAGATACATCAGAAAGAGCATGCAAGCTCAGAAGTCAGAAAGAAGAGTGAACTATGAACTCAGAGGAAGAGATCCCTGGACCTGTAGAACCAAGCACACCACCAGAGGGCATAAAATGAAAAACTTAGAGGAGTGAAAACTTGGAGCAGAATCCAGAAGAAATACCTCTGCCACTGAATAGTACACAGAATCAGCTTTCTGACGATATCTCGTTTTCCGAAAAAGGAGTCCGGATGAGCCAGATATGACTCTCGGAAGGCAAAGAAAGACATCGGACTTCAACAGAAAAAATTGATGTTGAAATAGTAGAACCAAAACCCCTAACCTCCACCATTGGAAATTTCTCGGAAAGAGCTTTCCGACGGTATATGGAAGTCAGAAAAATACCCCCGTATGCTCCCTGTAGAGCGAAAAATAGACAGGTACCCCCAAAATGCCCTAAAAGGCTTACAAATGGCCCCCAGGGGCTAAAAAAATTGAGCCCCCGGGCGCATGGCGTGCACCGGGGGCTTAAACCTGGCTCTCGGTCGGTCATAGGACTAGCCACTAAGTGATTTAAGCCCACGGGGGCTGTCACAAAATGCACCACCGGGCGGCTCGGCTGGTGGAGCGACGCTCCGGTGGCAGGATCGGGGCCGCTGGGGCGGCAAGCACAGAGGGAGCGCAGAGACAGCGCTGGAGTGGGCAGAGGAGCCCGGGGGCCGGCGGAGCCGGGGAAGCTATGGGGGAGGCGGCGGAACGTAGGTGGCTGGGGCCGCGGAAAGGGCGGCGGGGGCCGCTGTGCAGGGAGGCGGGCCGGGGGCCGCTGAGGAGGCGGCGGAGCGGAGAGCTCCGGGCGGCATTTCAATGAGCGGTGGGCGCCGGAGGAGAACTGTCGGTGGTGGCACATTTTCTCATACACTGCGCGTGCCAATTAAAAAATAAAAAAACCTTAAAAAACAAAGGTTTTTTAATTTATTTTTTTCTCGAACCACGAGTCGTACGACCCTCGAAGGGCACAAAAAAACTCTCAGAGGCCCCGGTAGCCAAAAAGGTCAAAATGTTATATGATTTTGACTCTCCCAGGCCTTCTGGACGCAATGGTGGAGTCTGTTTGAGCTCAAATAGATCCAAAAAATAAAGACCCCCCAGAATCACAGAAAACTGCCAGAAAAACCTCTGAAGACTTCAAACCCTCTGTGCTTCAATAGAGAATGAAAAGCCAGTAGCAAGATGGCTCTGATACCATGTTAGAATTGATGAACATCAATCTACCCAATAACACCTGCATGCAAGACAGTTACAAAGAAGAAGCAGACAGAAGAAAGAAGGATCCAGAAAGCTATGGTGGCCGATAGGCCAGAGACAGGAAAACCATGTTGACAGAAATGATTTCTATATTCAACAATAATGATTTACAAAACTATCTCCTTGAAGAAATACAAAGCGGTGAATCCTTATAAAGGATACCGAAACCCTAAACGGGAAACTATCAGAAATAGAAACTGCCTAAGTGAAACTTAAGCACTAAAGAGTAATTACTAAATTACTCTAACAATCGGTAATAACCGATTGTTCCGTCGGTGTGACTTCAATTTTCATCGGGATCTCCGTCCTTTTTTTTCTCTATTGGGCAACACTGAAATTCTTTCTGTCAGGTTACTCTGTGTTTTGCTCGTCGGGCAACACTCTAACTTTGATCATTGGTAATGTTGTGCATTAGCTCTCTGGGTAACACTATGACTCTTCTCTTTTACTTTGACCACTGGTGTGCACTCCGTTGGTGTATGCAGTCTCTTAGTGAATACTTGAATTGTATGCATTACTAATAGCATAGTCTCTATTCATCAGTTCTTTGAAGTCTTTTGGCAGTTTTTCCATGACCATATAGATTATATCAAGTTGACATCAATGACAATACAATACATTAATTGATTTATTGCTTTGCATGATCATCAACTTAACATCTTCAAACATTCAATCAGTTACATGTCATCACATATTTCATTTTATACACACTTTCTCAATGTGAGTTAAAGAAATACTAGAGCTTGGGTGAAAATACATCCTTAAGTTAGATTAGAAGATGAGTTCCCAACTACTTCTAAGGCTAATCATCCAAGGAAAGGAAGGAAGAATAGGATTTTCCCCTTAAAAAGGAGACAAGAGGAGAACATTAGACAAGAAAAGCTAATCCAACACAGTCATGAAGATAATGTATCAGAATATGAAGAGGCTATAGATTTTGGATTGGGTGCATATGAATACTATCATTTTGCTAGTGAAAAAGAGGTTTCAGAGTCTGATACTACTCTCCTAGATTATGACAGCATTGCTGAAGAAATTGTTGAAATAGATAGGAGAATACATGAAAAAATTGCCACTAGACACCAAAGAAATAAGGATAAAGAAAATAAGATAAGGCAAAATCAGTTCATGCTTGAACAAAAGAAGAGGCAATTGCTAAATTTGGAGGAAATAAACTATGTTGAAGAACCTGAACAAGTTGATGAGGAACTTGTCATCCAAAAATTTCTTTCTATTCAAGATCCTAAGAACAAAGGGAAGCAAAAGCTAACAAAAGTTCAAATAAATGAACCTGTGAATCCTAAGGTTCCCTTAGATCAAATGTCTAAATTGGATACCGATCTTGAAAGGGATAGATTAGAGAAATAAATGTTAGGAATAAAAGTCCACAAGAACAACAGAGAGGGGGGATGAATCAGTCATGATACAAAATATTAAACTTTAAAATTTATAAACCAAAACTTTAATGTAAATGATAACACCGTAAATTCCAACACAATAAAACAATACTTGTTGTCGAGGAAACCCTTTAAAGGAAAACTCTGTTGGGAATTAGCACCCACAAATGATGTACTAAGAGTATAGTATCCCTGTTAAAATATTTAGCCCTCTTAAGAGATTATTACAACATTATAGTACATAGTCCATGTTAAAGGACAGACCCTGTTATGAGTCAAGAGTAACAATAGGCTCATTGCCCAGGCACACTATCCAAAGAAGGTTAAGGCCACCCTTAAGGATTAACAATTCGATCAAATGTATATAGAAATATATACAATCCAGTGAACTATATGATAGAAACTGTCTTTCCTTGGTCAGTTCCAATGAAGTATTAAAATCACAAACTTTGCTCTACGTCCAGTATCCAAACAAGCCTCACAGCTTCCACACTTCTCTGTCTTCACAATTACCTTCTCACCATACATACATATTTTCAAAAGAAAAGATCTCACATATATACCCTATTACAATAATTGATTAGGTCAGCCAATTAAGCTTTCCCAATATACAAATAATTATTTAACCCCTTTCTAAGATACACATAGTATCTAAAACAAGTAAACATCAATTTCAATACATCAGATATACTCCAAGATCCACACTCACAATCTATAATACACGCTACATCTCTAAAGTCGCCCACCAAATAGGTCTCCTCCAGAATACATGCCACAACTAACGTCACCAACGTGTTCACGACTATCAATCAATACCTACAAAAAAGGAATATTAGAATATATCTATAATAAGAGAATTGCAGAAAACAATAATGAACTTCTTACACACATAAAAGAATATCTAAACTTCTTACACAAATAAAAGGTATATCTAAAGATAGAGAAATGGGAGCGCATGCAAAGGAGAATAATCTATTAATGTCTCCAACCTCACATAGAAAAAAGACTCAAAGACAAAGAAAAATAGCCAAAGAATAAAGTTAAAATAATATAGAAAAAGGACTCAACAAAGAAATGTATGAATCATACACTAAGATATAATAAAAGTTCAGATTTTGCAAGTCCAGTCTTGAGTTTTATCACAAATAATTGGGTGTTGTTACAGGGGTCATATCTCCCAACTCAACCGTTGGATCGGACTCATCTCGGAGTATGTTTTATAGAATCTAGTTACGCCCATCCTCAGTGGAGGGATTTTGAAAATATTATGTTTATCAAAAGATATTCATGACAGAGTACGGGTCTATGCAGAGGACAGCGACTGGACAGTTTTGAGTGAATTTTAAGATGCATGCACTAATGGCAAGTGCCTCTGCATCAAGTGGATAAACGAAAAGAATATGATAGAATATAAAACAACAAAGGGATTAACAAAAGAAGGTTGCACATAGATTAAACTGTGCCAATCATTAGAGTAAAAATATTTCCTGCAGATAAACACAATGAATCTAAAGATTATAACTAGAAAAAAATAATGAACGAAATGTATGCATGCACAGAGAAATACTGAAAGGAAAGCTGAGATAGATATATGAATCCTGGATATTAGAGATATAGAATTAAAACTAGAGATATAAATTTTTGTTAAACTTGTAGATCAAATAAGATAGATCAATAAAAAACCAGCATGCAAGTATAGAGCCAAAACATGCAAAAGGAGTTAGATTAAAGATTTCAATTTCAATTTTTTTTCTCTCAATTAGATTAGTAAAAAAAATATACTAGCAATACACTCTCTCACAATTCTCTGATATTGGAGTGCTCCAAGATATGGTAGCTCCTTCACCTGTAAACTCAATAGAAGATTAAACCAACCTGCTCTGATACCATGTTAAAATAATAACAAAAAATAAAGAGAGATAGGAAATTGTTTAATTCAATGAGCAGGAGTAAGAATATTTACCATGAATTAGTGCAAAAACTAGTAGCATTCACCAAAGATTCAAGCAACAAGGGGACAAGGTTTTGAAGGGGGAAAAGCATGAAAAAAACCCCATGATATAAATAATGGGCAAAAAATGCCTAAGAATGAGAGAGAGAGAGAGAGAGAGAGAGTGAGAGCCAAGCTGATACAATAGTATTCAAGAAGGAGAATTAACCTACTTAGTCTATCTAAGAAGAGAAGGAGAGACATCTCTTTAATAGAGATGTGAGAGAGGAGTTGCATGGTAACTCCCATATCTATGTATGCCACATTTCAATAGTGTGTGAGACAAGTGTAGCATTCCTCATAAGGAGGAATAACTAAAAAAGACATTACAATAAAAGGAATTATCCTCACACTTGTACAAGAAGACAAAATAGGTGTAGGGATTCCATAAGAATCTCCTACTTACATTAGTACAAGTAAAGATTAAATTCTAACAACAATCCATATTCTATTGTTCCTCTCAAGTATCTGAAAATTCTTTTCACAGCAACAAGGTGTGTTTCTTTAGGATCTGCTTGATATCTTGCCACAATTCCAACTGCATTGGAAATATTTGGTCTAGTGTGAGTTAGATATTGCATACCACCAATCATCAATCTATACTTTGTCTGAAAACACTTTGAGTCTCATCATTACTAGTTAGTTTGTATCTAGTCACCATGGGTGTCCCAATAGGTTTACAATCTTCCATTCCAAACTTCTTCAATATTTCCTTAAGATACTTGGTCTAAGATATAAAAATACCATTCTTACTCTGATTAATTTGCAAACCAAGAAAAAAATTCATCTCACCAATCATTGACATTTCAAATTCATTTTTGATTTCTTTAGAGAACTTCTTACTCATCTTATCATTGCCTCCAAAAATGATATCATCAACAAAAAATTATATGATTAAGATTCCATCTTCACTAGTTCTTAAATATAAATTATATTCGGCATTACCTTTTTTGAAACCAAGATGAAGTAAATACTTGTCCAGTCTTTCATACCATGCTCTCAGTGCTTGTTTCAGTCCATACAATGCTTTCTTCAACTTACAAACCATGTCTTCATTTTCTGTCAAAGGAAATCCATCAAGTTTCTCTATGTATACTTCTTCTTCCAAATCTCCATTCAAGAATGCTGATTTCACATCCATCTGATATACTTTAAAGTTTTTATGTGCAACATAAGCAAGAAATAATCTCACAGCTTCTAGCCTAGCAACAGGAGAAAATGTTTCTTCAAAGTCTATGCCTTCTTGTTGTGAGTAGCCTTTACAAACCATTATAGCCTTATTTCTTACCATTGTTCCTTCCTCATCCATCTTGTTTCTGAAAACCCATTTAGTTCCTATTACATTTTTGTTCTTAGGTCTTGGAACCAATTCCCAAGTATTTTTTTTCTTTATCTGTTTAAGTTCATCTTGTGTAGCTTTAGTCCAAGATTCATCTCTACATGCTTCATCAATAGTTTTCGGTTTAACTTGAGAAATTAAAAAAAAATCATCTCTAACTTTAGATCTATTCATCATTCCTTTACTTGCATCACTAGTGATTTGGTCTTCATGATGGTTCTTCTTAACATACCTCAGAGTCTTAAGAGTCTCAGTAATCTCAATTAATTCATCTTCAATCTCATTTTCAACCATCAAAGGTTCAACAGTGACCTCTTTTATCTCTGAAATCTTACCACAACCATAAATTCTTTCCTAAATCTGAAACTTTTCATCTATCCCTACATTAGTGATTTCAGTTAACTTTCTCAATCTCATATTGAAACACTTATTTGATTTTCTCTTAGTATAATGACCAAGGAAAATACCTTCATCATTTCTAGCATCAAACTTCCCTATCTCATCATCTCTTTTGATATAAAATTTACTTCCAAATATTCTTAAATATTTTACAGTAGGTGTATGATCAAACCATAATTCATAAGGAATCTTACTTGTACCTTATCTAATCTAAATTATGTTCAAGGTGTACACAACAGTACCAACAACTTCCCTCTAATGAACATGTGACACATTTCCTTCCAGCAGCATAGTTCTTGCAGCCTATAATATTGTTCTATTTCTTTGCTTTGTTATCCCATTTTGTTGTGGTGTCCTAGGTGCATATGTTTGTCTAAATATTCCATGCTCTTCACAGTAGGAATTAAATAAATATGATGTAAACTCACCACCTCTGTCTTATCTCAAACATTTTATCTTCAAACCAGATTCATTTTCAACTTTTTCTTTGAATAACTTGAATTTTTCAAATGCTTCATATGCATTCAGCTAAAATATATTACCTCTAGATTTAGTACCAGATGCGATAAGGTCTCTTGATTTACTTCTGATAGAACATTTCCCATCAATGAATTTCAATTGATAACCTCTGTCCACTAATTTCCCAATACTCAACAGATTATTCTTAAGTCCATCAACAAGCATTACATTGTCAGTATTAGTCTTTCCATCTAGAGAAATAGATCCAACTCCAATCATAATCTTAGGATTATTGTCACAAAATCTAACAAAACCACCATCATATATTTTTAGACTAACAAACTCTTTTTATCTCCATTCATATGATGTGAACAACCACTATCTATAACCCTTTCAGATTTATTTTTAACATGAGATACTAAGGATTTTTCTTCATGTATAGGTTCATTATCCTTAATAGAAATAAAGCCAATTTCATCATAGTTTACATCATCATTATATATTCCTTCACTATCATAATAACATTCCTTGTCTTTTGAATACTTAGATTTGTAAAACTTAGGTTTATGCTTTGGAACCCTTGTAGGACATCGAGATGCAAAATGACAATCTTGTTACATGAAAAACATGTCAAAGGTAACTTTCCTTCAAATTTACCCTTACCTCTCTTTTCTCTTCTAGCAATCAGGGCTACCACTTTGTCTAGCTTTATTTCTTCCTCGTGTTCTATTCCCATTCATCAGCATAGTCTCCAAGCTCTTCTCTCAAGTCATCATTGTTTGTGTTCGCAATTATAGATAAGGTCTATTTGTTTCTATTAATAGTCACCTTGAATGTTGACTCTACTTTAGGTAAAGAATCTCCCAATTCTATGGTCTCAAAAGTAGTTAACTTTCTAATCAACATCTCTCTAGTGAAGTTCGGTGTCAAAGGTATAATCTCCTCTATAGCTTGTACTTTATTTTTGTATATAGGTGTCAAAGATCTGAGTATCTTTGCAATCACTTCTTCCTCATTATAGGTACCTCTAGAGTTTTTGATGCTAGTAACCATTTCAACAATTCTCTATGCATATGCCTTAATGTCCTCATTGTCTCTCATCTTCATTGATTGAAGATTCCATCTTTGTCTTCCATTTTTGTAGCTTTGCATGTTTAGTAACTTATCTCCTATATCCAGTGCTTCCAATCTTGTCTAATTATCATGTGCAGAATCCAAGTCTTTTACATCTATGAATTCACCTTCATAAAGTGCACTGATCAATGGTTCCCTTGCAACCATATTAAATGAAAATAGCTTCTTATCATCTTCAGTAGCATTCTCTAATTCATCCTCAGTCGCTATCTTTTCCTTCTTTTTCATGATCATCTAGTAGTCAATTCCCAAACATAGAAAATGTTTTCTCATCTTGTTCTTCCAACTGTCAAAGTTTTCAGGATCAAATTTTGGACTATTCTTCCTATAGTAAATCATCTTCAGAATAACCTCAAGTTGTTAAGCTTTCTCTCTAAGGATCAGTAGCTCTGATACCAATTGTTAGGAATAACAATCCACAAGTACAACTGAGAGGGGGTGAATCAGATGTGATGCAAAGTATTAAACTTTAAACTTTATAAACCAAAACTTCAATGCAAATGATAACACAGTAAATGCTAACACAATAACACAATAGTTATGGTCAAGGAAACCATATTAAAGGTAAAACCCCGGTGATAGGAACTCTCAAAGGTGTGCTTGCACAAGCCTATTCCTAGGAAACTACTTGTTCCTAGTCTTCACAAGATCCTATCCTCTCTCCTAGGCTCCCCCAAACTCTAGCTCATCTAGCCTAGAACTTCTACAACACCACTCTATGAGTTGGTCTTGTTTATGCTTCACCTTGAGGTAACTATCAAACAAATTCTCTTTAATTCCTTACTCCTTCTTGGATGTCTCCAAGTGCATCTTCATCTCCATTTCATCATAAGTTCTACAGGGGGTGAAATTCTTATTGAGACAAATTTATTTCCTCCTAATTGATCCCATTAGAATATTAAATCAATGGGTTTTCAAATGGTCTCAAGACAATCAATGAAATTGGTCTTGTAGGCCTAATAGGTAAATTAGCCCTAATCAGTGAGTTTTCCCCACTTCTCTCACAAAAATCCCAAACAACCCCCAAAAAAAATTGATATTCAGACACCCTTTTCCAAGACCTAAAGTATTTTTGTGGTCTTAGGGTTCTAGGGCCTCCGTACAGGGGATTCCTAGAATTCATGGCTAATAAGGCAAATAGGGCTATTTTTGTGCAGTCTTTTGATTTCTGCTTGGAAATATAGCTTAATGGATTGTCCAATGCATAATCCTCTTAGGAGGTATCTATAGGACCTCTATACTTATGAAACCATTCTTTTTTCCATTCTCCCAATCTTTCCCCTGCAATTACACATCATTAGATCATTGTCATACACCTAACTGGGCACACTGAACTCGCCTAGGGTATGAAATTAAAATTAGCTAGCTTTCTGTTTTGAGCTCTTCCTTCCATATGTACACTATACAATGGATTCCCTTCCATATCCCTCTTATCCATGATTATTTGCATGGTGGAGATCTATGGGGGAGCCATTTTCCCTAAAATTGCTAAAATAACACCAGCAACTATACTACTAACAAAGTAATTTGAAAGACTAATCTAATGAACTCAAAACAACTTCACAGCTGAACAAATTGTTCTTAAAAATACCTCTACCACAATAATAAAACATTGGATTACTTAGTTCAATCCATCTTCTAACTCACAAACTCAAAACAAGTTGATTGTATGTAAAAACCAGAACTCAGAGCTTCTCCTTCAAATTCAAATCATTCATTACATCAATCTACCTCAAGAAATGAGATCCTCAATGTCTAAATATGCCTTCACCGTGATTATATCCTATTAAATTAACTACCCACCACCATTATTAGAAAAGAATCCAATCATGCCAAATGTTGTCATGCAACTTTTAAAAGTTGCAAATGTTGTCATGCAACATTTTGACAACTTTGCATAAAACAAATCCCAATGACCTCTATTCGACCTAGAATAATGTAAAAACATCCTAGAGGAATTTTTAGGCACATTTCTAGCCTATCCTAAGCCTTGAAGGCTTTTGGACCCATTTTCCCATTTTATGCTTAATCTAACACTAACTACTAACAAAGCATTAAACATCTAGGTTGGATTGATCCTAGTCAAATCCACCTAGGAACACACTTGCAAGACCTTCTAAGGACAAAACCAAATTCTACTAACTTGGATAAGGTCAGTACATTCCAAAACAAAAACTGTGATTAGGGATTAGCCTAGGTTCTCCTGCACCATCCTCCCCAAATAAAATATTTCTATCCATCCTTGGATTGAGCAAGTTAGAATCAATCCCCAACTTCTTAAACTCTATCTCCTTAATCCAGGTGGTCTTTTCATCTCCTTATCCATGCCATTTGATAAGATGCTCATAGTATGTCCTATGTCTGGTCTTCTTTTAGGCCCTTGAGTCAAGTACCTTCTCTGCCTTCTTAGGTGGTGTAGGGTTCAAATTCAAGTCTTCTACTTCCTGTATAACCTTAGTGAGGCTCTGGTTTGGATCTGGAGTAGGCTCCTTATGGAGGACCAGATCTACAACATTGAAGACCGGAGACAAACCAATATCCTCAGGGAGCTCTACCTTGTATGCATTGTTGCCATATTTGGACAGAATAGTACATGGCCCCAATCTTCTCATCTGCAACTTGTTTGGCACTCCCTTATGTATTTTTTCTTTACTCATATGGACCATAACAAGATCCCCTACTTGGAATTGAACTTCTTTTTTCCTTTCATCCACCTTTTTCTTGACCTTTGTAGTATTCTCTTTTAGAGTCTTTCTTACTATTTCATGCACCTCTTTCATGGAGTGTGCAAAGTCTTCAACATAACCACTACCCTTGGCTCCATCTTTTCGTTCTTTGAGCTCAAATATTCCTCTAGGGTGTAGTCCATAAAAAATTTCAAAGGGACTCTTTCCAGTAGTCCTATTAATAGTATCATTATATGCATACTTTTCCTGTCCTGAGAGTTGATCCCAAGTTTGACCATACTCTTTTGTGAGGCACCTAAATAGGTTCCCAAGGCTTCTATTAACTACCTCAATTTGACCATCTGTTTGAGGGTGATATGCAGACCCAAAGGATAGATTGGTTCCCAATTTGTGCCATAATGTCTTCCAAAAGTGACTCATCAATTTAATATCTCTATCTGATACTATGCCTAGGGGTAGGCCATGGATTCTTAACACTTCCTTGAAGAACAATTGTGCAATGTGACAAGCATCATGCATTGTATTACATGGGACAAAATGTGCCATCTTACTAAATCTATCCACTATGACATATATATTGTCCATTCCTTGCTTTTTCTTTGGCAATCCAACAACAAAATCCATGCTTAAACATTCCCAAGGTCTACTTGGAATGGGGAGAGGTTGATAAAGGCCTCTATTGGAGGATGTGCCCCTTGGCTTTCTAACACAACACACAACATTCCACATACTTTCTAATATCCAAATTCATTTTAGGCCAAAAGTAAAACCTCTGCACTAATTCTTGAGTCTTATTGACTCCAAAATGAATACTAAGTGCACCATTGTGATTTTCTTGGATAATATTTTCTTTAATTAATCCTATAGGGACACATAACTGACTCCCTTTAAACAATAGATCACTTTGCATAGTTTATTCAGAAAATTCACTATGGAAATGATTCTTATACTCTTTACATACCTTGTATGCTTCTGCAAAGTCTTCATCTTCTACATACAAGACTTTGAAACTATCAATTCCCATGCTCTGCAGTTGTACTTCTTGTATTTTTAGAAGTATTATACTCAGTGCATCAACCACTTTGTTCTACACTCCTTTCTTATTTTTAATGTGGAAGGTGTAACCCTGCAAGTACTCCACTCATTTCATGTGCTTGTGACATACATATTGTACATTCCTTGCTTTGTCTTCGACAATCCCACAACAAAATCCATGCTTAAACATTCCCAATGTCTACTTGGAATTGGGAGAGGTTGATAAAGGCCTCCATTGGAGGATGTGCCCTTGGCTTTCTGACACACCACACAACATTCCACATACTTTCTAATATCCAAATTCATTTTAGGCCAAAAGTAAAACCTCTACACTAATTCTTGAGTCTTATTGACTCCAAAATGACCACTACGTGCACCATTGTTCTTTTCTTGGATAATATTTTCTTTAATTGATCTTATAGGGACACATAACTGCCCCCCTTTAAACAATAGATGAATTTGCATAGTATATTCAGAAAATTCACTATGGAAATGATTCTTATACTCTTTACATGCCTTGTATGCTTCTACAAAGTCTTCATCTTCTGCATATAAGACTTTGAAACTATCAATTCCCATGCTCTATAGTTGTACTTCTTGTATTGTTAGAAGTATTCTAATCAGTGCATCAACCAATTTATTTTGTACTTCTTTCTTATTTTTAATGTGGAAGGTGTAAGCCTGCAAGTACTCCACTCATTTAATGTGCTTGTGACTGAGCTTGTCTTGTGAATTCAGAAAGCTAAGTTCTTTGTTGTCTGAATACACCATAAATTCCTTTGGAAGCATGTAGTGCTTCCATTTTCTTAGTGCTTGGACTAGATAATACATCTCTAATTCATAGGAAAAATAATTCCTCTTAGCATCACTTAGCTTCTCACTATAGAAAGCCACTGGTCTCCCTTCTTGGCTTAGAACTACCCCAATGGCAACATTGCTAGCATCACACTTGACTGTAAAAAATTTCTCAAAACTTGGTAATACTAAGATAGGTTGAGTGGAAATCTTCTTTTTCAACAACTCAAATCCCTAGTCAGCTTGCCCATTCCATACAAACTTAGTCTTCATTCCACCTTTTATTGTGTCTAGCATAGGAGTACAAATATCACTATACTATTTAACGAACATCCTATAATATTGAGCTAAACCATGAAAGATTCTCACCTCTTGCATACTTGGGAGTAAGCCAGTTGAAAATGGCTTCCACTTTTATTGGATCCATCTTAAGGTTTCCATGGGACAATACAAACCCAAGATATACTAACTCTTTCTTTAGGAATTCCCACTTGTCCAAGTTGATCATTAGCTTCTCTTCATGCAGTCTTTTGAACACAATTTGCAGATGCTTCAAGTTTTCTTATTTATTTCTACTAAAGATTGGGATATCATCCAAGTATACTACAAAAAACATACTAATGTAGTCCTTGAGTACTGCGTTCATCAACCTCATAAATGTAGATGGGGCATTTGATAGCCCAAATGGCATCACAAGAAATTTATATAAACCTTCTATAGTTTTGAAGGTTTTCTTCCATTCATCTCCTTCATTGACCCTAATTTGATGATAACCACTCTTTAGGTCAGTCTTTATAAAATACTATGCTCCTCCTAAACAGTCCATTTGGTATTCTATCCTAGGAATAGTAAACCTATACCTAATGGTGATTCGATTAATGGCTTTGGAATCAGTACATAGCCTCCAAGTTCCTCCCTTTTTGGGTTCTAGGATAGTGGGTACGGCACATGGGCTTATACTTTTCCTAATGAGGCCTTGGTTTAGGAGCTCTTGGATTTTCTTGGCAATTTCCTCATTTTGTTGAGGAGTCATCTTATAGGAAGCTTTGTTAGGAAGGGTAGATCTTGGTATAAAGTCAATTTGGTGACTAATGGCTCTCTTAAGGGGTAGGTTTGTTGGGTTTCCATCACTGAAAAATGTCTCTGTACTCCTTAAGAAACTCTTGTACTTCTTTAGGAATCTCTATCTTCTCTGCATTTTCTTCCTTTGGCCTCAAAACCAAAGCATTTTCTAATCCCTCTCCTTCCTTTAGAGCTTCTAGGAACTCCTTCTCACTCACCAATAAGACATTAGGACCTGGAGTATTCACTTCTTCTTATTCCAACAGTGACTAGATTTTGAAAGTCACACCATCCTTCTTGAAGGAATATGCATTCTTAGATCCATCATGCATGGCTTGCCTATCAAATTTTCATGGTTTGCCAAGTAAAATGTGACATGCATCCATAGGTAGGACATCACACAATACCTTATCTTTATACCTTCCAATTTAGAAGTCCACCCAAGCTTGTTCATTCACAAGGACATGTTGTCCTTTGTTCAACCAAGTAACCTTATATGGGTTACTATGTGGTATCCTCTTCATCTTTAGTTTACTGACTACTTATTATCACACAATGTTATAAGTAGACCCCAAGTCTATGATGACTTTTCATACTTTACCCATCATCTTGAATTTCACTCTAAAAAGTGATCTTCTCTAGCTTGGCTCCTCTCTCACTAGTTCTTTGATGGGTGTTCTTCTTATCATCAGATTCTCTCCTTCCTCTGATTCTAGGGGTACCTCGGGGTGCTTATTTCCACCACTAGACTCCTCTTGCACAAAGTTAACTCTCTTGTCTCCTCCTTGAGAAGTAGAGCCTTTCTCTAGACACCTATAGGTAGGATGTCCCATCAGATTACAGTAATAGTGTTTCATTGTTGCAAAGTAGGAACTTCTTCCTTGGTTATTGCCTCTTCCTCTCCAATTATTGTTAGAGCCTCTTCCTATTTTGAAGCCTCCTCTTCTTGAGCTTCCTTCTTGTTGTTCTGTCAGCTTAGTCTCTCCTTGGTTCCTGGACTCTGAACTTCTACCACCATATCCACTTGTCTGTCCTTTGTTATCTCTTCCTCTACCTCTGCCTCTTGTATTTCTTGAGTCTTGTTTCTTTCTCAACTTCTCTTCCACCTTTATGGCAAGTTGGTGGCATCTCTAAATAGTGGTAGGTGTAATTGAACTTAGCTCATCTTGTATAGTCCATTTAAGACCATTAAGGTATCCAGCTACCTTCACACTCTCTATAATCCTTGATCTCATACATAGTCTTTGAAACTCTTTACTATAAGAGTTTACATCTAAGTCTTTTTGTCTAAGATTTTGTCTCCTCTTATGTCATAGTCTTCAGGTACATATGCTTCTCTAATTTTGGCTACCATATCCTTCCAAGTAGCTATGGGTTTCTTTCCTTCCTTCTCTCTCTCATCTTGGATAAATTTCCACCAAGTGAGTGCAGACCCTCTTAGTCTAGCCTTTGCCACTTTCATTGTCTGTGCTTCAGTTTTATCATCACATTTAAAGTGATTTTCTAGTTCTTCTATCCAATCTAGGACTATCTCTGGTTCCATCTTTCTAGTGAAGATAGGAACTCCTTCCAATTCCTTTCCACTCAAAGCTTTTAGTGCCTTTAAGAATGGTTCTTCGGTGATAACAGGGTCAGCTTTAGGGACCTCATCATCCAAGGCCATCTCTTTTCTCCTTTCCTTCAACTTTAATATATTTCACTTCCTCAGTCTTTTCCTCCACTTGGTCCACTTTGTGTTCCAATTGTGCCAATCTCTCTAAGAAACCGATTCTCTTCTTCTTTCTCATCCACTTTCTTTTCCAACTCTACATTTATCACCATTGTAGGCTCTCCTACTGACTCTGCTAGTTGGAACATTCACCACAAGCCAAATCTTATTAGCTCTGATATGAATCTGATAGGAACTCTCAAAGGTGTGCATGCACAAGCCTATTCCTAGGACACTACTTGTTCCTAGTCTTCAAAAGATCCTATCCTCTCTCCTAGGATCCCCCAAGATCTGGCTTAGCTAGCCTAGAACTTCTCCAATACCACTCTATGATTTGGTCTCTTTTGTGCTTCACCTTGAGGTAACTATCAACCAAATGTTCTTCAGTTCCTTACTCCTTCTAGGATGTCTCCAAGTGCATCTTCATCTCTATTTAATCATAAGTGTTGTAGAGGGTGAAATTATTGTTTTTGATTAAGGTAACAACAGGTTTTGAAGGGGCCCCGAAACTCTTTACAATGAAGCAGAAAGATAAGCAAGAAAAAACAAAAAAGACAACAAGCTATCAAGCATGACAGCACACCAAAAAAGGGCTAAACCCAGATAGAACTTTACTGATCAGAAGAAAATGAAGAAGCACATAAAGCAGAAAAAAACTCCCAAAATACGAAGAACAAAAAAACTTCCAGCTCCCAGCAACTTCCAGCCAAACAACTAAACATTTTCCATCTGGTCTTCCAGCATCTGAACTTCGACCATCTGAAGTTCCAGGCACTGGACCGAATCCCTCAGCTTGGTAATATCTTTGGCCTGGATGTCTATCTTCCTTTTTATACTTGAGTGAGTCCTAGTTCCAGGGCCCAAAATCTGAATTTCATGGGGGTCTTCATTCTCAATCTGAACCTTGTCATTGTAGTTACTCTCGAGAAGATTATACAGAGAATTCAGATTATCCACAGAGTTTTTCATACCAATTTTGCTAATATTAGCAAGTATTTTCAGAAGTGCTTTTTTTTTGTTTATCTGATCAGTAATAATTTTAAGCATGTTATCCACTAGAATGCTTATCTTTTTTTCCATATTGGTATCCTTATCAAACACATCATTACCTTGTTGGTACATAACAGAGTCATTACGCATTTTATCCACAATATCCTCCAACAAAGAAATTATTTCTTCCATACTTTTATGGTTAGTTTTTATCTGATTCATGTCATCCTGAATCCACTTATCCATATTGTAGCTATTCTCCACTTTGTTTCTAGCCATTTTTAGGAAGGTAAGAGAAGCCTTCCTTTTAACATTGACCTCCTTCTCACAGAGCTCGTCATTAAGGCTTCTATTTTCCTAATCATTCTTCACCTCACCTTTATCACTCAGGGTTTCATGGTTGTGCTCATCATTGACATCTTTAATAGTTTCTTCATCAGGAATGGTGGTCACTTCATCATTCTTCCCAGACACATCCATTTGTTCATCCACATTATGGGGGATATTACAATCTTGGTTCTGATCCTCCACCTCAACAGTTTTACCATCTCTATTCTGAATATGTATATTCTTATCCTTCGACTCCCTATTAGGATCCTGATTATCATGATCCTGCTCCTTGTCCACCTCATTATTGGTAGTGATATCCTTGATGTGGGTATTGTTGCTATTGTTAGTTTCAGCCGTGTTCTCTGTATTATGATCTTCCTCTTTCTGGCCTTTACCCTCCAGCTGCTCAACTTTACTATTTTTATTATTATCTTTCTTGCCTGGGTTTAACATGAAACCCTCATCCTCAGAAGAGATGAAATCCTGATCATCGTCTATCTTCATGCCCTCAATATCATCATCAATAGATAAGGAGATATCAGGCTCAACAGGGCTATTACGACTTTTTTTAGCTTTTAGCTTACTAGGGATCTTACCAGTGGGAAACTTCGAGCTCTTCCTTTTGACATTCTCAATGCTCTTGGGGATAGGGTTAGGGATATTATCTTTTATATAATCCATTATCAACAAAATCAGACATTCATGAAGAAAAGGGGACGACTTTTCCCTATGATCAATTATGCTCTGGTTGAGCAAGCTTAAAAGATAAAAAGGGAAACTAACCCTAATGTCATGACGAAAGTGATTTGCCAATACAAAGTGATAGTTGTATACCTTACAGAATCTACCATTGAGGGCAAAATATTCCATGATTTCCCTAATCACAAATGCCCAAATACATTTAATATTAGACAGGTTGACGTAGTCCAGTTTGTTCTTCACCAACATTGCCCTTTCCTTGTCTGTTTTGGGGAATTTTTTGTACCCTTTGTTTCCCTCTTTTTTATCTTTATTAAATTGCATTCCTTCCAGAGGAAGGCCCATGATATCAGCCAAACAATCTAGAGTAAGCTTAATAGATTTGCCTTGGATATTCATTTTACCATTATCCCACCCATTGACAAAGGCCTTAATAATATCTTTGTTGTTACCATGAAGGCACTTCAGGTATCTGTGGACTTTTCCCTTCTTGAGGATGCTCCACACTTCTTTTTCATTCCTCCAACTGCAAAGCATTGGTTCTTCTCTCTTCAAATCACCCCCCATGTCTTCAATCTCTTCAGTTTTTGTGTAATCTCCCTCACACTTCTTTTTTATACTACTGTTCCGCAGGCTGTAGTTGTAGATTTTATCAAACACAGATTTATTACTGAAAACCCAATTAACTTGCGTATGAAGGAAGTAAGCACAAATGCTACCAATCCTGAGGTAGAAGGTCATCGCTGTACCCCAGGTACTATCATCATTAATCAGAATGATTAATGTGGTTAATGTCACATGTTTTGTTATTGAGCCTGTCATAATTAAGCATTGAATCCACTTCATCATTGATTTGAGTGTTCCCGTGCCACTTGACTGTGACATCATTTTTAACTCCCAAGTTAGCAAGGATATCTGCCACTTGGTTGGTTTCCATGAAATTATGAGTTGCATAGAAAGACGAAAAATTTGAAGCAATATTTTTTATCTTATCGATAATATGTTCAATTTTCCAGGACGCCTTACAAATGCCTTTAATATTATTGATGATATTTAAAGAGTCTCCTTCTAGCTAGGATTTTCTACATCCCATTTCATCTGCCAGCATAATAACATTGAGAGCTGCCATTGCCTCCACCCTATGATTGGACTGGGTTCCCAAAGGAGCAGCAATAGCACCAACACAATTGCAATAATGGTCTCTAATTATGCCTCCACCTCCAGCAATTCTCGAGTTGCCTTTCGCTGCCCCATCAAAATTAGCTTTTACCGAATCTTCAGGGGGAGAGCTCCAAGAAGCCATAGATCTCAGGTTGCTAAGATTCAGATCTCTGTTATTTTTGTCACTTTCCTTTTTATTGAGATTAATTTCTAAATTAGCACAATTAAAGTTTTCTTCCAGTGCTCTGCACATTTGGTTACCAATCACTTCATGAGAAGCCAGGGTTTCTCTGAAAATTCTATTATTACGTTCCTTCCAAATCCTCCAGCAAAAGTGAGGGGGAATGAGAAGCAAGAGATCTTTGTCCATAAGATTCTTTGGTGGGTAACTCCATTGGGTGACAAATTCCTGCCAAGAAGAAGGGAAACACCAACAAAGATTCCATTTTTGGAAAATAATATCCCACACTTTGCGAGTAAAAGGACAATGAAGCATAATATGATCATAGGATTTGGCATTTTCAAAACAAAGGTTGCACCTATTAACCATATTAATCCCTTTTCTAGACAAATTATCAAGGGTTAGAGGTTTTTTTGTATTAGGAGCCAAAAGAAGATATTAATTTCAGGTATAAGAAATTTATACCAAACAAAGGAACAAGGAGGCCTTTCCTCTCTTTTAGTGATGAGGTTATTTTCAAAAGCCACAGAATACTTACCATCCGACAAAGGATTCCAAACAATCGAGTCTTGGATGTTATCTTTTATATACCAGGTCTAAAGATCTTGCTGGAGGGAAATAAATCTGTTATCAATTTCTCCCAGTTTTTTCCATTTATTATCCTTCCAGTAGTCAGCTGCTTTCAATCCAATATTTACTTTTCATCTCTCAATACATTGCTTCCAATCAGTGTTTCTAGATAGAGGCTTAGGTTGAATCCATTCATCATCCCAGAAATCAATTCTTGTACCATCTCCCAGCTTCCACATTTTCCCTTTAACTATAAGCTCTTTAGTGGACTTTATACAATTCCATATATAGGATCCATTAGTATAATTGTCGTCATCTATAAAATCCTCCAAGGTATTGTAGGGGAAGAGATAATTGCTTTTAATTATGCTATTCCATTCCTTTTGATCTCCATAAATTCTCCATAATTGTTTAGCCATGAGGGCTTGGTTCATATTTTTGATGGTTCGCAGCGCAAGACCTCCTTGTTTTTTAGGCTTGCACACTTTCTCCCAAGAAACCAGGCTAAGTCTTTTCTTTTCCTCCACCCCAGACCAAAGGAATCTTTTTTGAATTTTCTCAATCTCCGAAGCAATTTTGTGGGGAATTTTAAACAAGCTCATAGCATAGACAGGGAGATTCTAAAGAGTTGATTTCAGGAGTTGTAGCTTTCCCACATTACTGAGGAGAGCCCCTTTCCAACCTGCAAACTTATTGTTATATCTATCAATTAATTTATACCAGAAGCTTTAAGGAGGAATGACGCAAAGGGGGGGACCTAAGTAAGATGAAGGAAGGTTCCCTATAGAGCAACCAAGAATATTTGACATTTTCTTTTGTCTTTCTTCCGGGGTGTTTATGAATAATATGGAAGTTTTATTCCAATTGATTAATTGGCCAGTAGCCGACGTATAGATAGTGTGGCCTTTCTTAAGATTTTTAGCTTCTTTTATAGTCGACTCTCCCATTAATAGAGTATCATCCACAAATTTCTCATGGGAACAGACAAGTCTTGCTGAAGAAGGATGTATACCCTTTATATCCCCCTTTTCCACCATAAATTGGATGTACCTCCCCAAGCATTCAACAAGGATTGCAAAAAGGATTGGAGATATAGGATCTCCTTTTCTTAGCCCTTTGGAAAGTTTAAAGAAGGAAGAGGATCCCCCATTCACAATAACAGAAGAGGAAATAGTAGTTACAAGTTGCATAATGATTTTAATAATGTCCTTGCTAAAACCAAAAGCATTCAGCACCTTCCTCAGGAAATGCCAGTCAACTCTGTCATACACCTTAGATAGATCCAGCTTTATCACAAAATCCTGTTTCTTGGATTTTTCCAGAGAGTGGATATTCTCATGAGCCACAATGATGGAATCAAGGATTTGTCTCCCAGGAACAAAGCCATTTTTCTGGGGGGAAATTAGAGATGGGAGCAGCTTAAGCAGTCTAGACATGATGACTTTAGAGATAATCTTGTATAGAGAATTACACAAGATGATAGGTCTAAAGTCCTCCACAGTATTAGCTCCAGGTTTCTTAGGAATAAGAACCAAGAAGGTAGAATTTAATTCCCTAAGAAGATATTTGGTCCCAAAGAATTCTTTAACAGCATCCTGAACATCTTTACCAATAATCTCCTAGAATTGCTGGAAGAAGAGCATAGGAAAACCATCAGGGCCTAGTGATTTTTCTCCTTCAAAGGAGAAGACAGCATTCTTGATTTCATTGTTTGAGGGAATAGATTTGAGCATTTTGTTAGAATGATCCTCAACAATTTTAGGTATAACTACTAATATTTCATCCTGATTAGAGCTATTCAATTCTTTCTCCTGAGTCAAAAGAACTAAGAAATAATTTAACATCTCAGATCTGATTTCTTCCTCCTTTCGCATAGTTTTGCCTTTTGAATGAAGATTAGTAATCCTATTAATTGCTTTGTGTTTCATGGTCATCATATGGAAAAATTTGGTATTTTTATCCCCAGCTTTAAGCCAGAGATCTCTAGATCTCTATCTCCAAAATGATTCCTCCTTAGCAATTACATTGTGGTATTCTGCCAGTAGTTTATTTTCCTTAGTTCTAGTTTCTTCCAAAAGACCCTCCTTCTGTATACTATTCTGGATTTCCTTAATTTCATTCTGCAATTTCCCTTTTGTAATAAAAAGGGGTGAAATTATTTTTTATACAAAGTCTTTCCTCCCAATTCATCCCATTAGAATAGGACATCAATGGTTTTTCAAACGGTCTCAAGACAATCAATGAAATTGGACTTGTAGGCTTAATAGGTCAATTAGCCCTAATCAATGAGTTTTTCCCACTTCTCTCACAAAAATCCCAAACAAAACCAAAAAAATTTGATATTAAGACACCCTTTTCCCAGACCTAAATTATTTTGGTGGTCTTAGGGTTCTAGGGCTTCCCTACAGTGGATTCCTAGAATTCAGGGCAAATAGGGCAAATAGGGCTATTTTTGTGCAGTCTTCTGATTTCTGCTTGGAAATATATCTTAATGGATTGGCCAATGCCTAATCCTCTCAGGAGGTATCTATAGGACCTCTATACTTGTGAAACCATGCTTGATTCCATTCTCCCAATCTTTCCCCTACAATTACACACCATTAGATCACTGTCATGCGCCTAACCAAGCACACTAAACTCGCCTAGGGCATGAGATTAAAATTAGCTAGCTTTCTCTTTTGAACTCTTCCTTCCATATGTACATTGTAAAATTTCTTCCCTTCCATATCCCTTTGAGCCGTGATTATTTGCATGGTGGGGATCAAAGAGAGAGCCATTTTCCCTAAAACTGCTAAAACAACACCAACAACTATACTACTAACAAAGTAATTTGAAAGACTAATCTAATGAACTAAAAAAAACTTCACATATGAAAAAAATGTTCTTAAAACTATCTCTACCACACTAATAAAACACTAGATCACTTATTTCAATCCATCTTCTAACTCACCAACTCAAAACAAGTCGACTATATGCAAAAACCAGAACTCAGAGATTCTCCCTCAAATTCAAATCACTCATTACATCAATATACCTCAGGAAATGGGATCCTCCATGTCTAAATATGCCTTCCCCATTATTATAGGCCATTACATTAACTACCCACCATCATTCTTTGAAAAGAATCCAATCATACCAAATGTTGTCATGCAACTTTTAAAAGTTGCAAATGTTGTCATGCAACATTTTGACAACTTTGACAACTTTGCATAAAACAAATCCCAATGACCTCTATTCGACCTAGAATGATGTAAAAACATCCTAGAGGCATTTTTAGGTATATTTATATCCTATCCTAAGCCTTGAATGCTTTTGGACCCATTTTCCCATTTTAGGCTTAATCTAGCACTAACTACTAATAAAGCATTAAATATCTAGGTTGGATTGATCCTAGTCAAATCCACCTAGGAACACACTTGCAAGACCTTCTAAGGTCATAATAAAACTCTACTGACTTAGCTAAGGTTATTAGAAGCCAAAAAAAACTATGATTAGGGATTATCCTAGGTTCTCCTACACCACCCGGTAGGAATTAGCACCCACAAATGATGTACTGAGAGTATAGTATCCCTGTTAAAATATTTAGCCCTGTTAAGAGCTTATTCCAGAATTACAGTACATAGTCCCTGTTAGGAGATAGTAACAGTGGGCTCACTACCCATGCACACTGCCCAAAGAAGGTTAATGCCACCCTCAAGGATTAACAATCTGAACAAATGTATATAGAGAAATATACAAATAGTGAACTGTCTGATAGCAACTGCATTTGCTTGGTCAGTTCCAATGAAGTATTATAATCACAAACTCTGCTCTACATCCAGAAGCCAAACAATCCTCACAGCTTCTACACTTCTTTGTCTTCATAATTACCTTCTCACCATACATACATCTTTTCAAAATAAAAGATCTCACATCTATACCCTATTACAATAATTGATTAGGTTGGCCAATTAAGCTTTCCCAATATACAAATAATTATTTAACCCCTTTCTATGATACACATGGTATCTAAAACAAGTAAACAACAATTACAATATAATAGATATACTCCAAGATCCATAATCCACGCTCACAATCCATAATACATGCTACATCTATGAATTCGCCGACCAAATAGGTCTCCTCCAGAATGCATTTCATAGCTGACATCACCAACATGTTCAAAGCTATTGAACAATACCCAAAATTCATTAATGTGTCCTTTTTCATCCCTTAAGCTCTCATACCCTAAAACATCTTCGCCTGTAAGATATACCCAAAACACATAGACTAGCTCTGTCAAGCATCACTGTCACAGTTCAGAAACTAGTCTTCACTAGAACATTTGTAAAATCACCAATATGAAATATTAAGCCAAGAAACCTTAGGAATAAGGTCATCACACATCCTTCTTCATATCCTTATCTTCGATCATTCTTATTCATCTATATAGTGTTCGTACACATCTGTCAGTTATCATAACCAGTACGTTCTGTCCACAGAAACATATGTTGACATCAATGACAGAACATGAATATCAACAGCATAAATAGCACCCAAATCTGATATCATCCAACCAGAAATCATAGATAAGGAGCTTGAGAGGGAAGAGTTGGAGGCTGCTACTTTGGAGATGAAGAAGAAGGTGAATTTTGTCAAAAAAACTTCTAGGCCTTCTCATGCTGGTGCTGAGGCAACTACAACATCAAATGCCAGGGCATCTACTTCTCAAATTGACACCCCTTTTCAAAGGAGACTGACCCATGCAGAAAGGTACAAACAATTTTCTTTCCTTGATATTCCTGGTCATCCTAATGCAGTCCCTAATGGAATTAGAGATAAACTACCCAAGTTTGTTGGAAATAATGTTATTACATGCAAAGAGCATCTAAAAATTTTATTGATATGATGGATGACAATGATATTATGCATGAGGATGTGTTAATGAATCTCTTTATTCAGTCTTTAGTTGAGGAGTCTTTTGGGTCTATGGATGAATTAAAGGGTTTTTTTAAAGAATGGTATGGTGATAAGACAAACAAGAGATTTATGTTGAATGAATTCAATAATATAAAAAAGAATCAGAATAAGGATGTTGCTGAATTCAATACAATATTTCAGAGAGCCATGCATAAAATTTTCCAAGTTATGATGCTTGATGATAAGGTCTATCTTGCCACTTATCTAAATCCTTTTAATTCTAAAATGGGGTACCTTCTAAGAGACAAGAATCCTAGAAATATCAAGGATGCCTATAAGACAGTAGTGAATATTGAGACTAATAGGAGAGTGTCAGGGAAGTTGGGTAGAAGAGAGGAATTGGAAGCTTGCTACGAAGGAATCAGATAGGTCTTCTACTACTTAGCCTAAAGATGAGTTCAATATGAAGAAGATTCTAAGTGCCATTAAGGATTTGAAGTTGGAAGAAAACAAGAATGTTAGGGCTCCAAGTAATGACAGACCCTTCATAAATAACTTCAATAGGAAACCAATAAAAGACAAGCCCAATGATAGGACCCTTGATCCTCTACAAAGAAACTCTGTAAATATGTCTAATGATGTTTCTTGGTACATGACTTGTCAATCTCCACATAATACCAATTATTGTGCAGTTGCCCTGAATATATCCGCAAATGAGGCACAACAAGAGAGGGAAGAGGAGGATAAATTGTATGATGACAGTGGTTGTGCAATGACTTGTGCACATTTGAGGAGTGAAGAAGAATTTGATGACGATAATGAAATCCAAGATCATATTTCATCTAATGAGGAGGAGGAAGAAATTGATGACATAAGGTGTAATGTCACAATGGGTAAGGAGCCTTTTGTGGTAAGAATACCTTCAGATGAAGAAATTGCACAAATTACTGTAGACATGGTTACTCAAGCAAGGAGTAACTACAATTTGAGAAATATGATAGTTGGCAATGCAGATGGCAGGCCAGTTGGTATGTTTATCAGTGAAGTAGTAGAAAACACTAAGAAAACACAAGGAAACAAAAATCTTGTTGAGAGTGTCAAAAGAATAAAGATTAGAAAAGAAGAAAATACTAATAATCCAAATGTTGTCCACAAGGTAAAAACAAAAATTCCAGAGATAAATGTTTCCTCTTCCCAAAGGGATAATAAAAAAATTGATCCTAGTTTGGCCACTCAAGTTGAAGTTTTAAATGTTTTCACTTTGGGAGAAAACATCTCTAATATCAAATACACCCCTGTTGATATGGGGAAAATGTTGTCACAAATTATTTTCAAGGTCCCACTTTTGGAGATGATGAGGATTGAACAACACAAGGAAAAAACTTTGACATGGGTGAATATCATTACTTCTTCAAGGAATCAGAAGCAAGAAATGAGTGAGAAAATGGGAAATAAAAAGATAAGTCTGACTACAAGTGAAAGGAATCAAAAGAGATTGTCTCCAAAATCCATTAGGTTTTACTAAATATAAATAATGTGAACACTCCTTTGGGGGTTGCTGATCCCTTCTTCTTAACTCTAGTTATAAATGGTAAAAAGCTGAAAAATTGCATGATACATTAAGGAGCATCAGATATGGTCATGCTTGTAGAGATAAGGAAATCAATGGGATTGCAGGTTGATTCTCCTCATGGAATATTTCAAGCAATGGACTCTAGAGAGGTTCCTGTTATAGGGACAATCAAAGCTTTGCCTTATAGACTAGCTGAATGTCTAGAAAGGATACTAACAATGAGTGTCTTAGTTGTGGATATTCCTCCTCAGTATGGGATTCTATTGTCAAGAAAGTGGAGTGCTTCAATGGGAGGAAGTATTCAATGTGACCCGTCCTTTACAACCTTTGATATTTCTGGTGAAAATGTTAAGGTATCTAGAGAAACTAGAACTCCTCACATGATTGAGGAAAATGTAGATGATAACATGAACTGTTTCTTAGGTACTAAAATTGGATCCTTTCAAGTCCAAGATAGGAAGGTTGAAGGAGAAATTCAACATATGTTATTATCTGAGGAGAAGGATACCTTGACAAACAACAATGACTTGTGAACAATGTACTTTGATGGTGCGAGATCAAAAGAAGGAGCTGGTGTAGGAGTTCTGTTAATAGCTTCTAGTAGTAAGACCTTCAAGTTCTCATTCACTTTTTCTTCATGTGCACTAATAATATTGTAGAGTATGAGGCTTTAATAATTGTATTGAGGTTAGCTTCAAGACATGATATAAAAAATATTAGTGATTGGTGATTCTGAGTTAGTAATTTCTCAGATAAGATCTAAATATGCTTCAAAGAATCCAAGATTAAAGCAGTATAGAAATGTTTTTTTGGATGAAGTTGAAAACTTTGATGCTTTAGGCATTGATTGGATGGACAAAGGTCAAAAAAAATGGAAAAATTGCTAGCTAATATTTCATTAAGACCAGAAGATATTACTTTTGCAGGAATCTCTAAAATAGAGGTTTTAATCTAGGTTATCCATTCCAGACAATGTTGAGAGTTGGAAGGTCTTTGAAGATGATTTGGATATCCTGAGATTCTTGTATTGTGAATCAGATTTTCGGAATAAAGAGATGGATTCAATGGGTATGTAGGGACTGTGGGTGATAGAGATATTATTTTTGGTAAAGATTTCTTGCAACTGAAATCAAACAAGGTTCCTAAAGGATTGGTTGTGCTTGAGAAATCCTTTGAAAATAAGGAAAATAATTTTTCTACAAGGACTGTGAACAAGCCCGAGGACTTGGAAGAAGTGAACTTAGGGACAGATGAAACCCCAAAGAAGGTATATATTGGTAAAAGGCTCTCTCCTAAACTTAGAGGGTTGTTAGTTGATCTTCTCAAAAAGTATAAACATGTCTTTGCATGGTCTTATGATGATTTAAAGGAATACAGAGAAGATCTCTTTCAATATGAGATTCCTTTGAAGGAAGGTACAAGACCTTTCAGACAGAAATTAAGACCTGTCAATCCCACCCTAGCACCCAAGATGCAAGAATAATTGAAGAAATAATTGGATGCAATTGATAAGATCCCTCAGCCCAAGAATATTAAAGGTATTCAATCCTTCTTTGGACAGGTAAATTTCTTGAGGAGATTTATTACTAACTTTGTAGAAACCAATATTCCAATCTCAAGGATGATGAAAAAAGGAGAAAAAGTAGAGTGGAATCAAGAAGCATGCAAGGCTTTTTTAGATATCAAGAAGGATATCAAAGATGCTCATGTTTTAAGAACACCAGATTATGGTAAGCCTTTGCAAATATTTTTACTTTATTCATACAATACTGTTGCTGCAGTATTGTTACAAAAAAATTCAGAGGGCTTTAACCAGCCCATTAATTTTTTCAGTAATTCTTTACAAGCAGCAAAGCTAAAATTTGATATCATGGAGAAGCAGGCCTATGCTTTAGTCAAATCTGTCAAATATTTTAGGTGCTATTTTTTAGGAGAAAATATGGTTGCTTATGTGCCTAGTGCTACTGTAAAGGAAATTTTAGTCCAACAAGATGTTTCAGGAAGGAGATGTAGATGGATAAACAAGATCCAAGAATTCAATATTGATATTCATATTACAAAATTGGTCAGAGGCCTGGGACTTGAAAAACTTATGACTCAGAGAAATTTGGATGAAAATCATATAGATGTGCTAGAGGAAAATCAGAGGCCTTATATCTATGATATGGACGGTTGTGAATGGTATAAGGATATTGTTGGATACTTGCAGAAGATAATACTACCCCTTGACATGGATGAAAATAGAAGAAGAGCAATCAAGTTGCATGTTGTAAAGTATGCTATAATTCAAGGTCAATTGTGGTGGAGGAGAAATGAAGAAGTATTTCTCAAATGTATAGATTATGAAAGATCTAGAAGCCCGTTGGAGAATATGCATGATGGTGCATGTGGATGGCACTACATCGCTACGACTACTATGCACAAGATTATAAGATCTAGCTTTTGGTGTCCAACCATCTTCAAGGATTACCAAAACTATGTTAAAAGATGTGATGCCTGCCAAAGATTTGTAGGTAAGCTTAAATTCAGTGGGAATTTGCCTCTAAGTCCTATTGCAGTTGAGGCACCTTTTCAGAAATGGGGAATGGATTTCTTTGGAGAGATCCCAGACAAGTCTATTGGGGTTCATTCATGGATCTTAGTAGCAACTAATTACTTTACCAAGTGGGTTGAGGTAGTCCCCACTAAAAGAGCTACTAGTTGTGAGTGTGATAATGGGTACCTGTTAGATGGACACAAACACTTCAATAGATCATTGTTTTAGAAACATGGGGTTAGTAAAAGCATGAAAAACACATAAAACCCTCTAAAGACGACCTATTGCCT
>MU223315.1:1025689-1044881 GCA_018584345.1 Thuja plicata | reverse complement strand
CCTCTCTCTTCTTCAAAGAGATAGTAAGAATCCATGGGTTACCTATGAGCATTGTGTCAGATAGAGACACTAAATTTATGAGTCATTTTTGGAAGACTCTTTGGCAAAGGTTAGGAACTAATTTATCATTTGGATCTGCATACCATCCCCAAACTGATGGTTAGACAGAAGTGGTAAATAGAAGCCTTGGAAATCTATTAAGGTGCTTGACCAAGGAATATGGTTAACAATGGGATCAATTGATTGGACAGGCTGAGTATGCTTATAATGACACTATAAATAGGTTAAAAGGGAAGAGCCCCTTTGAGATAGTATATGGTCTACATCCTAAAAGAGTCTATGAGATAAGAGACTTAAAGGATGGAGTGAAGGCAAGTGGATATGCTGATGATTTTTCTTATGCAATGCAAGAGATACATGATACAGTCAGGAAGACTTTGACAGAGAATACTATGAAGAATAAGAATAAGGTTGATGAGAGTAGAAGAGACATTTATTTCAATGTGGGAGACTTAGTAATGGTGCATCTAAATAAGTCTAGACTTCAAAAAGGATTCCCATACAAGCTGCAAATGAGGAGGATATGCCCATGTCCTATCTTTGCAAAGTATGGGAACAATTCCTATAGAGTGGAGCTGCCGGAGGATAGTGGATTGTCCCCTTTCTTCAATGTTGCAGACCTGGTTTCTTATAAAGGAACACCACCTGATATGGATCATAGCCTCAGAGAAGTCATCCAAGATGTAGAAGAACTCAAACTGCCCTCTACAATAGTCAAGAAAGTTGACTGTATACTGGATACCCAAGTCTACAAAAAGACTAGAACCAAGGAGTACAAAGAACATTTGATCAAGTGGCATGACCAATCTGATGTTGATGTAGTGTGGATCAAGGAAGCTAACTTCAAGAAGATGGGAGTTGAACCTACCTTACTCAATCCAAGAGTGGATTGAACTTTTTTGTCTAGGGGAGGATGGTGTAGGAGCACCTAGGCTAGCCTCCAATGTCTATTGTATTTTTTCTTGTATCTGACATTAGCCAAGTCAAAATTTTGAGAGTTGTGTGTTTTATTTGGACCTTAGAAGGTATTTTCAATGTGGACTAGGTGAGTTAGCATTAGAACAAAGGTCACCCAAATAGTCATTGTTAGTGGTATTTGATAGTTTAGCTTTAGAGGCTTAATGTTAGGCTTTGAGTTATTTAATGTGTTCCAAACACTTGAGAAATGTAAGAAAGATGCCTTGGGGCCTTAAATGAAGTTGGTTCATCAAGTTATAAGGGTTAGAGGTTCTAAAAATTAGGAAGGTGAGATGAAAGAAAATATGCCAAATGTTTCTCAAGAGTTGTCATGACAACGTTTGCAATAATGGCAAATGTTGCATGTAACTCAGAAACATTGGATAACCTAAAAGATAGGAGTGGGAGATTAACCAAAAAGGCCTAGAAACATGGAGAATGGGATCTAAGACTATGGAAGGCTCAAATTTTGGTGCAGGAGCACCTAAGGCTAGGAACTTTTCTAAGCGAGAAGTCAAGCTATTGTCCATCGGTGTTGCTCGTCGGCAATTCCTACTGGTTCCTGTTCGTCGGTGATGCTTGTTGGTAGTGTTCATCGGTGATGCTTGTTGGTAGTGTTTGTCGATGATGCTTGTTGGTGGTGTTTGTCAGTGATGCTTTTTGGTAGTGTTCATCGGTGATGCTTGTTGGTGATGACCGTTGGTGACTATGTTTTTTGTCGGGTTTGTGATCTAACGCTCGGGGTTGGAAACTGACGATGTTTCTATTATTCTGAAAGTTCAACACTGGCACTCGGTAATGTCAGTTAACGACCCAGGAAATGTGGGAGGTGACGTTTGTGACCAGCTGGGTCACTTGCAACGACTCTCTACATGTCATTTTTTCTTGAAAGGGTTAGGGATGCCTATTCCTATTCTGGAAGGGTCATTTATTGCTTAGTTTGGCCACCTTTGTAGGGAGGTTGAATTTTTCCATGAGTATAAGATATTTTGGGTGATATTTCGATGGATGTATTTATAGCTGAAAAGATTTTGTAATAGAATATAGATGAATATAGATAGATTAGAGAAGGAGATAGACACAGATCATATCATCCTATAATAGTTTAGTTCTTGTGAATAAGAAAGAACATATTTAATGGATTCCATGTGCAGTGTGTGTTGTTGTGTTCCTCAGGTGAAAATTGTCATTTTAGCTTGGGGAATGAACCTATCCTAATGGGTTCTAGGGCATGAAATAGTAGCTTTACAGTGTAAGCATGGTCTAGGGAACTTGAGGTGAAGATCTTAGTGACTTCCTCAAGCTGGGGTGAAACAATACCCTATAAGCTCTGTGCAAGAGACCTTAGAGCACAGTTAAGCTGACTGTCGGTAACAACTGGACCTAGGCATTACATGAAAGCAAAGATGCCAAATGTTGCTCAAAAGTTATCATGACAACGTTTGCAATAATGGCAAATGTTGCATGTAACTAGACAACATTGGATCCCCTAAAAGATAGGAGTGGGAGATTAACCAAAAAGGCCTAGAAACATGGAGAATGGGATCTAAGACTATGGAAGGCTCAAATTTTGAGGTAGATGGCATTGTAACAAGATTTTGAATAGTGAATATAGCTCTGCAACTATATTTTTTAGAAGAACCCAAGATTTTCAGTGTGACAGTGCTATTAAATGGATTGAATGCTTTGATTTAGTATTTGGTCTGTATTCATAGGATAGTTCTAAGACTTTTTCATTTAGCAAGCAAGTTGATTTAAGTTGATTCATTGCTTAGAATAAATTGTTTATAGTTTAGAGGGTTCACTGGTCTTGTCCTGACTAGTTTGTCACTTCATGGCTCCCCCATGAAATCTAACCATGGGATATTCCTGAGGGTAGATGAATGTTTTAGGAGAGCCATTGGTTTGTACATATTTAGAGTTAGGAGTCATGAGGATTCGAGTTGCTATTTTTAAGACCAAGCCTTAGGCGAGCAGACAGTGTCCGGTTAGAGGTTTGGATGTGAAGATTTGAGTATTTCATGCGGGGAAGAAAAGTACAGTATGGGGAAAGTATAGTTCTAGGTGTGATATGATCCAATCATGTCATGTTAGGATATTTGTGAACTCACCAATCCATTTGGTCAAGGTTTGATCAAGAAATTAGTTAAGTCCTACTAATTAGGCCTTTTAGCCCTATTAGACCTAGATGATAGGAACCCTATGTACGGAGGCCCTAGGAGTCTAAAACTTTAAACATACTTCATAAAATCCAAAAGGGTATCTGAATGTGGGATTAGATTTTCAATTTTTTTGGAAAGAATTGGAAAGAATTGGAAAAAGGTCTCTAAAAAAGGCTACAAGGAACTAGGCCTCCTAAAGACTAAATCTTGAATCCAATTGAAAAGGGCTAGAAGATCCTTCAAAATGGATCCAAATGGAAGAATATGGAATGTTTCCAACATGTCTAGCACCCTTGCAATGAAATTTTATGTTCGTGTGGAGTTGGCACTTAGATTCTTCTAAGTGTAGGAGAAGAAGTGAATCAACAAAAGGGTGTTAGTCCTTCAAGGTGAATCACAAGGAGTGGGACTCCATGAAGAGTTGGATTAGGTCTTATTTAATCATCTAAGCCTAATGAGGACCTAGAGGAGATTAGGATCCTTGAAGAAGACAAAGAAAGTCTTCCTAGAAAAGTGTGCAAGCAAACCTAGAAGCACTCACACCAGGATTCAAGGTTGCAGCATGCATTATGGGCTGATAGAGTGACAGTCAATAAGGCCATCATTTTTGCACCCTTTGACTTGGTATATGGTATTCATGCTAGGTTTCCCCAAAACAATTTATTACAGATGTACAAATTTGTCTAGGAATATGATGATGACTTAGATGATGAGATGAAAATCTAAATGGATGATTTGATATAGCTAGATGAATCAAGAAGGGATGCACATGATAGAAATGTTAAGTTACAGTTGCAATGTAAGAACTTTTTCAACAAGAGAACCACTGTTAGAGGTTTTGAAGCTGAGGATTTGGTCCTAATGTGGAATGTTAGACTTTAAGACAAAGGAAAATATGGTAAGTTTGATCCTATCTGGTTGGGACCATATATAATTGATATAAAATGGGGTTTAGACTCTTACATTCTCAAATATTTGGCTGGAAATACTCTGAAATTGTTAGTTTATGGATAGTTTCTAAAGTTCTACTTCTCTTGAAGTCTCTAGTCTGTGAATAGTAGGTTGTAAATAGTTTTTGTGTAGTTTAGGGTGTGTGTTTTAGATTGTTTTCTTTTCCAATAGGTGGTCTTCTTATCCCATAAATCATGAGTCCTTGTTGTGCCTACAAGAGGCATATGTCCCCAGACGGAGCCAATGTCATACCCATTAAAAACATTTCATGGTTCCAATCCCTCTTTTCTTGTCTCTACAATTTTTTTAGGTCTTTGGCCCTTAGGTTTTTGTCTCCATCATGAAAATATGTCTTAAACCCTAAACCCTCATGGCTCATTATAATTTGAAGTTACCTTTTCTGAGTCACTTAATTTTTG
Organism: Thuja plicata; assembly: GCA_018584345.1. NCBI lineage: Eukaryota > Viridiplantae > Streptophyta > Pinopsida > Cupressales > Cupressaceae > Thuja > Thuja plicata. The sequence goes on along the minus strand of MU223315.1, from coordinate 1,040,332 downwards.
TAAGCCCATGTGTTTTAAATGACATTGTCGAGCAGGGCCACTTTATCACTTAAGTCTTTAGGTTTCATGTGTTTTATATCCTGGCGAGATTTTAATATTTCCCTAAGTCCTAAGTTTATTTCCCCAATAAACTTTACCCTTTACATCTCCCTTGCATGTCTTTCTTAATCTGACGACTAACGCTTTCCCTTGATCTTGAAGATGAAGTTCTTTATTCATCAAGGCATTACGACAAAGTGTTTCATGTTCATGGTGGGGCCAGGCTGAGGTCAAAGGATGATTAAAGGGTGGTTAGTTCATTTTTCATCATGTGGCTAGTGCTTTGCCTTAAGCTGAAGATGCATGAAAGATAGTCTTTAAGTCAATGTGTCATGGCGGCACATGGCGGTTTGTGGGACCTGGTCAAAGATCAAGCAAAGTTAATAAGTGATCAAGTTTGAATTGATCATGTGGTCACCGCTTTTCCTTGAAGAGAAGATGAATGATAGTTAGTGTTCAAGGCATTGCACCTGGTCACCATGTGTAAAGTGGCTAGAGCTTGAGACAAGGTAAAGTTTGATCAAGTTGAAGGAACATCTACGATGGGATTTTTGACTCATTCACAAGATGTAAAGAAGATAATATTTGAGCCATTGCACCTGTTGGCCACGTGGATGGTGGTGGGCCAATTTGTGAGCCTTTAAGTGGGTTTAATAAGAAGTCAAGTTAGATTTCATCCAACAGTGAGCATAAAGCCTTGAAGAGGAGATGCAGTCAGATTAATCATCAAGGCATTGCACCCTTGCACCACGTATCCCAAGTGGGTCTTGATCAACAACAAGGTAATAAAGTTAAAGGTCAGAAAATTTTGAGAAGATCTAGCAGTCGGTGTTATGACTTAAAAGAAAGATAATCAGGTTTTAACCATTAAGGCATCGCCCCTTCCTACCATGTCGCAGGTCATTTTTGGTTAGTGCTGAAGGATAACATAAAATTAAAACAAGTTTCTACTGATTAGATCATTGGGGCATTGCCTTAATGTGAAGATGATCGTTAGATGGTGTTCAAGGCATCACGCCTGCGTGACACATGGATAAATTATGGGACCTGGTCATAAGTAAATAAATTTAAAGGGGTTGTAAGTGAATTTTAATCTAATGATTGGTGCAATGCCTCAAGGAGAATATGATAGATGGTTAATCTTTGAGCTTTTGCACTTGGTTGATGCATGGAACTTCTAACGTCATGGTCTTGGAGGTGGCGAAGGAAATTAAGGATCAAACAAGTTGAGATAGATCATGTGGTGAGTGTTAAGCCTAATATCTAACATTAGAGCCATTGCGCCTGTGCGACACTTGGTAGGATCTGGTCGAAGGCCCGGGTAACTTAAATTTGATCCATGGCTGTGCATTAAAGTTGAAGAAAGTCTTGATCTCAGTCATTGATAAGAGCTTTGCACCAGAGAGATAGCCATTGTAACTAATTTTGAAATTTTTGAATGCTTTCTGAGGTTTTCCATCCATGGTTGCATGTTGCAGACTTGCTTGGGAGTGGCTCAATGTCTTTCTTGTCCTTAGATCAACTTTAATGGCATCATTGGAGTGGTTGGTGATGTTTTCTATGGTCCTAGTAGCTTTTAATACTGCATGGTGTTCTTGTATGGTTCCTGGTCTACTTTCTATTTTGGGGTTTCTCTGCTCATGCCGTGACTATTCTACATTTATTTGTTTGATCATTTCTTGCGGCCTAATGGGTGATATGTCAGATCAAATCTTTTCATGATTTTTTTAAATAGATCAACAAGAGGGGAAGGATTGTGTTAATTGATGAGAAGGAAATTTGTCAATAACCCTCTTCTAGGGTTTCCTCTCCTATAAGTCTCTATATATTCTTGGTGTCAAGGGTTCCATAATTTTTGACCCTAAGTGTTGGCTCAAGAGTTTTAGTTCTAGGGATACAGTATATTCATGTTAGAATGTATTTAAGATAGATAGAAACTTCTTGTAATATTTTGCACATTACTAAATGGCATTTTATTTTAGTTATATTGATTCAAAAAATTTGACTCATCATAATTAATATTAGTATTTCTCAGTTTCAAGTCTCTCCTTGGTGTTCACCTTATGAGTTTTAGATCTTCTAGTTCATTACATAGAAGTTCTCTTTGTATGTTATATTCCTTAGTTTTGATCTAGGATCAAATTGAATGTGCTTTGGATATAACATACATTCATTGGGTGTATCTATAGAAGGATTCTATAAGAAGTGTGTGACTTGAGGTATTTATATTTATGGCTATGAGTCTTTTCCAATAGGTGTGTTTATGTTTCCAATATTTGTATCGGAGTGTTTCCCAATGGATAAGGCACCAATCAAGAACTAGTATATCTATTTGTTGATATATGTATGATCTGGTTTGGTTATATTTTGCAAATTTACATTAAAACCATATTTGATTTCCTTATTATTTGTGGTTGTTGGTTGTATGTCCTACATAGTAATGGAGAGTCAATGAATGTCTGGTTAGCATTTAGCACTTTATTACTATTATATGTTGTTTGAATCTAGAGTATAGGATATTGTAAAGAGTTAAGTTTTATCTGGATTAGGTGTACCCACCTTGGTTTTGCAGAGCCAAAAGTGTAGAGGGAAGTCTTGTCCCTATAATTGGTCTAGTTACCTCATAGAGCTTTCACACTTGGAGCTAACCACTCCTAACATCAATCTCAAGGTATATTGGTGGCTTTCAAAAGCATAAATGTTTCAAACACCAACATAAGGGATACTCTTTGCTTCATCTTCAGTATCTGGGTCATATGTGTCTATGTGAGAGTTTCTAGGGACATTATTGGGAGGGATGAAATTTATTCTTATGGTATCCTAAGCCAGTTCTGTCTGTGGGACTTTGAAATTCAGAATGAATGGTTCTATTAGACCTTTGTCTTTTCCCATGGGTCCCTTGCCTTTGTATCCCATTTTTTTCATTATTTGATATCTCTTCCCATACTTATGTGGGCATATTTCCACATGTTTCATCTTTATCTTGTTCTTCATCCTTGTACAGCCATGCGAGAACAACTTTCTCTTCATTCTCTTGTGAAAGAGAAACACGTGCCTTTACCATTCTAGTTCCTTTATGTATTTCTACTTGTTGACCATTTTAAGGTGGGAAAGACAAGGATGGTGTTGGAACTCCAAAATCTGGATGCATTTTGGAGTGACCATGCTAAAGATTTTCCTAAGTGTAAGTTGGTGCCCTAAAAATCTTTTGAAGAAGGCCTATTTTGGGTGCTTGTATAAGGTGACCTGATGATTGTCATGATATAAGGATGGGTCTGAGGTTTTGTAGGAATGAGAGAGAAGATAAGTTTCCATTTTTCAGACCCCCATGAGTTCATTTGCACATCTTGCCGAAGTCATTCCATTGGCAATTAATGTTGATTCTCAGAATGTAAAACTCCAAAATTAGGAAGTTGCTGACTTTGAGGTCTTAAAAGTTTACACTCGGTTGAATGGAATGGAAAATTGAATGCTCCCCTATATTGTAGGCATGGAAATTTGCTACCATGAATATTTTTAGGCTACGATGAATCTATTTTCCCAGTTTTCCAATCTGATTCCATATGCAGTTTCTAACAATTTAATGCAGATCAGTTGTACAGTTTGGTCGGAGGCCCTGTTCGTGAAGTTATAAATTGAATCCCGTGATTTGTCACATTAGGAAAATGGATGCCCTAAATTATAGACCAAATTTTCTCCAATTTTGCAAGGATTTGGATCCCAAATATTTCATGTGCACACTTTCCCACCTTCTTTTCATTTGCAGAAATCATTATTTCTCGTGTTTTGCTTTTTCTGCAATTCCAAGTGGTTACCTTTGGGGGTCTACCAAATATGTCTGGTTGATAGTCGAGAGCTGCCTTTCTAGATTCATGTTCTCCATATTACATATTTCCAATATCCATAAGATTGGGTTTTCAGGATGTTGCTTGGCTTGTTTTCAAAGTCAGAACCAAATGCATTTCATTATTATTTGACAGGGTAATTTGCAGAATTATCATGAAGAGGCGACTTGGACAATTAAAATATTTTGACCTGTTTGGTCTCGTTAGATATCATTTTTTATTATGGAGTAATGTTAACCATAGACTGTGTGTGCCCAGCACCATGTCCCAGTTACTTTATTTCGTCAGTTTTTGAAGCTAGTTCCAGAGGCTAATTGTTGTTAGTGTGATCAGTTTGCAGAGGTGTAAAAGTTATCTCTATACACATAAATAGCTTTGTGGAAAGGTGAATTTACCATTATATGAGCACCCACTAAGACTTCCGGAGGCCTACTTCTCATTGAGCATAGTTTGAAGTTCTGGAACCATTCTTTCACAAGTTCTTGGAACAAGTTTTAATGGTAATTGATAGTTTGTGATTGGCACAAACTGGAAAATCATGAGTCTTTTTGCAAGCTTCTAGTCGAAGAATGGATGTGTCAAAAGCATGAATACAACTGGTGAAGACAACAAATAATAATTAACACAGCAAGCATGTGCGCAAGTTGTCTGAAGGGAGTGAAGTTTTTACAAAGCATTTAAAATCGATAAGGAAGCAGCCATAGCTGATTGAAGGAGAAACCAACGTAGAAAAATGTCGAACCATAAACAAGGTATGTTAATTTTTTTTATAATACCATTCATAGGCTGCATAGAAAATGGAGAAGAAGGCACGTGGAGCTGTTTGGAAAAGATTGAATAAAGTTTTTGCAAACCCGAATTTGCAGGAGATAAAAAATAGTCATATTGTTGGGGGCATAACTTTCAATTCCACTGTTGGATCGGGCTCAATTTTGGATATGTTGTCGCAAACCTAATTCTCCAGATTCTCACTAGAGCGATCTTCCAAATTCTTCTTAGTTCACAAGATATAGTCAACTGTGTGCAGCACTATCTAAATTGCCCATAACAATCACAAAGAACATATATCCCACATTCACTGGGATTGGGGAGTTTCTAGTATCTATATACTAAAGAGCTTGCATTATGTAATGAATGAGAATCCAAGAGGCTTATGGTGGGCTCCTTGGCTAGATGTTTCAAAATATAGGTGGGACCCTCATATTTTGGGCGAAAATGCATGAAAAGCCTTAAAAACTTTCAAGGGATTAATCCCATATTCACAGTGCAAAGGGAGATATAGGTGTTTATATGAAAAAAGGCTCACTTAGTAATTTGAAGAACAAGAAAGAGGCTATGGGCACCCATGTTGGAGCCTAGGATTCACCTCAAAAACCATTGCCAAAGGTTCATAACACCCAAATTTTGGTGGGACCCGCAAGGCTGACATGGCAGATGAGTTGGCTTAAGAGGCTGCAAGTTTGGCCGCGGATCTCGAGGCAAGCAAGATCAATAGATGGATTAATGGCTTAGTGAAAAAGTTGCAAGAAGGATACCATTAAGCCATTAAGCCATTGGTCCACATGGCATCTCAGACAAGTGGCGCCCAGTGGATTGGTGAGCGAATTAGAGGATGCCACATGGGGCAGAGCAGGTGCCAAGTGGCGCAAGTCCAATGCATTTCAGGGGCACCAATCAGAGATTGACATGTGGCACCAAGTGGACCTGTGGACCAATTAGAGGTTGTCACTTGGCGCAATCTGGTGAAGTATGCAGATTTAAATGATTTTTTTAATTTGGATTTCTTTCTACAAAGGGGTTAAAAGGTGTGCAAGTTTAGAAAAATCCAATGGTTGACTTAATGGCTTAAAGGGAAGATGCTCTCCATCTAACCATAAATCCATTAAGCCTGAGTGACAAGTGTTGCGAGCTGGTTAAAATGGATTAAATTGAAATATTTAAATAAATTCATCACAAAAGGGAGGAATTAAAGAACTTGCAAGTTCAGAAAAATCCAATGGTTGACTTAATGGCTTAAAGGGAAGATGCTCACCATCTAACCACCAAGTCATTAAGCCTAAGTGACAAGTGGCAAGATGAGATGAAATTTGGGAAAAAGGAAATATTAAAGTTAAATTTCATCTCATTTCAATAGTCCAACTATTGAAAAAGTAAATAAATTCAAATGCAAATGTTTCAAACTGTTGAAGGAAATCTGCACGGGAAGGCAAAGTTTGATTGATGTTTTAGAGGGCAACTGTTATCTAAAGTATGGAGTATCATATATGACCGAAAAGGTCTCAGAATGGAGATTATGATTTTGTAGATTACTTGAGGGTAAATCATATCAGATTCTTGTAGTTTCAGTTGGAAGCAGTTGCTGATATTTTGAGGAGCAGACAGGTGTCGGTGAAGGAGATGGTTTTTCAATTTCTCTTATATCTTTCTTTTCTCTTGATTGTAACAAGGATGTTGAAAATTTATGTTTCTAGGCAGTATTCTAGCATTGGAGTCTTATTTTTGTGTTCATGGTCTTGCAATGTATAGTTTCAGATAATTTTTAATGAAAAATAAAGGAAATCCCTGTTCAAAACTTGTCAGATGTCTTTGTATGTTTGATTTTGATTCTTATGTATTAATTTTTAAGGCACTTTAATACATTAGCTATAAGGTAGCTATGAGATTTTTTCTGAGTCTCTTTCAAGGTGATTAATTCTCAGGGGAAAAATCTGAGAGTTGAATGTCTGTATATGAATCTGATGTCCATGTTTTGAAGTGAAAAGGGTGATTTGTAAGGCATTTCACTTGGGTTTTGTGAGTTTGGAATTATGGTTTTCTGGGAATGCATATTTGTTTGACTCTGTTGCCCAACAGATAAGGCACTGGTCCTTTTTTGGTTATGCAGTTTCATCATCAAATATTTAAATCAATTCATTTTCCCTTTCCTATTCAAGAGCATAAATGTATACAAGTTGCATTGAATAGTGCAAATATGTTTGGTGATTCCTTATAGAAGTGAATCTGATAGGTTAGCCTGTCTGAGCCTTCGGGTTCGAAGAGAAGAAGGGTGAATATCCTTTTTATTACCTTGACCATTTCCCTGGTTCTTAGCAGATCATACAGGTGGGATCCTGTATAAGACTGGTTGAGTTGAACTCCTATGTTTTATAAGTCTGAGAACTATCCACGGTCACATCTGCATAATGAGGTTTAGCTAGTAATTCATTGTATATGCATATTTTATCATGTTTTAGGTGCACCCGCCTGAGTGTGTGGAACTTGAAGCAGAAGGAGGATCAAATCCTCATCAATTAGTATTTTCTTTCCCCTCAGTTTGCAAGAATGAGCTGACTCTTGTAAGCTAGACAAAAATCCCCAGGCATGTTTTGCATTGTCGCTTTTAGAATTGAGGGATACAAGAAAAATCACTAACATGTGGCATGCCATAAGATCTAGGAGATGTAGGAAGAGAGATTAACTGGTATTCTCCCATGCTCATATTATTGATCTTCACTTTTTCCTTGAAGCTCTTCATTAGTGCCTTTTGATCCATTTCAAAAATTTGTGGTGCCTCTTTGTTGTGCTGAACCATAATCTAATCTTGTTTCAAAATATTGCAAGAGTAGGCATTGTTAGCTAGAATGGATACTTCTACCCCATTGTACAGAAATTTCACACACTAATGATAAGTAGAAGGGACTGCCTACATGTGATGAATCCATGGTCTGCCTAGAAATATGTTATATGCAAGAGGCAGGTCTAGCACTTGAAAAGTAACATTTCTTTCAATAAGGCCCACTCTAATAGGGAGAACCACTAGTCCTTTTGATGATCTCTCCTCCTCATCATATGCTCTGATAGTTATCTTCTTCTGGGGATCAATAGTGTGCTCAGAAAAACCTAGTGATGTGACCAATTTAAGAGTACAGATGTTCAAACCAGAACCTCCATCTATCAAAACATACTTAACCCGATGTTTATGAATCAAAACCTCTATTTGAAAAGGTTGATTGTGTGGGTGACTAAGGGCTTTGTCATCTTCTTCTGAGAAAGACAGATAATGTGGAGAAGTCATATGGTTGACTATTGTTTGGAATCGGTTGACATCCAAGTCCTTTGGCATGTTTGTTTCAGAAAAGAGCACTCTCAAGGATCTCCTTGTGTGATGGTGACAACTTAAGAAACTCTAGAATAGAGATTTGCGTGGGTGTTTATTATATTTGGTCAACCAGATTGTATTTTTTAGCTGGAAGGGATAGGGTATTTTTCTTGGAAGTTTATGCCTTGTTCATTGGTGCAGAATTTGGTTGAGAAGAGGATGCAACCCATGTGATGGTGATCTTGGACTGATTTCACATAGCCACATTGACAACTTCAGTTTTATTCTTGTTGATGGTGATGACATTGATCGAGCGGTCCAAACGTTCAAGCATATGAATCACATTATCATTGTTCATGTAGGTATGATTTATGGCTGCCCCTTGAGTCTTTGAAGACTCTCCTTTCTCATAGAAAGGTAAAGGCTTCTTGAAAGCCTTTTGGTCATCATAGTTTTTGTGTCCATCAACAGTAATGGTTTTATTATCAATTAGATCATGTATCACATGTTTTAACTTCATACACTCATTGATCATGTGCCCCATGTTCTTGTGGTATTCACAACAATGGTCATCGTTCCACCATTTTGGTTTTACTTCAGGCTCCCAGGGTTTTGAATCTGGGATTGTGATAATCTTATGGGTGACCATCATTTTTAGTTCATCTTCTAACCTTTATCCAAGAGGAGTAAAGTTACGCTTGGGTTGTGGGATCCAAGGTGTCTTATCTTTATGATTATTTAGAGCAATCTTGGGAGAATTTGTAGTGTTTGTAGTAACCTTAGCAGCATAAATGCTACTTAAGAGGTTGAATATAGGTTTCTTAACCTCCGGTAAATTGACTACACCATTGTTAACCACATTTTGGTTCTTGTTCCAAAATTTGCTCTTTTCTTTACCATTACCATTACTGGACTTAGTATCCTTAGATAGAGTGATGTCACCTTTATTTACAAGGACATCTTCTATTCTGATTGCACTATCCACTAGATCATTGAATGAGGTATGCTTTTGCATTTGAGTCATGTAATTCATCTCAGGCACCAAGTTGTTGATAAAGATGTTGATCTTTTCTGATTTGGGTATCTATCTTGGGTATCTTGAAAATTCCCTTTGCCACCTTTGGAGGAACTTAACAAAGGGTGTACGCACATGTTGTTTAGTGTTACACAGGTTTAACATTGTGACCATATGCAATATGTTGTAAGAATAATGTTGGATAAAAATTTTCACTAACTCCTCAAATGTTTGGATTCCAAGAAAAAGTTTTGTGAACCATTCCAAGGCTTGGACACTCAGGATTCGCGGGAATAATCTTATTAAGTAGGTATTCTTGTGCATAAAATTCCATACTGAGGGTGCAAAATCCCCATACATGATCTTACGGGTCACCTTGCCCATTGTATTTTTCATACTTAGGCATCTCAATCTTGGGAGGAAAAGGCGGGGTGTAAATATTCTTCGCAAAAGGAAAAGGACATGTGGACTCCAAATAATATTTCCTAGTTGGTTGTTCATTTGCTTTCTTTAGATCCCTTATCTCACATCTCATATCTTGGATTTTTTTGTTGAGGGAAGTAATAGGAGATATGTCTTCTTGTTGAATGAGTCCTTTGACATCAAAGTCATGCTGAATTTTAACACCCGTGGATGCGAGGTTCATAAAGGAATTCTCCTTATCCAATTTCATAAGCCTGTGCGTCATCTTTTGAAATTTCTTATCTTGTTGACATTTTATAATGTCATGTTCTATTGGTTCTTCCACCAAAGAAGAGCACTATTATGATGGCTCTCATTTCCATGTTGTGATTCCCAATCGTAGGTAGACATAGTTGTTTCTTTCTGATCAAAAAGAGGTGTTGTCTGATAGGGAACTAAACTCTCTTGTTTCAGAATCTTGAATGTTGTAGGTTTCTTACAAGATGAAGGTCTTAGTGTGATAGCATCAATAGCTTTTCCCTTAGAATCAAAATCAGCTTTCTGACTCCTTGTTTGGACCATGTATGACAATCCACAACTAACGTCTCTATAGGATCAAGTTTCCAAGTCAATGTCAAAGCGTCAAATATTTATTGATGGAGAAAAGAGATTGGTTGTTGAACTTGTACAAGGTATCAGGCATTGAGATCTGAATTCCTGCTAGATGACACTTGTGACAAAGTTGATAAGTAACCAAGAGTAAAGAGCCAATTTGATTGAGAAGATTGTGAGAAGATAGGACAAAGGCTAATGACAAACCTAATCACCAAATTTGAAAGTCAAAAAAGACTGTGACAAGGTACAATAGTTGTTGTTATGAAAGTGTGACTGAATGATAAATATTTTGAGATCGGACTAATTTTGACTTAGATCCCACACAACAATTCTTAGGTTCCCATATGACAATACACTATCCCTCGTATGAGTTTCTTCCCTCTAGGTGTTTTTTCATACAAAAAATGTAATGGCATGAAACAACAAAATATTTTGGAACAGTTTGCCACTTGTGCATAAAAGATTTCTGACAATGTTGTCTAATTTTTGAGGTGAAAATCTTGACGTTCAATGTTTTCTATTGTCAAAGTGTTCTTGTTTGTAAGATATGTCAAGTTCAAGATATACAAACACATAAAGAATAAAGAGTGAAAAACCAAACACTTTCTACCCTATAGTCAAATTGGCTTAGCATCAAAATATTTGCCCATGCTTGATATTCCTTTGCCTCACACAAAGTGATATTGGATTTTGCTGGGACTATGCACATTGTGGGTTTTGAAAAGAGACTCAATGCTTGAATCATATAAGCTCCCTCATGCCACATTCATGATTTAAAATGTCCTTGGGAATACATACGTTGGGTGTAAAAGCTGTAGGTGATCTGAATAAAGTCCACTTGGATCGATCCTTGCACAAAGATTATGAGACTTTCGGATCTAAAACATATATAACTAAAGATCAAGGTCAAGTTGTAAACCTTGGATCTAGAGTTAGCTTGCAATGCATGAATCAAGAATTGAGCCTAATTTAGTATAAATAGATGTTCAAACTCAATTGTGAGAAAGGAATTCATTATTGTTGATAGCCATGAAGAGCATCTAAGGAGAAGAAGGCAAAATTCATGCAAAGGTCAGAAACAAAACACATCAGTTGTCAAGAACACACAGAGGCTACCGACGAGTAGATAAAGGTATTATTCAATCATGGAAGGATGATAACTAATATGTCTAAAGTTTTATAGGATCTGTTATCAGCAATTAAAGATTGCATACATCATCAGATCAAAGACTTATGTAGTTGCATTCTAACAAGTACATCACATCTAAAATCCTTTTGTAGAAGGTGGACTTAACTGTTCTTTACAAATATCTTAACAGAGTGCACACTTAACAGTGTTGCTAAAGCTTCAAATGGAGTAGATCTTAATAGGCCTCCACTGTAATACTCCTAACAGGGTAGGTCATCAAAAGTGACCAATTGTAAGCCTTAACCGGCCCCTTCTTATCTATAGATAGTGAAGTCTTGTGGGTAACAATCCCCACCGCATTTTTTACTTCCTAACAGGAGTTCTCTGCGATATCATATCTTGTGTTATGTGTTATCTATTTTTATGAATGTTTCTTTTATGGTTACATACTAAAATAACTTATGATATGATTGCATATACATAAAGAAAGATGAGCAGTTAAATAAGATAATTTACAAACTGATGATTAAGGGTTAATGGGCTAACCAAGAAAATTTTTAGAGGTACTGATTCACCCCTCCCCTCTCAATACATCATTCCAATATAATTCCAACAATTGGTATTAGAGCTAAGTCTCTCTCTTGAAAAGCTTAAAGACTTGAGAGCAAAGATCAAAGCAATGGACAAGTTCAGACTAGACATGAGTATTGAGAATGAGCAGTTACATATGCAAATAAACTATGAGCAATACAAGGAGGTGAGAATAAAACTAAGAAAATTTCTTGATGAAAGAAAGATTATGGAAACCAGGCTGAATGAAAAAGACTAAAAAGAATTGGAAATAATAGATTACTTTGAAACAGTGGAATCATCAATGAGCAAAGCTTCAGACGCATCAATTGAAGAAATTACAAATATGCAAGAGGTCAATCTACATCTGACAGATCAAATCAAGATGTTGCAAATTGGTCAAGAGACTCAAATGGTGAAAATGATTGATGTCATGAATGATGCAAGAAAAGCTAAAAATGAAAGAACACTAGCCATTGATGATAGGAGAAAAATTACAGAGAAGCTACAAGGGAAAGAATCAGAGATTCAAAAACTCACTGAGCATCACCATGAGGTTACAAACCAGATAATTCTTATGAGTCAAGAAGCTAACAGATTAAATACAGAACTCATTGAAAGAATACAGATCATAGGTGAGCTAAGAGAAGAGAACAAAAAATTGAAGCATGAAATCAAATTCCAGAATCAACACAACAAATTGACCAAAAAGGCTAAGGATAGAAACAAAAGGATGGATGATTTTATTGATGGACAAAGAAGAGTCAACAACTACACAAGATTAGGGTACAGCAAGAATGGTGAATCTTCTAATCAACCAGATCAGAGGAATACTTTCACTACCCCAAGATCCAAGAAGTTGTCATGCAATCACTGTGGAAAACCAGACCACACCTCAAACATCTACAAAAGAAAAATGAAAGGTATTTCTCAAGCACAATCTAACTTTATTGGTAATTGTTATAAATGTCAAAAGAAAGGACACAAAGCACATGAGTACATATCTAAAGTGACAAATCCAAAAAGAAAAACCTATATGGACAAGTACTGTCCTACATGCAAGATGAATGGTCATACACATAAGGAATGCTGGAAAAAGAACAACAAGGCATGGACACCAAAGGAAACTGATAAAAGCTACAAACCAGCAAGAGTAGGTAACTCATATGTTTGTGACTATACCACATGGGTAAATTGTACAACATGTGGAAGGTATGGTCATATTGCTGCCAACTGTATGAGAAAATGGACCAGAAGGTCAAGAGGTTGGACCAATCCAGGTATGGCATGCTTGCACTGTCACAAGGTTGGACATGTGATAAAAGATTGCAAAGACTGACTAATAGACACAAATACACATCCTAATGGAAATACCATTGATGACATCAAGAGAATGAGAAACAAGATGTGGGTAAAAGCCACAAACATTGAAGGTGCTGGAACAAGCAATGCAAATGGTGCCACCTCATCCGATGGATTTGGTGACATCACTACATCCAAATAGATAGCACAAGTAAGTATGGAACTGCATTATGACAAGTTACATTATACATCGGTTCCATCATATATAGTTAATATTGTAATATTAGCATGAATAAAGATGCAACATATTGTTATTTGCTAAACTATTGAAAAAACAACCATCAATTATTGGGCACAATTTGCATTGGTGAACACACACAGGAAAGTTAGCATTACTTACCAGAATGTATTGGTCATTACACAAGCTAAGTGTAAACCGACAGATATTGGTGAACATTGAATCAACAAAAGATGTCTTGAACATTGAATCAACAAAAGATGTCTTCGCAACCTCACCGACGAGCATCGGTGAAGTCTCCAAAATCACTAGCTACCCTAATGCTTGGCACAAACACCAAAGATGTTATAAATGTCTTTACCAACAAAATCAGTCTTCATAAACTGATGAGTTGGTAAGCATTAATGACAAGTTAGGGTACAAAGAGGTTATAAAATCTCAATGGGTAAACTCATTTTCGCACCAGTGATTTTTGAGTAGAGTAGAGAAGACCAGAGGGATTTGAGAGCAATTTGGAGAATGACCCAATAGAAATCATTGTGACACAAAGCATTCACATTCACAGGCAAGCACAGAGAATCTATAAGTTATCATACTCACCGACCGCACTATCTTTATTTTTGAAAAGCCCTAAATTTATGCAACACGATGGCATCGACTTCTAGGGTTGAGAAAATTAAGGAAGATAAGAAAAAACCCTTCAAGCTTGTAAGAAAAGGTGCATGTCCTGAGCCTAAATATAAGTTACATCCTGAAATAGCTTCACAACCTGATGATTCTAGAGCATTCTCCTGAATCCCACCTAGGGTTTTACTGGTAGAGGATGTAAGGTCCTACATTCACTACAATATCTCGGAGATAGGAGATCTAGACCTAGATAATGCTTATAGGGCATTATATGATGATGCTGGAAAGCTCAAAGAAGAGCACAAACACTTAGAAGTAAAGGGACTCACAAATGCACTTCATTTTCCCAAGGTTTTCAAAATGGAATGGATAAAGATTGTTCTTAGTAGAGTTCACGACAAGGCTCTATGGCTAAACAAGCCAAAAGCTATAACAAAGGATGTTATACATGCGGTTACTGGTTATCCTACAATTGATAAACCACAGGCTCACAAACACCCATCTCTGGCAGAAGTTGAAAGACTAACTGGTGCAAAATCAGATAAGAGAGCACTAAAAGTGAACACCATTACCGACGTAGAGCTGAAGTTTGGAGCATGTGTTGTTGGAAACAAGATATTCCCAGCAAGCCGAATGAACAGCATATCTAGTACAGCTATGAGCACAGCATACAAGATTATCAAACAGGGGAAGAAGATGGATCTGGCAGAGATCCTGTTACATCAATTTGAGGAGAACATGTGCACAATAAGGTCTTCAAGGACAAACACATGTAAGTTTGGT
>MU223315.1:976958-1001825 GCA_018584345.1 Thuja plicata | reverse complement strand
TATATATATAAAAGCCTTGTCAAGTCGGCCTTGATATCCTTCCAAATAAATAATAAAACTCATGTCTGTCGGCTGCATATAACTAATTATCCATAAAACATAAACCATTCTTAGTCGGCTGACACTAACTATTTTACTCGGTCAACACTAAAATACTTCAACGCCTGACCAACACTGTAATGCCCGAGTGAGCTCGATTAGAACTAAAAATCACTTTTGTCATCTTCAATGCCCAAGAGAGCTCGGCAGACACTGACTGTGCTCGGATAGAATTAGACATTTGTGTAAACATCACTATACTTGTGTAAACATCAATGACAATACACAATTGAATAATTGTCATCAAAAATCTCCCTCTTTGGCATTGATGGCAACACAACATGTCATAATACAAAGAATTATAGAGCAACAAACATAAGAATGAAAATTTATTAATGTTCTTAGCTTCAATCTGATTCTTATCCAATTTTATTAATGTCTTTAGTTTCATTCTGATTCTCATCCAAAACTCCCTCAATCACTGAAATATAGATTTCTCCCTCTTACATTTATTTTTGTTTCTAATAAAGCTCTCCCTATGTCATCAATCTCTCCATCAGTAATCTCTCCCTCTTTCACTGATCAATATGATATACAATAATTTCTCCCTTCATCATGATTCATTATGACATACAGTAATCTCTCCCTCTTTGACAACCAATGCCAAAGACACCAACTGACATTTACAACAAAAATTTTATGTACCTATGTTTACTGATTCATATGCAATAATCTCTAAATATCTACATCAACATGTTAAGTATGTTTTATAGCTCGGTTGATGCATCACTAAACTGTGTTTTATTGAGCCTCAGTTAGGGGAATCACCCATATCTTTCCTCTAAGATACAAAAATGCATCCTTAGGTAATAGTTTTGTGAATATTTCGGCAATTTGTTCTTTACTATTCACATTTTCCAATCTAACTTCCTTGTCTTGAACCAATTCCCTCAAGAAATGATACTTTACTGCAATATGTTTAGTCTTATTATGCATTACAGGGTTCTTTGAAATGTTAAGAGCACTGGTGTTGTCACAATAGATAATGATTGGTTATGTGATTTCCACCTTCATACCTGACAACAACTGTTTAAACCATATGATATTTGAACAATTCACTATTGCTGCAACATATTCGGCTTTTGTTGTAGATTGAGAAATGCAGTTGTTTCTTGCTTTTCCAGGAGACTAACCTCTTTCCAAGAAATAGTGCTCCATCACTTGTGCTCTTTCTGTCATCAACACTTCTTGCCCAATCAGCATCAGTAAAAGTCTTCAAATCAAATTTTCCTCATTTCTTATACCATAATCCATAATATTCAGTACCCTTATCAGGTCTAGTGTGGAAAATATATTAAATTTTGTCAATCATGGATATGTATGTAGTCTGATTTACCTCCTTTGAATCATCATCCTTAGATAGATTTTGTCCAATAGGCATAGGTGTTCCAACTGGTCTATAATCTTCCATCCCAAATTTCTTCATGATCTCCTTTATGTATTTAGACTGAGTAATGTAGATACCATCCTTCATTTGATAAACTTGTAAGCCAACAAATAATTTGATTTCACCAAACATAGACATCTCAAATTTTGTACTCATAGATTCTGAGAATTCTCTGCATAAGTCATCATATCCAGTAAACAATATGTCATCAACAAATATTTTTGCTAACAGTATCTTGTTCTTCTTGACGGGACTCTTGTGACCGGGTCCGCCAACAGAGGTAAGTTGTCACCGCATACCGAGGTACCGGCCAACTTCGCTTGTAAAGGTTGTCTGGGGAAATGAGATTCCTCGGGCCTCCAAGCACGTGAGAGTCGGGTCTTGATGGTGTGGGGCTCGGTTGGGAGATGTGACTATTTTCAAGGGGGATAGCTGGTTATCTTCAACTCATTCTCTCCGGGGATTCAGGCAAGTGGGGTTTCCTGCAAGTGCGCATTTACTTTAATAAATAAAACTCAAAAGATACTACAGAGTTAGAAATATTTCATCTACCTATAGTTATACTAAAAATTCAAGACATCAACAATGCTCTAACACACTACACTAAATACCGAAGAAACATACAACCATCAGTTCATATTTCATCAGTAGCAAAGCAAAGGAGGTCGTTAATCTACTTTTAAGTCTCAGAGAAAAGGGCATGAAGAACACAAAGCATAAAATACCATTAACCCAGAAGATAGAATGCCAACAACATCATTGAGAGAACTCTTCCTTCTTCATTAACATTTCTTCCAGCAAGCACTGGTGTGTGGTACAATGGTGGCTCTAGGGGAGCATCTAAATACTGAAAGCTTAAAGACTATGGAGCATTGAGCTTTGCAACTAAGAACTTAGAAAATCAAATTGCTATTAACTGTGGACTGCAAAATCATCAATTTTGTCAACCCTTGGAATGAGGTCAGACTTACTATTTATACATATCTTTCAATCTAACCCTAACCCTAACTTATTTTACACTTTACAATAAAATACATTATCCGATGGCTGATACTACCTGTGCCACTCTACAAAAGACCTAGAGACATAATAGGCCTGACATGTCATAAGAATAAGACAAGAGAGGTGGAATGGAAGAATCGGCCTTGAGAGGAGATCTGAGAAGGAGAAAGAATAAATTTGATCCCCCAGGGATCGAGGCTACATGCCTCATAAATGGTAAAAGAAGTGCCCTGTCTCTGATGTGCCAGGTGTAACGTTGAAGTGGTGCCTTGGGAAGACTATCTGTAAGAAAACCCCTTGCCGATCCAATGTGCCTTGATGTAGCTATCCACCTTCTGATAACCTTTATTAACTTCTTTGAAAGTGACCGGTCAGCCTTGGGGACTGGGACATGGGTCACTGAAAGAATACAAAATGTAGGATCCGGGATACAGGAACTTGCATTCTGAAGAAATAAAGAATACAAAACACTTAGGTTTTCTCCGGCCCCCATAGAATCTTTACTGTTTCTTTTTGTCATTGAAGGTTTGGAGGAGATGGGAAATTCCATCTTCATCGATGTCTTTAAGGCCAACCTACCGATACTTGGCCACCTCAATCTGTTCCCCTAGGTCTAGAACATTTCCCTTAAATTCATCGGCCATCTTTGCCGCATTGTGGCCACTGAGCACCATGCAAGTTATTTGCATCATTTTATCTCCATCTATCCCCTTTGAGGATTGATACCATGATTCCATTAACTCATCAAACTTCCCCAAAACATATTCCTCTGGCGTGCATGTGTCGGTGCTAAATGGATTAGCTCTGGAGACCTTCAAAACAAAAGACTTGTATAAATTGAAAGAATACTAAACTAAATTGACCTTATCATGCAGATTCCCCACCAGTTTCTTGATTACCCCCAATGTGAGGTCAAGTCTGGAGTGTTGGATCCTCACAAAATCAAATGACTCCTCTCCTAGAATTTTGGACTCAGAGACAATCTCCTCTCTGAGGTTGATGAGTTCTTCTAACTCAACCTTCCATGCCTCATAATTATTGATGTCCCCTTCCCATATGCTGATGGTGGTTTCGGCCTGATGTAAGATGTGGTGGGCCGCATATAAATCCAAGAGTGTGGACACTAGGAAATGTTGAATGTTTCCCAACTGCAAGGCAACCCATTCATCAACCGCTTGGGCCTTTATCTTCATCACCCATAATGATTCTATATCGCTCTGCAGAAGTGGTGCATCTGAAGTAGAGGCCCCTAGAGGAATAACGCTAATAGGCCAGGCCAGCTCAGTCAGCAACCCCATGAGGTTTGCATTTTTCTCCCATTCTACCTTGAAATTTTGAGCTTCATTTTTGTAGCGAGCCTCTACTGCCTTGGCTGCTTCTTCCAACAGGTCCAATTCACCCTATTTTCCTCTCTTCCCCAGCAACACCTCTATGAAATTATAATCTCTAGCCTCAGCTGTTGCCTCATCTGCATCTGGGGAAGGTGTCATGATTACTATGACTATCTCTCCACTTGTCTTGGTTCGAAGAGTGTGAACCATCTAGGATTTCTTAACCTTAGGCGGGTTCTGTGCCTGAGCCCTCATCTCCAAAAAAGAAAGATGGGCTCTGGGTGTTGATGGGGCCTTTCTCTTTCAAGATTCCACCAACCACTGTGGCAGCCGGGGTGGCTTTGCAGCCAAAATTTTCTCCTGTGACTTCTCCCTAATATCACATTGTGCCCCCTCAATAGTATGAGCCTTGTATGGCTCTTTCCTTGTATCTTCTGTCTCACTGGCAATATTTGCTCTGGTGATACCTGTGTCCTTTACCCCGCCTATATCTTCAACAATATTAGGGTCCTCATTGGTTCCCCTAGGGTTTTCTTCTTCTTGTTGTTGTTGTTCTTCCTCAACCTCTGTTGATGGGGTGTCTTCCTCTATCGGTGCATCTTCTAGTAGTGGGGGAGGCAACGGGCCAAGATTCAACATTTGGGCCGCAGTGATTACCTCCCCAAATGTTACCTTTGAGAGTGGTGTTTGGAACATCATGATTGGGGTCACAATTGTTCCTGTGGATCCGGTTTCCCCAACCGATGCCATTTGTTCATCTTGCTTTTGTTGGCCTGATATTCCCATATCTTGTATTTCTGGGACTTTGGAGGCCATCTCTTGCTTTGCTCTGATTTCCTCTTCTATTTGTTCCTCCTAATCCTGCGTAGGTTCTTGTCCTGGAGCTTCCTCCTACTCTAGGATTTCTACCTACGACCGTACGATGTCCCCCTACAAATTCCAAAACTCATCAATTCTAAATACATCATCAAATTTTTCTTGAGGGGGAGGATTTTTTGGGCCATGAGCATGTTCAGGTTCTCTCTTCGGCTCTAGGGAGTCAAAAGAAAGGATTTCTACTTGTAGGATTTGCGGCATCCTGAGCTCCTCTTCTACATAAATTCTTGTTGCTTTGACCATTAGTGCCTCTAGTGAAGGGGAAGAGGGAGGACGGATAGGTCCAGTTATGAGCACCGGAGTGACCAACCGTGTGATTATTCTATCCTTCATCTGTTGGGACGCTGCCACAGATTGTTTCAATTTCTCCTTTATGGGAGTCTCCTATGGGGTTGGAGTTCCCATTATTCCCTTTCCTTTATCCCCTCCTTGTGAAGAGGTTCCGGCCCCAAAGGAGGTTTTGGCCCCGGAAGTTAGCCTTTGTATTATTGGGGTGGCCCTGCGGGTACTCCTAGGGCATACTCTCTTAAAGTATTCGTAGCTGTGCTTGACCACATTGTGAGTGATTTCCTCAATGGTAGGCCCCTCCTGGGCATTCCTGTCTACCGGTGGGAGAGCCAACTTATCAATCCCCTTTGCCTTGTACTGGAGATCTATTGTGGTTCCAACGTCTAAGAAGTCATCTGGAAATTTTTGGAGCTTCAACCTTTCCATCATCCCCATAGTCATCTGGACGTAATGCCAGCTCCAGACTTCAACATCATCCTGGAAATCTTCCCAGAAGTCCTCCATATGATATCGGTGGGGCTCTGATGCCCAAGGAAGTGCCAATGCAATTTTTCCCAGCGGATCAATGTTCTTCCGTGCTAGGTAGAATTCTACCAAGTTTAGGCTCTTGAGCTCATTGTCTGCCTCCTTGGCTACGGCCAGACTGCACGAGTAATTCCCACAAGTGATTGAGAATGGAATATTGGTCACCTTATTTAGAGCATATAAGGCATGCAAATCCAACATTTGTCTGCAATATTCCAAGAGAATTATCTTGTTCCCACAATGTTTGGGTAACAAGTAAGGCTTCCCAGAGAAGTCGGTTATCCTTATAAACGTATGATGCTGGAATTGGATGTAATAATGGCCATAACTTCTGACCAGATCCAATGCCTCCTTGGAGAGGCGGTACCCTACATCCTGGGTAGGTTTGAGCAGGTTGTAGTAGACAAAGGCGTCGTTCACCTAGCAGAAATTGGGGAAACTAGCCTCCCATTGAATTTGTGGTAAATAATCCCTGGGAACCTTCTGACCTAGGTGGATCCCAAGTACACCCGATGTGAATAGCCCATCAGTGATGGGTCATTATTGTACTAGGGCCCAGAGAACATAAGAGGTCATATAAAACTTCCACTTTTGGGCCACCTGAAGGAACTGAGAATCTACATAGTTGGAGATAATGGCAGCCCAGTCAAAGTATTCCTCACCGGTGGTGATGCCAAGAAAAAAGTAGTACATACACCCTGTGAATTCCCAGGCATGGGGTTGCCTGAAGATCCTTCATAGTGCTATCATCCCCATCTGGATACTTTCTTTAAATTAAGACCAGGGGATCTCTAGTTTCATTTTTTTGGGGTCCCTCTTCAAACTATTGAGCCAATGGTTGTTCATGTATTGTCGGGCTGCGACCTCCAGCTACTAAAATTGAGCTAAGGCATCAGCTCTGGTAACAATAGTTGGGTTGACAAACTGAGAAATCCCCAAACCTACCCAAAAAGTAGCGGCATCGAGGGACACCATGGGGGTGGGATATCTGGTCAGGAATAGGTCTACGAGCATGACAGCCCAGACGGAGGAGTTGTAATGTGCTGCAAGGGTAAGAATAAGCTTCGGGGCCTTTACCAAGCATGGGAAACAAGCGGTCTTCAGAATCCTAAAATCCCCGATGCTGATTGCCAGCGAATCCCTGGACTGTCGCTGAATGAACATTATTTTGACCAGGATCTGCATCTTGACCCACATTTTGACACTAGTGTCAGTAATTAATTGAACTTGGGACTCAATCTTTGATCCCATAATGGTGTTGTCCCTCAAGTACTTCATGCTGAGTGGCAATTTTTCTAAGGCCCTCTCTATTTTGGATCTGACGCCTGCCTTGGTGACCGCCGTGGAGGGAAGCTCTGGACTCCTAGGTGGTGAAGATGCGAAAGCCTCAGACATAGTAAAAGTATGTTGTTTTGAAAATATACAAGGCAAGGCAACCATTAGAATTCATAGATAGATAATATTTTGGGATCTGGAGATCTTACCACTGAGGTACGTCCTTTTCTTGAAAAGTTAGTTTGGGTTCAAAAATCCCAAAAAGTATATATATAATGCAAACTTAGAAAATTAACCCCTATCCGAGCCTAGGGGTTCCATCATATTTAATGGGAGTAAGATGTGGGTTGAATACAAAAGACCCAGGGTCCGAAAAACTAATCGTTGGAAGATGTGAGTGAAAAGTGAGCCATTAGACCCACGTGCACGTCACATGGCTATGCAATAAATGGGGAGTTATGGCGATGACGGCGCCAACTGTCTAAACGCGTGAAAAGCGGAGGCCACTAGGGAAATCTTGAATGCATACGTGGGACATAAATGAAATACAGAGGCTGACATGACTAAGGAGAGAGAAAACCACCTGGTTGAAACTAGCCGAGAGCTGAGTTTCAACCAGGTGGTATTCTGCTCAGAACGAGCTCACAAATTTGAATGAAATAGAGATGAAACACGGTGAGCTTGACGCAAGACCGAATGAATATACATAGAATATACACCTAATTTATAGCGGGGCCAAAGGGTATACACATGGAAAATGGAAGGATATACACTAATATACAATAAATATACATATCAACAACAGACGCAGAGCAGCTACCCTAGAACAAAGCCGAAATATACAAATATACATTATCTACATTATCTTACATCTACACAGAGAGTGGACAACCCTCTGGTAGAGTCGACCCACCAACGGGCGGTGAGCCAGACAGATGCAAAGCAGAAACAAAACAAAGCAGAAACGCAAATGAAACACAACAAAAAAGTAGGAAAAAAATGGAGGAAGAAACAGGAGCACCAACCTTAACTCCGAAGAAGGGCAAGGAAGGAAAGGGCACCTTGGATGCTCTACAACAGCTTCCACCTTCAAACGTCACACATAGCTACAAGAGACCACCTCGTTGTTACTCACTAAGCTCAGAGAAGCATGCACTCAATTTTCGCACTCAAATCGCCTTTGAATCGCTCTGAAATCGCTTGAGTGTTTTTATCGCGGTAACTGCGAAAATGACAGGTGATTCCTATTTATACCTGAGGTGAAAAGAAAGTTACCTTTTCTTTCACAAACTCCGGAACAGGCAGACCTCCGAACTTCGGGCCTGTGGATTCCGCGCAACCATACCCTCTTACAAAAATAAGAGATCATGGCAGAGAATCCCGGAGTCCAAGGTCCGGCTCCTGGACAAGGAACGACCAACTTCAGGACCGGGTCCCAGAGACATGAAGGACAAAAACACAAAGCAAAACCAACACTGTGGGAAAGAAAACCTAGAGAAGGAAAACAAAGAAACAAAGGAAAAAGACAAGGCAAGAGCCAAAAGCAGAAAACAAAAAAAAAAGGGGACCCAACATTTTGCACACAAAATGTAATGACGGGGATGCAGGGCATAACAAATGGCGACTATCTGGGATGAATGCCTTAGCACATTTGAGAACTATAGAATCTTTGGTTAGCAAAATTGGAACAAATCGTTGCTTCAAAGTATCTTACTTATAAAGAGCAACATGTCTGAGGAAATCCGGCCATACACGATTTAGTCCGTGATCCTTTCATCAGTGGTGAAGTGTGTGCTTTGGAAGGAAATCAAGCCGATGACCATTGGGAGAAGCAGAGAAGAGGCACTAAGTATATTAAACCTCAAAGTCATCAAATTCACTCGTTTCTCCCAGAGACCGGAGTTTTGTCCCATTTCTTTTTTTTTTGTTATTTTGTACATTTTTGGGTGGGAGGGAGGTACTTCTTTCACCATCAAGCTTAAGATTAGCTAAATTTAATGGGGGTACTTCTTTCACCCTTCCAGCCACCTTAATATGCTAAATGGGGAAGGAAAACACTACATCTGGAAAGAATCTTTAAAATTTTAGACTTGGGTCAACCAAAAAGTGCAACCGATCTACCCTCAATGTGTCTAATTACTTGTTCCTTAATTCTTTATTTCACTAACTACCAGACTTCTGGGGATAAATCCGATGAAGATTACTCATAATCTACTACCAAACTTACAAGATAACTCTAGAGACTGGACCAATTCCATCATGCTAACAATAGATTCTTAAGTTTACCATCATGTTCAAGGAAACATCCCAGAGACTAGGTGTTATGCGAAGCATACCAATCCTCACAAGAGGGTGAGCAAGACGCCAGAACCTGAAAAAAACACAAGAAAAGCAAAGACAAAGAGAGAGAAAAAGGGTTGTCCCAGAGGACGGCCAGCAAGACTATTTACAAGGCAAGGTACCTCCAAATGAGGCACCAGGAAAGAAATATTTACAAGCAAGGGACTTTACATAAAATACAACTTTGGGCAAACCGACCCTATTCAAAGTAATGTTTGAGAAACTGTCCATTGACCAGAAATAGGACAGGTTCTCTAGTCATGGTATTGAGGTGGCAGGTATTTTCCCCACAGATCTCTGAGATTAGGTATGGTCCGAGCTAGAGCCATTGGAACTTGGTGTGCTTTCCTTTCTTTTCCGGGGCCTTGTCCCACAGAAGGACTAAGTCTAAAATCTGAAAGGCCTTGTATTGGGCTCTACGGTCAAACAATCATTTTACCATTGCTTGGTGATGTGCAAAATGTTCAAGGGTTGCATCTTTTTGTTCCTCCATCTGCACCAGATTCAGGAGCCAAACCTCCACAATGTTATCCCGGTTGCCGAATTCCTGCATAAACTACAAAACTGGGATCTGTAAGTTGATTGGGAACACTGAGTTTTGGCCATAAACCAGATGAAATGGGGATGTTCCTAGGGTATCCTTAATTTGAATGTGATCCACCCAGAGGGAAAATCTCAGCTTTTGTTGCCAATCCTAGGGGTTATGTTCTAGCAGGTGTTTGATCACTTCAAGTAAATTTTTGTTCGTTGATTCAGCAACGTTGTTCCCCTAGGGGTGATAGTTGCTGGAAAAATTCAGAGTGATCTTTTGATTATAGGTCCATTCAAGTAGTTGCACTACATAAAATGTCAAACCATTGTCACACACTATAGTGAAGCGCATTCTGAATCGTGTGACGATATTTTCTTTCAGGAATTTGATAACTACATCTGTCGTGTTGTTTTTGCAAGGTATGGCTTCAGACCACCGGGAGCAGTAATCAGTTGTAGTTAAGATGTATCATTGGTTGACAGATGAGTTGGGGTTGATTTCCCTGATAAAGTCAAATGCCCATTGGGTGAAAGGCCTAGCCTCGAAGACTGGTTGTAAAGGCATAGCCGGGTTACGCTCACGATGTGTCATGGTCTGGCAAGTATGGCATCTTCAGATGTGAGTGTAAACATCTTTGAATATGCAGGGCCAATAATATCTGGCCCGCAAGATCTAATGGGTGGTGGCGTTGGCTGAGCCATTCCCAGTTCCAAACTACCCATGGAATTCTTCAATCATCTTCGCAGCTTGGTCCCTGTTAATGCACCGAAGGTACACTCCCTTGTAATTCCTGCAGTAAAGCGTAGAGTTTTTGATCATGAAGTGGGTGCTTTTCAACTGCAAGGTGTGGTATTTGTTGGGAGGTAACCCCTTTGGGCATCTTTTATTTAACAATAAGTACACCAGATTGGTGTGCCACAGGTCTCGAGTGATAGAATCCACTGTGTATGTTTGACATTCGATGTGGGGAGTCTCTTCTGTCATTGCTCGACTTAGTCCCTGGCCTCAGACTATCTTCATGGGTTGCATTTCTAAGTCATATTCCTAGAGGATGGCCATCCATTTCCCCCATCTTTCACCTAGTTCACTCTGCATCAGCAGAGATTTCACAGCCTGGTCTGGGATGATACCATGCACCTTGCTCTGGAGAATATAATGCCAAAATTTCTTCACGGCATGAATAAGAGCAAAGGCCTGCCTTTCCAATGATGAATACCAGACTTTGCCATTCTTAAAGGGGGATCTCATAAAAGCTATGGGTTTTTCCTCCCCCTTGACCTTTTGGGTCAATACTATCACGATAGAATGCAGCGAAGCAAAGGAGTAAATGTAAAATGGGAGGGAGTAGTACAGACTAGCCAGGATGGGTGCCTCCATTATTGTTTGTTTAATTTGGGTGAATGCCCACTTTGCCTTAGGACTCCACTCAATTTTGGTATCCTTTTTCATCATCTCATTGAGTGGCTTTACTATCTCGGTGAATCCAGTGATGAACTGCCAGACAAAGTTGATCTTTCTGAAGAAAGATCTCATCTCTTTCTTGTTGCTAGGCATTTGCAGATTTAGCAGCGCTTCAACTCTCTCAAGGTCAATGGATATACCCTTCTCAGAGACAATATGCCCAAGCAACTTCCCTTTAGTGACCCTAAATATGCACTTCTTGGTGTTAAGGGATATCCCATACTGGCAACATCTCTCACAAATCTGGGTGAGGTGGGCAGAATGGTCACGCCTGTCCCGGGAATAGATGGTCAAATCATCCATGTAGATGATTATGGACTGATTCACAAGGCCCTCAAACATGATGTCCATAGACTTTTGAAATGTGGCCCCTATGTTAATTAAGAAAAATGGCATCCTTTGATATGCAAACGTTCCCCACTTGGTGGTAAACGTCATTTTCTCTCTATCTTCATATTTAACCATGACTTGGTTGTATTCGAAGTATCCGTCCAAGAAAGAAATCATTTGGGATCTGTTCACTATCTACAACACCTCATCCAATGAGGGGAGAGGGTGATTATCCTTCTTGGAGGCTCTATTAAAATTTTAGAAATCCACACAGAGGCAGATTTCACTGCTCTTCTTTCTAACAGGGACCAAATTGGCAACCCATGTAGTGTGCCAGATTAGAAAGATTATCTGGGCTGACAATAATTTTTCCACCTCCTGATGAATCAGAGGCTCGATCAGCGGGTTGACTGGTCATTGCTTTTGTTGAAAAGGCTTAACATTAGGTTTTAGGGGGATGCTATGAGTCATAATGGATGTGTCGTACGTCTTCAAATCCTCATATCCCCATGCGATCATGTCTATGTATTCTTAGAGAACCGCAAGAATCTTCTCCTTCTCCTTAGGGGAGTAGGAGGTACCAATGTGTATCATCTTCTCTTCACCGGGCTGGCCAATGTTTACTTTTTCAAATTTTCCTCCCTCAGAGGAGGATGATATCTTTTCCTAGCCCTGAGGGTCCATGTCAAAGATACATTCAAGTGCGACCATGATCTCATCATCTTCATCACCTTGCCCAGTATCATCATGGTCTTTTTCTTCTACTATTTGGTCCTTGAAGACACCAACATTGGCCATGAAGGCCAAGATATGTTGATCATCCTCAAAAACCTGAAAGTGGGTGACATTATCTGGAATGGACAGGGTGGGGATCATTTCCACAGAAAATCTCTAGAGTCGTGAGCCGGCCATAGGCTCAAGTGTGCTGGCAGAAATGGCGAGGGCATCCGGAACATAATTCCATCGCTAGGGAATAAGATCAATGTTGAAGGCATCAAAATATTCAATAAGGCTTCATGCCTGATTGCGGTATGCAACCAGCCTTTTATCATGACATGTGTACTGACTTCGGACCTATTTGACAATCAACTCTGAATCACCCAGAGCTCAGAGGTAGGTGATCCCTTTCCTTAATGTGAATAAGATTCCAAGGACCAAAGCCTCATACTCCATAAAGTTGTTTGTGCAGTTAAACTGTAGCCTGTAGGATGCGAGGAAGGATATTCCTCATAAGTTGATTAATTATACTCCAGCCCCACATCCTTGTTTGGCTCGGGACCCGTCAAACTTAAGGGTCCACAGGTCATTGCTTGTAGTTTGGGCTGGGGAGATGGAGCAGTCTTTGGATTGCTTTTGGGAGACATGGGAGGAGTTTCCTCCTGCACTGGTGGTGCATGGGTGAGGTTTGCCTCTAGGGTGATTTGGGGTTGAGATCCCTAGGGAGATGGCACTAAAGGAATGCTTCTAGTAGGAACACTAGATTCTAGGGAATCATCTATATGTTCTTTGTTCTGAAAGGCGTCAATGTGCTGGGTAGTGATGAAAAGGCAAGGCTTGCACTCTAGCTCTGAATGTTTTTGATAGTGCACCCGGCACCAAGTGCCAGACAAGAGTGTAGTGGGGGTCACTGCGGCACCCTGAGAGTTAACCTCAACCCTCAAAATTTTCTTTTAGGTCATGGGTCCTCTTCAGAACTATGGGATCCTCTCCTAGGGTGAAATCAAACATTAAGATTTCAAAGGGTTGGTACACCCCGGGGGAAGTCTCAGAGAAGAAGACCTCGTTAACCCTCCTGACTTTGGTAAGGGCCTGCTTCATCTGGGGCTCACTTTCAACCTGGATCTTGTTTGATTCTCCTTCCCAGGGGATCCATAAGTGGGAAAAGTCAGTCAAAAAGTATCTGTTCAAGGACTTAGACCAATTTTGACTTAATAACATCCCATAAGTCTCTAGGATGTCGACCACTTGGATGTCAATTATGGTAGCTATTCTAGGGTCCTGGATGAGCTGTATCCAGACATTCTTCAATTCTCCCACCATTTTCATAGTAGTTTTATCCAATTGGATTACTGCACCATTGGATGGGGTGGGTTGGAATCCAAGCTTCTAGCATATCGATAAGGGCATGATGTTTCCCGAAGCTCCAGAATCTACTAGGTAGTTGTGTATGTTTTTGCCTTGTATATTCAGGCCTAGTAGGAATGGAGGATCTTCATTATTTCCCTATAAGATAGACGCATTGGCATCCTCAAAAGAGACAGTCTTGGGTGGGTGACTGACAACCTCCAGGTTTCCCAAGAGCTTTAGAAGAGACTTCTTATGCTCAGGATAGTTTAGCAAAACCTTCATCGAGGTCATGGAGGTGGTGGTTTGTTCTAATGCCTTTATGATCTCAAATATTCCTCCTGGGAATTGGTGGCTTCCCTCCACCGGGTCCTTTGCTTGGTTAGAGCTAGAACCTTTTGGAGGGACAGGTCATTCAGTTGTATTGTCTCAGGGAGGAGTGCCCTTGGCAGGAGGTGTCGGTGTGTAAATTGGTCCTTTACTGGCCTGGCTTTGAGTTTTGTAAGGAGGTTGTGGGTTGGTGAAGGCATTGGCCTCAAAGGCCAGAATTGATTCATCAAAGAATCCCTGTAGTTTAGATTCTTCTTCATCTTCTCCTAAGGATCCGAAGAAGACAGTCTCACAGGTGAATGCACCATGAGTTGGCTCTTGCATAGGAGGCTCTAGAGGAGTATGGTCAGATGTTTGTTATCTATCTAGCTAGGAGATTATGATGACCTTCTCTAGTGTGGCACAGTTTACCTTGTTGTGGGAGCCTGTGTCATGCAATCTACACCAAATGGTCATGGGCTGAAATTTCACGACTGGTGTGAAATGGGATGATCCAGCACCACTTTGATTGGCATTTTGGTTCGGAGGTGGACTTCCGGTGTTCGTGTTATTATTCCATTGTTGTTGGTTGGGCTGAGGTCCGTTGTTGAAGTTTCTTCCTTTGGCATTATTATTTTTTTGGCCAGATAAAATATTCCCTCTTTGGGAATTGGAGTTCTGGGGTGCATAAGACCCCACTTTTAGTTGGCCCATGTCCACAATCAGGGTGGATAATATTTTCCGGAGGGACTCAACCTCGGTGGTCAGCTGAGTGTTTGTGTCACAATGTGATGGTTGTTGTTGTTGGTTCCCTGGGAAGGTAGCAGTATTTTCCAGAGTCAAGGGCGGAAATCCTCCAGTCATGGATGACTAAAAGAAGGGCACTCCGAGTGGTTGTGTCTATGGCTGTTGTGTCTGCTGCGAATAGTTCCAAGGGAAAGATTCCAGACCCGGTATTGTTGGAGTCTATGATGGATAAACATACCGGGCTTGCTGGTCTACTGGCGGTGGTGGGGGATTCATAGCCATCACAAGGGCACCCATTGCCAGATTGAGGTTATATCCCCAGTGTATGCAATTCCATCGGGGATCATGTTTAAAGGCGTGCTCTGCCCAATCCCACCCAGGGATTTGTTGAGACCGCGGGATAGTTCTAAGGCTAGGTTGTAAACTTTTGCCAAAGTATCTCAGTCACCTGGGGTGGTTTTTCTCCAAAGAAGAGTGGAAATGAAGGGGTCCATCACGTTGAGATAATTCCATATGGTTACTTTCGGGGATGGAATGAAAGGGCCCGTGCACCGCTTTAGGGCGCGCTGGAACCAGTGATTGAATGTTACAAGGAGTTCATTTGGTTCCTTTCTAATGGAAATGAACTGGCTGTGGGACCAAGCTGGGTCCATGTGTATGTGGAAGGTAGCCAAGAAGGCGTCCTTCATGTCATGTCAACTATTGATGGAGTTGGCGGGAAGGTTAAGGTACCAGTTTAGTTTGCCCTGTCCCAGAGACAGGGAAAACATCTGGGTCACAATATCCTCATGTTGGATCCGATGTCGGTTCATGGCATCCTTGTATGCCTCCAAGTGTTCTTCTATGGCTTTTGAGCCTAGGTGTTCATATCTTAGGCAAATATTCTCTAGGTGCAAGGGTAAGTCATTGGTTGCGCCCAAAAAATTTCCCATAGGGGACCCAGTATTACCGAAGTATGCAGCCATTTTGGGAGTAGAATTTTGAGTAGGTTGGACACTGGTTCTAGGGATTGTCAAGGAAGTTTGGATATTCTGTGGTACACTAGACCTACAGACAATAGTGGCTGGTGTGACTTTTGGGGCCCGCTTCTTTCGAGCAGGAGGCTCGATTTTGACAAACCTTCCGGGGTTAGGGGTTGATCTAAGGATCCTTTCAAATCTCACTGGAGAGAAAGACCCAATCCCACTGAAGGCTTGACTCCTAAAAATATAGCTTGGAGAACCCTCGGGAGGTGTAAAATCAAAATCTTGAGAAGGAGACAAGTTCATGCCCTCCTTCTAGCACCAGTTTCTATTGACGGGACTCTTGCGACCGGGTCTGCCAACAGAGGTAAGTTGTCACCGGGTACCGGGGTACCAGCCAACTTCACCTATAAAGGTTTTCAAGGGAAATAAGATTCCTTGGGCCTCCAAGCACGTGAGAGATAGGTCTCAACGGTCTGGGGCTCAGTTGGGATATGTGACTATTTTTTAGGGGGATAGCTGGTTATCTTCAACTCATTCTCTCCGGGGATTCAGGCAAGTGGGGTATCCGGCAAGCGCGCGTTTACTTTAACAAATAAAACTCAAAAGATATTGCAGATTTAGAAATATTTCATCTACCTATAGTTATACTAAACATTCAAGACATCAACAATGCTCTAAAACACTACACTAAATACCGAAGAAACATACAACCATCTATTCATATTTCATTAGTAGGAAAGGAAAGGAGGTCGTTAATCTACTTTTAAGTCTCAGAGCAAAGGACATGAAGAACAAAAAGCATAAAATACCGTTAACCTAGAAGATAGAATTCCAACAACATCATTAAGATAACTCTTCCTTCTTCATTAACATTTCTTCCAGCAAGCACTGGTGTGTGGTACAATGGTGGCTCCACGGGAGCAGCTAACTACTGAAAGCTTAAAGACTATGGAACATTGAGCTCTACAACTAAGAACTTGGAAAATAAAATTGCTATTAATTGTGGACTGTAAAATCATCAATTTTGTCAACCCTTGGAATGAGGTCGGACTTACTATTTATACATATCTTTCAATCTAACCCTAACTTATTTTACACTTTACAATAAAATACATTATCTAGTGGCCAGTACTACCTGCACCACTCTACAAAAGACCTAGAGATGGAATAGGCCTGACATGTCAGAAGAATAAGACAAGAGAGGTGGAATGGAAGAATCAACCTTGAGAGGAGAGATGAGAAGGAGAAAGAAGAAATCTTATCCCCTAGGGATCGAGGATACATGCCTCATAAATGAGAAAAGCGGTGCCCTATCTCTAATGTGTCAGGTGTAATGTTGAAGCAGCGCCTTGGGAAGACCATCTATCAGAAAACTCCTTGCCAATCCAACGTGCCTTGACATAGCTATCCACCTTCTGACAACCTTTATTAACTTCTTTCAAAGTGACCGGTCGGCCTTGGGGACCGGGACACGGGTCACTGAAAGAATACAAAATGTAGGATCCAAAATTCTGGGATCTAAGAACTTGCATTCCAAAGAAATAAAGAATACAAAACACTTAGGTTTTCTCTAGCCCCCGAAGAATCTTTATTGTTGCTTACTGTCATTGAAGGTCTGGAGGAGATGGGAAATTCCATCTTCATTGATGTCTTTAAGGCCAGCTCGCCAATACTTGGCCACCTCAATTTATTCCCCTAGGTCTGGAACATTTCCCTTAAATTCATCGGCCATCTTTGCCGCATCGTGGCCACTAAGCACCATATGAGTAATTCACATCATTTTAGCTCTGTCTATCCCCTCTAGGGATTGATACCTTGATTCCATTAACTCATCAAACTTCCCCAAAACATATTCCTCCGACGTGCATGTGTCAGTGCTAAACGGATCATCTCCAGAGACCTTCAAAATAAAAGACTTGTATAAATTGAAAGAATACTAAACTGCATTGACCTTATCATGTAGAGTCCCCACCAGTTGTTTGATTACCCCCACTATGAGGTCAAGTCTAGAGTGTTGGGTCCTCACAAAATTAAATGACTCCTCTCCTAGAATTCTGGACTCAGAGACAATCTCCTCTCCGAGGCCGATGAGTTCTTCTAACTCAACCCTCCATGCCTCATAATTATTGATGTCCCCTTCCCATATGATGATGGTGGTTTCGTCCTGATGTAAGACATGGCGGGCTGCATATAAATCTGGGAGTGTGGACACTAGGAAACGTTAGATGTTTCCCAACTGCAAGGCAACCCATTCTTCAACCACTTGGGCCTTTTTCTTCATCGCCTGTAATGAGTCTATATCACTCTGCGAAAGCGGTGCATCTAAAGTAGAGGCCCCTGGAGGAGTAAGGCTAATAGGCCAGGCCAGCTCAGTCAGCAACCACATGAGGTTTGCATTTTTCTCCCGTTTTGCCTTGAACTTTTGAGCTTCTTTTTCGTAGCGAGCCTCTACTGCCTTCTCTTCTTCTTTCAACAGGTCCAATTCACCCTATTTTCCTGTCTTCCCTAGCAACACCTCTATGAAATTATAAGCTTCGGCCTCAGCCATTGCCTTGTCTACATCTGGGGAAGGTGTCGCGATTACTGCGACTGTCTCTCCGCCCGGCTTGGTTCAAAGAGTGTGGACCGTCCGGGCTTTCTTAACCTTAGGCAAGTTCTACGCCTGAGCCATCATCTCCACCAAAGAAAGATGGGCTATGGGTGTTGATGGGACCTTTCTCTTTCAAGATTCCACCAACCACTGTGGCGGCTGGGGTGGCTTTGCAGCCAAAATTTGCTTCTGTGACTTCTCCCCGATATCCTGTTATGCCCCCTCAATAGTATGAGCCTTGTCTAGCTCTTTCCTTGTATCTTCTGTCTCACCAACAATATTTTCTCAGGCGATACCTGTGTCCTTTTCCCCGCCTATATCTTCAATAATATTTGGGTCCTCATTGGTTCCCCTGGGGTTTTCTTCTTCTTCCTGTTGTTGTTCTTCCTCAGCCTCTATTGCTTGGGTGTCTTCCTCTATCGATACATCTTCATGTAGTGGGGGAGACAATGGGCCAAGATTAAATGTTTGGGCCACAGTGATTACCCCCTTAAATGTTACCTTGGGGAGCAGCGTTTGGAACATGGCAGTTGGGGTCACAGTTGTTCCCGTGGGTCTGGTTTCCCCAATCAATGCCATTTGTTCATCTTTCTTTTGTTGGCCTGATATTCCCATATCCTATATTTTCAAGACTTTGGAGGCCATCTCTTGCTCCACTCCCAATCCCTCTTCTATTTGTTCCTTATGCTCCTGCACAGGTTCTTATTCTAGAGCTTCCTCCTGCTCTAGGATTTCTTCCTGCGACTGTACGATGTCCCCCTGCAAATTCCAAAACTTGTCAGTTCTGAATACATCATCAAATTCTTCTTGAGGGGGAGGATTTTCTGGGGTCTGAGCATGTTCAGGTTCTCTCTCCGGCTCTGGGGAGTTGGAAGAAAGGATTTCTACTTGTGGGATTTATGGCATCCCGAGCTTCGGTTATGTCTTTGGCTTTGGGTTAAGCCTTTTCTTCCGCCTGGTGACCAAAGGAGGCCCGGCATCCCTTAGCACCACCTGCTCCTCTTTCGCATCCATTCATGTTGCTTTGACCATTAGTGCTACTAGTGAAGGGGAAGAGGGAGGATGGATAGGTCTAGTCATGAGCACCGGAGTGGCCAACCGTTTGATTATTCTATCCTTCATCTGTTGGGACACCGTCAGTGATTGTTTCAATTGCTCCTTTATGGGGGTCTCCTGCGGGGTTGGAGTTCCCATTATTTTTTTTCCTTTATCCCCTCCTTGTGAAGAGGTTCCAGCCCCAGAGGAGGTTTCGGCCCCAGAAGTCAGCCTTTGTATTGTTGGGGCGGCCCTGTGGGTACTCCCAGGGCATACTCTCTTAAAGTATTCATGGCTGCGCTCGACCACATTGCGAGTGATTTCCTCAATGGTAGGCCCCTCCTAAGCATTCTAGTCTACCGGTGGGATAGCCAACTTATCAATCCCCTTTGCCTTCTACTAGGGATCTATTGTGGGTCTGGCGTCTGAGAAGTCATCTGGAAATTTTCAGAGCTTCAACCTTTCCATCATCCCCATAGTCATCCGGACGTAATGCCAGCTCTGAACTTCAACATCATCCTGGAAATCTTCCCAGAAGTCCTCCATGTGATATCGGTGGGGCTCTAATGCCCAGGGAAGTGCCAATGCAATTTTTCCTAGCGGATCAAAGTTCTTCTGTGCTAGGTAGAATTCTGCCAAGTTTAGGCTCTTAAGCTCACTGTCTACCTCCTTGACTACGGCCAGACTGCATGAGTAATTCCCACAAGTGATTGGGAATGGAATATTGGTCACCTTCTTTAGAGAATATAAGGTGTGCAACTCTAGCATTTGTTTATAGTATTCCAAGAGAATTATCTTGTTACCACAATGTTTGGGTAACAAGTAAGGCTTCCCAGAGAAGCCGGTTATCTTTATGTAGGTATGTTGCTGGAATTGGATGTAATAATGGCCATAACTTCTGACCAGATCCATTGCCTCCTTAGAGAGGCGATACCCTGCATCCTGGGTAGGCGTGACCAGGTTGTAGTAGACAAAGGCGTCATTCACCTGGCAGAAACTAGGGAAACTAGCCTCCCATTGAATTTGTGAGAAATAATCCTAGGGAGCCTTCTGACCTGGGCCGATCCCAAGTACACCCAATGTGAGTAGCCCGTCAGTTATGGGTTGTTGTTGTGCTACGGCCTAGAGAACATAAGAGGTCATATAAAAATTCCACTTTTGGGCCACCTGAAGGAACTGAGAATCTA
This sequence comes from Thuja plicata, assembly GCA_018584345.1. Classification (NCBI taxonomy): domain Eukaryota; kingdom Viridiplantae; phylum Streptophyta; class Pinopsida; order Cupressales; family Cupressaceae; genus Thuja; species Thuja plicata. Next base: position 981,482 of record MU223315.1, on the reverse strand, counting down.
CATGGTTAGAGATAATGGTGGCACAGTCAAATTATTCCCCGCCGGTGGTGATGCCAAGAAAAAATTAGTACATCCACCCTGTGATTTCCTGGGCATGTGGTTTCCCGAAGATCCTTCATAGTGCTATCATCCCCATCTGGATACTTTCTTTAAATTTAGACTGGGGGATCTCTAGTTTCATTTTCTTGGGGTCCCTCTTTGGACTCTTGAGCCAATGGTTGTTCTTGTATTGCTAGGTTGTGACCTCTAGCTTCTAAAATTGAGCTAAGGTATCGGCTCTAGTAACGATAGTTGGGTTGTCAAACTAAGGAATCCCCAAATCTACCCGAAAAGTAGCGGCATCGAGGGACACCATGGGGGTGGGATATTCGATCAGGACTGGGGCTGCGAGCATGACAGCCCAGATGGAGGAGTTGTAATGTGTTGCAAGGGTAAGAATAAGCTCTGGGGCCTGCACCAAGCATGGGAAACAAGCGGTCTTCAGAATCCCAGAATCCCCGATGCTGATCGCCAGCGGATCCCTAGACTGTCGCTGAATGAACATTATTTTGACTAGGGCCTGCATCTCAACCCACATTCTGACACTGGTATCGGTAATTAATTGAACTTGGGACTCAATCTTTGATCCTATAATGGTGTTTTCCCTCAGGTACTTCATGCTGACAGGCAATTTTTCTAAGGCCCTCTCCATTTTGGATCTGACAGCTGCCTTGGTGACCACCGTGGAGGGAAGCTCCGGACTCCCGGGTGGTGAATATTGGGAAGCCTCAGACATAGTAAAAGTATGTTGGTTTGAAAACCTGCAAGGCAAGGTGACCGTTAGAATTCATAGATAGATAATATTTTGGAATTCGGAGATCTTACCACCGAGGTACGTCCTTTTCCTGAAAACTTAGTTTGGGTTCAAAAATCCTGAAAAGTATATATATAATGCAAACTTAGAAAATTAACCCCTATCCGGGCCCGAGGGTTCCAACATATTTAATGGGAGAAAGATGTGGGTTGAAGACAAAAGACCCGAGGTCCGAAAAACTAACCATTGGAAGATGTGAGAAAAAAGTGAGCCGTCAGAACCACATGGACGTTATGTGGCTATGCAATAACTGGAGAGTTATGGCAATGGCGGTGCCAACTGTCCAAATGTGTGAAAAGCGGAGGCCACTTGGGAAATCTTGAATGCATACGTGGGACATAAATGAAACACAAAGGCTGACATGACTGAGGAGAGAGCAAATCACCTGGTTGAAACCAGTCAAAAGTCGAGTTTCAACCAGGTGGTATTCTGCTCAGTATGAGCTCGCAAATTTGAATGAAATAGAGACAAAACATGGTGAGCTCAACACGAGACCAGATGAATATACACCTAATTTACAGCAGGGCCAAAGGGTATACACATGGAAAATGAAAGGATATACACTAATATACACTAAATATACATATCAACAACAGACGCAGAGTAGCTACCCTAGAACAAAGCTAAAATATACAAATATACATTATCTACATTATCCTACATCTACACAGAGGGTGGACAACCCTTTGGCAGAGCCGACCCACCAATAGGCGGTGAACCAGATAGACGCAAAGCAGAAACAAAACAAAGCAAAAATGCAAACAAAACACAATGAAAAAGCAGGAAAAAAATGGAGGAAGAAACAGGAGCACCAACCTGAACTCCAAAGAAGGGCAAGGAAGGAAATGGCACCTTGGACGCTCTGTAATAGCCTCCACCTTCAAACATCACGCATAGCTACAAGATACCACCTCGTTGTTACTCACTAAGCTCAGAGAAGCATGCACACAATTTTTGCACTCAAATCACCTTTGAATCACTCTGAAATCGCTTAAGTGTTTTTATCACGGTAACTGTGAAAATGATAGGTGATTCCTATTTATACCTGAGGTGAAAATCAAGTTACCTTTTCTTTCACAAAATCTGGAACAGGCAGACCTCCGGACTCTGGGCCCAGGGATTCCGCACGACCATACCCTCTTACAAAAAGAAGACATCGCGGCAGAGAATCCCGGAGTCCGGGGTCCGGCTCCTAGACAAGGAACGACCAACTCTGGGACCGGGTCCCAGAGACACGAAGGACAAAAACATAAAGAAAAACCAAAACTATGGGGAAGAAAACCCGGAGAAGAAAAATAAAGAAACAAAGGCAAAAGACAAGGCAAGAGCCAAAAGCAGAAAACAAAAAAAAAAGGGGGGACGCAACATTTTGCACACAAAATGTAGGGACGGGGATGCAGGGCATAATAGTTCTGAGGTCCTTCCTTAATGTACAAGCTACTATTGTCATTAGTTCTCTGAAATCCAATACTTATCAAGTAACCATGCAGTCTTTCATACCAGGCTCTTGGAGCTTTCTTTAGTCCATACAATGCTTTGTGCAATTTGCAAACCATATTCCTTTTGTTAGGATCTACAAAACCTTCAGGTTTCTCAATGTAGACTTCCTCTTCAATAATTCCATTCAAGAATGCAGATTTTACATCCATTTGATATACCTTGAATCCTCTATGTGCAGGATATGCCAGAAGAGTTATGACTCCTTCAAGTCTTGCAAAAGGAGTAAAATTTTCTCCATAATCAATACCCTCTTCTTGAGCATATCCTTTACATACTAATCTGGCTTTGTTTCTGGAAACTTCACCTTTCTCATTCATCTTGTTTCTGAAAACCCACTTAGTACCAATCACATTCTTGTATTTTGGTCTAGGTACAGGAGTCTAGGTTTTTTCTTTTCTATCTTCTCAATTTCTTCATTCATTGCTTCAATCCAGTTCTCATCATCCAATGCATCTTTAACAGTTCTAGGTTCAATTTCACTAAGTAAACATGTACCTTTTATTGTGTTCCTTGTCATTGCACCTTTTGTCTGATCTCCACTTATTTTTTCAGGTGCATGATGCCTTCTAACATATTTTTCAAGTATAGGATCCTTCCTTCTGGATTCTGGGCTTGCTCCACTATGTTCACCATGCTCAAATATTTTGTCATGTTCTTTTGTCTGATACCCAGGTTCCACTGTCTGAGACTTGGGTGTATCTGTCTATGACTCGGGTACCTCTTTCTATGACCTAGGTGCCTCTGTCTGTGACTCAGTTTCTTCAGTATGAGACTCGCTTCCCTCTGTTTGTGACTCAGTTTCTTCAGTTAGCATCACTGGTTTCACATATTGCAACAAGGTTAGTGTTGATGAATTTAGTGGTTGGCATGCTTTTTGTCCAATCACCATCGCATGTGTCTTAGGTATAGTATCAGGTTCATAATACACAAAGTTTATGTAGTCTTCAGGCTCTTTACTGCTTCGTTCTCTTTACTGCTTCGTTCTTAATTTCTCTCTACAAACTCATCAACCTTTACATGCACACTTTCTATGACTTTATGAGCAGTAATATATAAACATTTATATGTTTTTCTTTTGCTGGAGTAGCCTAGGAATATACCTTCATCACCTTTTACATCAAATTTTCCATTTCTTGTTTCCTTCAAGATGTAGCATTTACTTCCAAATACTTTGAAATAATGAACATAGGTTTATAGCAATACCATAATTCAAAAGGTGTCTTCTCAATACCTTTCCTCAGTTGAACTCGTTTCAAGGTGTGAATTGCAGTGCTAATGGCTTCCTTCTAGTATTTGGTAGCAACATCCTTGTCAATCATCAAGGTTCTTGCACAATCCATAATGGATCTGTTCCATCTTTCTGATATACCATTCTACTGTGGTATACCAAGGGCAGATACTTGTCTTTTGATTCCTCTTTCATTGTAGAAATCATTGAATTCATTAGAAATGAATTCTCCTCCTCTGCCAGATCTTAAGAAAATAAGTTTCTTTATTGTTTCTTTTTCAACTCTGACTAGGTACCATTTGAACTTCTGAAAAGCTTCTAATTTTTCTTTGAGAAACATAACAATCATCATTCTGGAATGATCATCAAAAAATAGAATGAAGTACTTCTCACCTATGTAACTTTTTGTTCCAATTGGTCCACATAAGTCAGTATGCACCAATTCCAAGACTTCTTATGTATTGTAGTTCTTGCTCTTGAAGCTTGTTTTGCCAATCTTCCCAATTTGACATTGTTTGCATATTGGTAGTTGATGAAGGTCAAGGCAAGAGAATCCCCGATGGAGATGTCCTAGCCCCCAGCAAATATCCACACAATAGAAGATAATAACAATACAGAGATTTATATCCACACAATGCAAATACTCATAATAGAATCATCATATTTTCATCCAACATGCCCGGTTGTAAGGCCTTCCGGGTTACGGCCAAATACAATGCAATTACAATAGAAACTCCATAAGATCTCTATTGTCTGACTTTAAGTCACTCATTTTTTGGCAATATTGGTCAGTCTGGTCAGTCATGAGTCTAGGTTTAAGTCACTATAGGTAAGTGATCTTTGCCAGATTTCCCTTCATCTGCTTTTTGCTCTAAGCCAGGGGGGATATTTTCAAGGTCTTGGGTAGGTTATAGCACCCAATCTGGCAAAGATTATGATCTTA
>MU223315.1:936151-967046 GCA_018584345.1 Thuja plicata | reverse complement strand
GCCACAGGTCAGCCCTGAACATAAATTAAATACAAATACCGAAATTAAATGCCACAAGTCGGCCAACAACAACAATTAAATGCCCAAAATAGTTGTCTTAGTAAAATCGCGATATCTCCTAGCTCCAAATTAATTAGGACTCGTGCTTCGAACTGTAGGTATAAATCTAGGCCCTCTTCAATCCCTAAAATTTTAATCCTCTAAATATTTGTGGAAAATTAATTATATGGCTTGTAATAGGCACAAAATTCCTAAGCAAGGCCGAGCTCCTCCCGGTCCATGCCAAGCAACCAAGACCATGCCAAGTTCCATTAAATACATCAAAACCAATTACCAAAGACCCAAGTAGGTCCACACAACTCTACCAAATCCCTCACACATGAAAATAAGTCCACACAACTCCATCAAATCTCCCAAACATGTAGGATATCCAATTACCCTGGGATGCTCCTGCATCAGTAGTTCAGGTTTCTTCAGAACAAGAATACCTCTTACTCTTTTGTTCTTACTTATGTTGATCAGGTTGTCAAAGTTCACATGACACAACCTTTTATGCCATAACTAGCTTTCTTCTACTTGTGCAATAAAACATGAACTTTCGTTGAGATCAAGATAAAATAGATTACCTTTTGTTTTCCTGCCAGTTCCAACCAGGTTTCCTCAACCTATTAGAGCAATTAGGTAGTTTCATTACTCTTTTTTCACTTAAGTTCTCTTAGGTGCATATAATTAATATTTTATACTAATTATATTGCGCAACCTAATTTTTCTATTTAGGGTTTTTTCACCTTTATAGGCTAAACTTTGTAATGTTTCTTTCATAACTTAGGGAATAATATTTTGTCTCTTCTTTCAAGCATCTCTGAGTTCTACTTTTTAATTCTTGTGCTTCCTCTCTGTAACAGGTTATTTGCATGCAGGTGTATTCGGGTTATGTGGATTTGCATTTGTCAAATCCTACATGGTATCAGAGCTTCCCTGCTACTGCCTGGTCTGAGGTTTTTTGAAGCCGTGATTCGCAGCTAACAGTGGAAAAGTTTCTTCTCTCTAGAGAGTTATGGCTTGCCCTTCAGATCTGGTATTCTTTGTAGGACGATATTTTTTGTTTCTTTTTTGCATGCAAAAAAGAAAAAAAAATTGGTGTACTTTAAGCCAAAATAGACTCCGCCATTGCGCTCAGAAGGCCCGAAAGAGTCAAAACACATATAAAGTTTGACATTTTTGGTCACAGTGACCTCTGGGAAAAAAACATTTGCCTCCTAGGTCGTACGGCTCAAAAAATGAGGCAAAAATTTTAAAAAAAAAAAATTTCTAAGGTTTTTTAGGGCTACCAGAGTGCGCCACCCCCGCGCCACCCCAGCCTGGCCCGCGCCCGACCCCCAGCCGATGCGCCACCCACCAGCCACCGGGGCTGCCGCCACCAACGCTACCGCCTGGGCGCCGCTCAATCTTCGCTAGCGAGCCGCCCAGGCTCCGCCACCGCCTACGGCCAGCCACCGGCCCGCCACCACCACTCGTAGGTATAGTGCTGACGTCAGCGACCAGAATTTTTTTTCTGGCAGTTTCTATTTTTCCGACAACAGGCACGACAGGCGTCAAATTTTTTCACATGGACAGTGACGGTCATTTGAACGTCAAATATTTTCCAGTGTCTGGTTTTTTTCCAGGGAGCTTGGTTTTTGGGGGTACCTGTGCCTTTTTGGTCCTACAGGGCTCATACAGACTCAGATTTTTGACTTCTTTATATCTTTGGAAAGCTCTTTCCAAGCCCGTCGCTCTTGTGTAGGTTTCATTTCTTGATTTTTCCATTTGCTTGCCTAATTGTAAAGTCAAAGTTGCACCTTCTTCTGTGCTCCTGTTCTGCCTTTGGAACTCATGTTTTTTTCTCATTTTTTGTGCTCTCTTAGTATTTTGTGGTGTACAAGGGATAGTATTATACATTATGGGGGGTGCATTTTCCTTTCTGTACTTTACTTCAGTAAGACCCTTCTGCTTCCGTCTTCTTCTCTCAATGTCGGACACTTCAATGTCCCGACTAACACCACATAACTACCACACCTGGAAAGCTCACATGACCAGGCTACTTATGTCACGTAGCTTATGGTCATGTCTAGATGAGAACTAAAATATTATGTAGCATCCTTTTGAGGATCTTTAGCACAGAAATAAAATGGATGAAGCCATGGGCTTACTGGCACTGAATGTTTCTATCAATCTCATGTTTCACCTCAAGAATTTGAACACTCCTCGGGCAATGTGGAACAAGTTTGCAAATTTTTTTGGCACCGTTAATGAGTTCAGGGCACTTCAGCTTGATGCAGAGTTGACATTCTTGTCTCCTGATAGTTTTTCCACCATTTAGGACTTCTTGATGAAGTTTAGTTCTCTCCGTTCAGTTTTACAGGGATGTGGGAAGACCAAGTCAGATAATGAGTGTATCTTTTTGATACTCAAAGCTTCATGGACAGTTTTTGATCTTCTCCTCCACCTTCTATTCCACTATGGATGCTTTGGGCCCTCAGTGTACTATGCCTTCCTTTGAGACCTTCTGTGATCGATTGACTCAAGAGCAGTCAAAGATTCAACAGCTGGATAGTGCTTCTGGCTCTATGAGCCATGCTTTGGTTTCCCACTCATCTTCACAGAAGCCGGAGCAGAAACAGGCACCACCATCTACTCCTCAGAAGGAGAAATCAAAGACTGACAAACCCTCATGTTCTTATTGTCAGAAGGGAATTCATGATGAGTCACTTTGCTATCAGAAGAAGTTTGATGGTTATGAGAAACAGATTGCGGCCTTGCAAGCTCTCCTTCAGAAGAGCACTATTTCCTATCCATCCTCTTCTGGCTCACAGCGGTCTACTTTTCTGTCTTCTGCCACATCTTCTTCAGCTGGACAGGATCTTGGAAAGGGTCATGCATTCTGGGCTTCTGGTGCATCCCCTTCACAGGTCCCTTGGATACTGGATTCAGGTGCTTCTCACCATATGGCATCTTCTCCAGAGATCTTCTCTTCTCTTGAGGCTTCTCCTATTCCTCACATTCTCATGGGGAACAACACTGTTATGACAGTCTATGGAAAGGTTCTGTAAGCATTCAGGATGGCACATTCAATGATGTATTGTATGTTCCATCTCTATCTGCAAACCTTCACTCGATTCATCAGATTACTCTCAGTGGGTCAGGGAAGACAGTTGAGTTCACGGTAGATTCAGCCCTCATCAGGGATAGTGTGATAGGAGGCATTGTTGCTATAGGGACAGTTAATCATTCCACCCGTCTCTACACCTTCACACATTTTGGTCCACCATCTCCATTATCGGAGCTCAGCTCTCCTCTTCCGTGAGAGCATCAAGTGGTGCAGTCAGGTCACTTGAACCTCTATCTTGTTCTTGAGACCACTGTTGTGACTGCCACACCACATCTTGTTGAGGTTTCTTCTCTTCATTAGGACTCTTCCTCAGCACTTCCAGACCCTCCAACTCCATTCATCGAGCCACCAAGTGCAGTTTTTGAGGATTCTACAGAGGACACTCATCTCCTCTCTCATGATAGTGTCAGCACACCTGTCATACCACTTGCATTGGGGATTCCATTTTAGGATCCTCATGTCTACTCCTTTGAGCATCATCTCGGCCTTCCATTGACACCCCATCTTTTGAGATTACCTCTTCACTGCTCACTGTCTTTCACTCCTTTGCATTGGAGTCACAGTGGTTTGTTCATTGATCCAGGGGCTCTTTCATTCTAGGGGGGCTTTGGAGCCTCGACCCTCTCTCTTGGGGGGTTGGCAGCACGCATTGTACTCATGGCTTTGAGAGAGTCTCTTGAAGTCATTATTTGTCTTTTGCTTGCTTTTATATCTCTTTTTAGAGAGGAGTTTTTCCCACTGGGTTTTCTCCTTTGTCTCTGGTTTACAGAGATTTCCTTGTATTGGGTACCTGATCAGGCCTTGTTGTCGGGACCCACTTTTCCTGCTTTCATAGCTGTGCTAGGTTAGCTTACCTCCTAAGCTTCACTTAAGGGGGGGTGTTAGAGTAATTAGGTAGTTTCATTACTCTTTTTTCACTTAAGCTGTCTCTTAGGTGCATATAATTAATATTTTATAATAATTATATTGCGCGACCTAGTTTTTATGTTTAGGGTTTGTTCACCTTTATAGGCTGAACTTTGTAATGTTTCTTCCATAACTTAGGGAACAATATTTTGTCTCTTCTTTCGAGCATCTCTGAGTTCTACTTTTTCATTCTCGTGCTTCCTCTCTGTAACAGGTTATTTGCATGCAGGTGTATTCGGGTTCTATGGATTTGCATTTGTCAAATCCTACACAACCATCTAGGAGCTTGGCCTTACAATTCATGAATTCTACCTTGAAACCAATGTTATTCAACTGTGCCACACTTAGCAGATTACCCCTTAGTCCTTCAACCCAATAAGCATTATCACATTTGATCCCTTCAGTAAGAGCAATACAACCTTTACCTTTCACATAACAGGGTTCATCATTCCCAAAACTAAAACTCCCACCATCATAGTTTTCAAGATGTTCAAATTTGGTTTTATCACCAGTCATGTGGTGAGAATTACCACTATCAATTATCCAGGTGTCATTCTTACTAATATGAGAGTATAGTGTTGTCTTTTCATTGTCTTCATTATCTGACTCATCCTTAATAGCAATATAAACCATTTCATCTTCATCTTCATCACTATCAGAATATTTAGCAATATAACAAGATTTCTTGCCTTTGTCCTCATAGCTTTTGTATCTTTTGGATGACCTGAAAAGCAAATCAATGGTATTCTTCCTTTGTATTTTCCTTTTCCTTGTGCAGCTCTCCTTGCAAGTAATGCTTCAATGATTTCCAAATCCTCATCATCAGAATCATCATCACTATCACTATCAATCTATTTTCCTTTCATCTTTCCAAGGTTTAATTTAGCTTTGAATGCTGACTCAAGATTGCTAGGATTAGGATAATAATTTTCAAAGTTATCCAACTCAAAAGTTGATAATCTTCCAATCAATACATCTAGATTTATGTCATTACTACATCTCATCTCTTGAATAGATAAAACTCTAATTGCATAGATAGGAAGTGAATTTCTTAATACCTTGTTGACTATTGTTTTGTCTTCAATTGTTCCACTAGCAGCTCTGATTGCACTAACACTTTTCTTGATTCTTTCACTGTATTTTGTAATGTTTTCTCCTTCTTTCATTTTCATCATATCAAACTGACCTCTGAGACTTTTTGCTTTGGCTCTCTTTACATTTGCATCTCCTCCATAGATATCATGTATTTTGTTCCACATATCAAAGGCAGTAGGGCATTCCTTGACTTCATCAAATTCAGAATAGCTCAGTGCAAAGGCTATATCAATCATCATTATGTTATGATACTTCATTTCCACCATTTGATCCATAGACATAGGTCTCGGTGGTTCCACATACTTGTGATCAAGGAATTGCAAACCAGTATCTCCAATAGTAGATAGATGTAGCCTCATCAGATCTTTCCATGCAGTGAAGTTGTCCTTGTTGAGCTTAGGGATCTCCCTTCTGTAAGACATCTCAAATCTTTAGCTTAGGACTTTAAACCTTCCCTGTAAGCACTTGCAGCTCTGATACCAATTGTTGGAAATGAGTTGATTAACTGAGATGGGAGGGGTGAATCAGTTACCACAAAAACAAATCCAAGTCCCTTAGATGTCTTATACAAATTTAACATTGTTTCTCAGTTAACATAGATATTTCACTGTCACTAGGTTAACATGGCAAATCTTAAGATATTAACTGTGATTATCTTTAGTAATTAATTGCAGAAACATAAACCATAAAGAAAATGAAATTTACACAAATAACACCAAGATTTAACGTGGAAACCCAATATGGAAAAAACCATCAATAGCAACTAGTCATTGTTTTTCACTCTTCTAAAGTGAGCCCTGTTAGGAGCCAACCATGTTAAAGGTTACAATAACACACTGTTAGGTGTGACCCTGTTAGAGGATTTAATCACCCTGTAAGGAGTGGCCTTGTGAGAGGTCTTCAAACACTTCAATGTAGAAATGTCACCTTGTGAGAGGATTTACAAAAGACTGTTAAGTCTACTCTGTTAAGAGATTTTGATCACTGCTACAATCGTTAGAGAGTAACAATGGATTGACCTGTTTTGATAAGCAACTATCTTTATTGATTCAGATCTTTGTTCTGGATTAAATACTTGATCCTCACTGATCGGATATTCTATTGCAGTCCTCTGTATTCTGTCCTCAATCAGAATCCCATCTGATTTCACCTTCACTCTTCATATCACACTTCACATGCAATTCCACATTACCACTTTCTCACTCTTTCCAATCCAAACTTGACCTTATATATATATGATAAGCCTTTTCAAGTTGGCCTTGATATCCTTCCAAATAAATATTATAACTCATGTCTCTCGGCTGCATATAACTAATTATCCATAAAATATAAACCATTGTTAGTCGGCTGACACTAACTATTTTACTCGATCAACACTGAAATCCTTCAACGCCCGACCAACACTGTAATGCCCAAGTAAACTCGGTTAGAACTAAAAATCACTTTGGTCATCTTCAATTCTCGAGAGAGCTTGGCAGACACTGACTGTGCTCGAATAGAATTAGACATTTGTGTAAACATCACTATACTTGTGTAAACATCAATGAAAATAACAATTGAATAATTTTCATCAACATACACATGGATTAGAAGGATCAGATTGGTGGATTTTTCGGTCAATAATAATATTTTTATTATTATTCATGTTCTTGGTCGACTTAGTTGGTAAATCATGTTGCGCAAGTGCTAAATCATGAAATCTGGGTGTGTTACGATCTCAAGGTGGTTGATATAGGTCGTGGCTATGATTTGATGGTCAGAGATAGATTTGAAACAAGATATTTGGTGCATTTATTTGAAGAGATGATGAATTAGGTTTTGTCGACCCAATTCTTGGTATAAGATGATGAATTGGGGAAAATTCAAGTTGTGGATCATGGATGTGAATGCTAGAGGTGAGTAGAAGAGGAAGAACCTGATTCAATAGCGATTAGAAGTGTTTCAACAAGGGGTTGAACATAGATCGGCATTGTACTACATTGGAGTTGTATCAGACATAAGGTAGATGTAATTTACACAGTTCACAAAAATATAGATCATTGTAGTGATAGGATTATAAGGAAGTGAGCCTTACTCAAGGTTGTAGCCCGAGGCTTTTTATTTGAGCAGTGAGATCTAGGAAATGAGCATGAATTCATGTGCATTCCCCATATATTGTAATAATTTTATACTTCTAACAAGGTGTTTACTTATTGTGGGTAATCAGCCCCACCGTGGTTTTCCCCTAACAGGATTTCCATGATAAAAGTCTTGTGTCAAGTGTGTGGATGTGATTCTAATTTGTGGATGCATCCATATTTTCTTTTCAAGTAATCTGATCAGAATTTAAGGTATCTATGTTTGAAGGGTTTTAAGGACTAAGGGATTTAATTTTTAAAATTTGGAAACAACTAATTCACCCCCCCCCCCCCCCCCATCTTAGTTATTCACTGACGTATTATCAATAGTAAGATCAGGTAAGTGGTCCTCATCATGCAACACATCGATCACCTTTCAAATATTTTTCATCAATCATCACCTTAGTCCTCAAGTCTACAAAAATCATACATTAATGTCACACTAGAGATTATTGACATCAATGACACCTCAGAAAATAATGTTAACATTCAAATCCATAGAGACAATAATTGAGACAGCAATAAAACATCAACAGAAAACCAACTGACATATTTTGAATCAAACATAATATCACTAGGTAAGTAGTGGATTCAATCTGAGAGTATATCAAGATATTTTTATATGGATTTCTCACATTCGCATGGTTAATATTAAGCCACAGCTGCAACTATATACAAATCAGAGTGGTACTAAATTGTTATATAGTATTGAACATAACAATATTATTACTAGAGAGAATAATAGCAATAAAAAACATGTTGGTGTAATTAATTATTCACCTAATTACACTTGACTTAAGCTTACTCAGGAAAATACATGCATTGTAGTTTTAATTTGAGACACTTAGGAGTTTACATCTTTATTTGGATATGTAGGAGAAATTTCACTTTAGGTGGTGATAGTTTCTATGACATTAAACTTTATGTGTTGTCAAGCTACCTTTGGTGCAATTATCACTTATCATCCACCACATGTTGCACATACTTCATTGCACATTGGAGGACGATCCACCTTTGGTGGAATTTTGATTCGACCTTGTGTGGGTGATAAGTTATATCTTGCTTATCATGTTCTCTTATTGCCTTGCCTATATGAACATGTGCATCTACATTGTTCTCAGATCTATTATCCATTTTATATTGTAGCTCATTTATCTTGATTATTGCATCACTGATGAGAATACAGTCTAATCTTGTCCATCTTGTATCTCTTTTCTTTTTGTTATTCACTGGACTCTAGATCTTGGGTTGTTTCTATTAACAAATTCTTACAAAACAACTGTCATATTTTGAACCAAACAGAATATCACTATGCAAGTAGTGGATCCATTCTTAGAGTACATCAAGATATTTGTATATATATTTTTCACATCCACATTTTTAATATCAAGCCACAATTGTAACTGCATACAAATTGGAATAGTACCAAACAGTTACATAGTACTGAACATAACAATATTATTACCAGATATAAATAGAGACTCCAATACCACAATAGTGGTATCTAGAACACAACAGGGATTTTGTATTAATAGAAAAGATATTTTTTGGATAAAGGAGGTTGCACATGTGACAAAATTTTAACCATGTACCTAAAAGGAACTTCTATCTTGATGATTTCCATTGTACACACTATTCTGAGCAAGTCAAAACACATTCGGACCGAGGGCAACAAACACAACAATATCAACAATGCAACCAAATAATGTATCTTTCTTACAATATCAATAGCACATCCTACCACCAAAACTACATCCATTCAACAAGTTTGACATCAATGACAAGCAACAAACCATATTTGCAACAATCTCCCCCTTCTTCATTGATGGAAATACTTGTGAACATCAATCAAAACTTCTCCCCTTTGACATCAAGGAAAAAGGGTAACTCAAAGAAAAGTGTCACCAAAAATAAGTTATTCTTCTCTCCCTTACTATGACATGTCCTTCAAATATATGTACAAGCATATTTATCAAAGAAAGGAATAAATATCAACTAACCGACTTCTTAGGCCAATTTTTTTTTTAATTTTTATTTAAACCAACTAGATTAGTTTTCCAAGAAATCATAGTAGCATAAAGAATCCTACTATGGCATTCACACTGAATCAGCCAATATTTATTATCTTTTATATCCTATATATTATGTACAGATTATTCTGCATTAGCAAGCAACTTTATGAAGTTAGACTACCAAATCTCCAATATATCTTTCAAATCACAAAATAATATTCTTTTGATCCTACCACACAGATAGATTGGAATGAAGCTCACAAATTTTGTTTCTTGCATCTCCTCTTTTATCATTGTATATATCAAAATATTGAGCAATATCTACTAGTTGATTCTCAAAGGAATCTTTTGTTGTGCCAATTTTCATTTTACTGACATGGACATCCTTTGTACCAATTCTTTTGAATCATCTTCTCTTTCAGCAAGAGGGTAATCCTTGGAAGGAGTAGGGGACACCAATTATTTCTCCTCCAATACATCATCTTCCTCAACATCTACAATAATAGACAGCCCTTTTGGTAAATTAACATTTTTTCTTACTACAATAATATCACCTCTTTTTTCCACTTCCAGACTGGACTTTGATTTCTTGGTGAAGGAGGTCTCTGCAGCCATAGATGATAAACTTCTTGATTTCTTCCTTGTCACACTAAATATCTAATTCTCAACAATTTCTTAAAATGTTCCAAATCTTTTCACTCCTGAATCTTTTGGTAGCTTTAGATGTACTTCAACAATAGATACACAATCATTTTATGTTACTTTATAGGATAACGGAGATACCCATGCAGACCTAGGTTCAACACCTTCCATGAATCAATTATCTCTATCCACTAGAAAAGTAATTTTATTTTTGTACCATTCCAAAACCATTGGAGGAATCCAATATCTGACAGACATGTCCCTCCGAGGTCCAAAAATAATTCAAAACAAAATCATTGTCATTATTCAACTTATTTAACCAACACTTAATTTATGCTTCAACAGATATATCACATCTCCATTCAACATTTGTATGCTCCAGTAAATCATTTAGAAAGAAAAATATCACACATACAATAAGAGATCCATACCTAAAAGCATACATTTCTTCCTTAGTCTTCTGCATGTTGTCCATTAATTATTGTCTCAAGGCTTCACATAGATCATACGGCTTATTTTCCTTTAACATCTAGTATGCAATAAATAAGGTAGTAGAGGAAGTAAAACCCTCTTTGTTTCAGTAATAAACTTTGTATGAAACCCCCATAGTTGTGTATCTTACACCTAGATCAGTAATCGTATCAATTCTCAGGGATCTCTTATCAGAGACAACACCAATTGACTTAAAAACTTCCTCATTCTTTATATATTTCAAAATAGTAACCACTCTACTCGAACACAAACCAGTTACCATTCTCAAAGCATATTTCAAAATTGGGTATGGCTTATCCAACCATAGAAATTCACCATGAATATGACTCAATGCATTCCTTACTATATCCTCACTAAAAAAACATTGGAAAATCATTCCAAACATCTAAACCCATATGACCTAGATTTGTAAATTCTACCATTATAGCACATGCAAATCAACGGTAAGAGATAAGGATATGAGCTTGGTCATTTTCCATGGTCATATTCTTCCAATGGTATATCAATGTAGCATTATATATTTCCCTTGTGAATGACTCTATAGAAAAGTATTGAAAATGCACCTACAAGGTTTTCATCGAGGGTATGAATAGGTGCAATTTGACAATAGATCTAGCCTCATCCAAAATACTAACCAAATTTGAATTTTCCATAACAATCGGTTTCCATAATAAATACCTTCTTTTCAATGAACACAAGTCGCACAAATTTTATCCAAATCATTTCTTCGACAAGATGATGGAATGAACTTTATATCCACAATATATAATTTACTAAACTAGGGTTTCATAAAAAACTAATGTACAACAACTCATTGAATAATTAATTATCTTTTTAGACCAGGTCAAAAAAATTCAGAAGCATCAACAGGGGATTATTAGATTTTATTTCAATTATCCCCCTTAGATAATACAGTATTTCCTAATTTAAAAGGGAGTATCAGCACCCGGAATAGATGCAAAACCATCTTCAATCTTTACTGCCATAGATTGATCTTCTGATTTCTTTACCCAAATCTGTTACATCTTTTTATTTTCTTCATTGACATCAATTTTTATTTTAGGGCTATCCACATTCAATTTTCCTCTTTTGCGGTGTTTAGTAATATGTCCCATCCTGTTACAGTTATAGCTGGTCCGACCTTGCCTAGATGCATTTTTGTTCATGTTTTCTTTTAAATCCTCTGTTTTCCCCGCACACAACAACTCTATGCCCATATTTGTTGCAAGAGTAACAACATCCTTCAAATGATTGAATATTACTCCAATTCTTAAATCCACATTCAACAGCTCTGACCAAACTTATTGCATGCATAACATCTTCCATTAAAGCATTGATCTTTGATTTTCCTTCTACATTTGTTAGCCTTGTGACCAAATTCATTTCAAGTAAAAAAATTGCCATTTTGAAAGGGTACCTAGATGGAACATTAGAGGTTCTTCTAAAATGTGTCTTACTATCCCAGACTGGAACAAAATCTTGTTGTTCTTCTGAGTTCTCTGGTACATCCTTACTCTTTTCTTTATATTTTCTCTTCGAGATTTCCCCTTTTTCAAAACCAGGTCCAGCTTTGCTTTCGTCCTTCTTTTATGAATTCAACATATTTTCAAGTGCTTCATTCCACCTTTTAGTTTAAGACTTTTTTCAATCTATTCTCTTGCTTCTTCTAGTTCCTTTCTCGGCACGTGAACTTATTTTTCAATTCTAGAAAAATCTTCAGTTTTGTTGTTCATCTTTGCTTCGAGATCATCCATATACTTTCTTCCATCATCAAGGAGTTTTCTTAGAGAAGAAATCTTGAGCATAGCCTTCTTATGTTTCTCTCTTCTTTCATTAAGGTCATTCAATGCAGATCTTGATTTAGTTTTGACATCCACAATAGCATCAAACTCATCCCATTCACTTTCTTCAAGGGAATCCTTTTCATTCAGATCTTCTCCAAACATAGTGTCCAAAACTAGGATCTACCATAGTGGTTAAATTGTTTATGTTGAAACCTTGCTTTGATATCAAATGTTGGACACACTCAAATGCTAAGAGAGGGGGGCTGAATCAACAGCCACTTAAACAATCATAAATATTGATCTGAAACCTTGTATTGATTACATAATTCATTCACATTATCATGCATGAAATTAAGCAATCAAAAAAGTAAAGTCATACACAATAACACCTGAATATTTTGTGTGGAAACCCCAAAATGGGAAAAATCATGACGAGATTTATCTCACAATAAATATATAATTTTAGATTACAAAATATTAGGCTCACTGTCAGATAGCTCATTGATCAATACTTCAAGGCTCACTACCTAAGGAGTAAGATACAAAAAATAAAACTTGCAATTTGAAGATCACTTCTCTAGAGAAAGATATACAACATGATCTGATTACAGAATGAAAATGAACTGATAAAATAGCATCTGATATGTATAGTTCATAGCGAATACTCGTCTAAATCTGTCTTCATCTCTACACTATCCACATCCAGACCACTTCTTCCTATTTGCATTTTTGTTTTTCACTACATCTTATGATCATCAAGATTATTTATATACCATCTGGATCATACAATAGGTCAGCCCAAAAGAAAAGATATACCATGTAGATACAAAATTGGCCAAAACCCTTAACCATAATTATAAGCAAAAGGAAAAGAAGATGTGTGGAGTTCCACACCGAGTCACCACACCTTTCCAAGACATTCAAAAACTTTCTTCAAGCACCGCAAGTTACCGCAAATGGAATTAGCTCCGAACCCAAATTAGAACCACTACTGAAGAAACAGAGAAATCCTTAACCAACCCTTCCAAACCAAAGAAATAGCTCTGGGCCTAAAATAGGTCACAAATCTACTAAAGAAGGTTACTAGAAACATTCTTGCATAAATCCAAAGAAGTAAGATCAAGAAAGTGGTCCTCATCATAACACATTGATCACCTTTCAAATATTACTCATCAATAATCACCTCAGTTATCAAGTCTACTGCAAGACATTAATGTCACACTAGAGATGATTGACACCTCATTAAATAATGTCTATATTCAGAACCGCAGAGGAAACAACTAAGACAGCAACAAAATATCAACAAAAAACCAACTGACATCTTCTGAACCAAACATAATATCACTAGGTAAGTAGTGGATCCATTCTAAGAGTATATCAAGATATTTGTATATATATTTCTCACATCTGAATTGTTAATATCAAGCTACAACTGCATACAAATCAAAACAGTACCAAACTGTTCCATAGTATTGAACAAAACAATATTATTACCGGATATAAACAAAGACTCTAACATCGTAATAGTAGTATCTATAACACAATAGGATTGTTGTATTAATAGATAGGCATATTTCAGACCAAGGAGGTTGCATATATGACAAACTCTAAACCATCTCCCAAAAAGGAACTTTTGTCTTGATGATTTATGTTTTAAGAAGCTATTTTGAGCAAGTCAGAACACATATGAACCAAGTGCAACCAACACAACCATATCAACAGGTTCCACTAATCAGTGTATCATCCTTCCAATATCAATAGCACAACCTACCACCAAAACTACATCCATTTGAAAACAAGTTTAACATCAATGACAATCAACATGTCGTATTTGCAACATTTTATGTTATTTTCTACTTTTACAATTTGTTGGTGGACAATTTTATGATGTCTGAAATATCCACATAGACAAATTTAAAGAACATTTTGTCATACGTGTAAGAAGAAAAAAGATAGAGATAACACACATCCTCATATGATGTACCCTACATTGTGGAAAAGTAATAAGCTCAATGTGTGGGCACCATCATATATAGTGCCCTAAATGAATGTCACCTTAAAGATGTCCCACTTTGTGACAACTACAGATGATGGTGAAGGGGAAAATGCATTTTCATGTATATAACCAGGAATATAACATTCAAAAATTTAAAACTACATTTATAAATAAATTAACTTGAATCATTTCAATAAATGGCATGCATTTATTCTTTTATATTATATTATTTCTTTAAAGTTAAAGCGTGTAAGTGGATAATTTATGTTAGCTCATTAATTCTTAATTTATGCTATCCATTGACACAATTTATATGTTTATGTACTAAATTGAACATTTCAATAAGAGTATTAGACTAGAAGGAGTAATATGCATTCACAACCATTTAAGCTTCATTTTTGCGAGGCATATGTGCAACCCTTAACTAAATCACCAAATTAAATAATAACTCAAATCCACATTGATATGAAACACCTTCATAATATAGGAATTATTTATTGCGCCTCACTTGTAAAAGTATCTAATCCAAAGAATAAGGTGAATGAAATATGATATACAAGAGTGTGACTTATGATCTTATGATTATCTAGCCACCACAATTAAGTAATGATATAAAAATACAAGTAATGGAATTACTAGAGTCTCTAATTGTTTTTGATTAAGGAAAACAGGTTTTGTTGGGTTCCTGAAACCCGATACAAAGTAAAAGATCGAAAATAAAGCCCAGCCAAGAGAGATAGAACCTAAAAACAAAACAAGCCAACACATGGCCACAGAAGCTGGTTTTGAAGGGACCCCAGAACCCTGAACAGCGAGAGGAAGAGAGAACAACAACTCCCCCAACCCAAGGGAACAAATAGAAAGTTCCCAACCAAAGGCCAACAGAGCACAAACAAAGGCCAATCAAGATTTACCTTTAGGCCCGCCCTTGTGTGATCGTAAGTGCATATCAAAGGAGGGCATGGACGACTTTGATTTCTTTCCTTTAACAGTTATCCATCCATCCCCCACCGTTAACAACGCTGACCACACTAGCAGGGGCAGTGACACCACCACGCCCCTGATCCCCACATGGAGGAGTAGGGACAGTAGAGCCCCCAACATTGGCTAACTGGTCAGTAGAACCAGAGACAACAGCATCCCTAACAGAAGCAGTATTAGCTACCCCCGAAAGGGCAGCATCACCCTCCTGAACCAAGTCAGCAACAAGAGCAGCAACATCCAAAGACGCTTTATGAACCGAATGATGCTGGTCTGATGCCCCTATCCACCACGAAGGCGATTTCTTCATTTTAATCCTCTCTGATGAACACCGAGCAGCCACATGGCCTGTCATGTGGCAGATCCTGCAACGAAATGGAATACCCAATGGTCATCTATAAATCAAGAGATGAGAACATGGTTCAAGTGATTTCATGTTAACCACTTGCGCTTCCCCAAAATTCTTCTTACTTGAAGAATACATGATCTTGCATGAGAAGCTTAGCAACCTAGAAATGACAGTCATGATGAAATCTGACGCAACTTGGTATATCTACATGTATTTCACATATGAACATGTTATGTCCTACTATTAATATATGGCATTGAGAATAAAATAGAACCAAATGAGGAAGATAAGGACAACACATCCCCATATAATGTACCCTACATTATGAAGATTGATAATCTCAAAGTGTGGGCACTATTACATATAATACTCTAAATGAATGTCAAGTGCTTAAAGATGTTCCACTATGTGATAAATATAGATGATGGTGTGAAGGGAAAAATTCTCTTTCATGCAAATAATCAATAAATAACATATAAATACTGAAAAATACATTTATAAATGAATTAGCTTAAATTGTCTCAATAATTAACATGCATTTATTCATTTACATTATATTAATCATTTAAAGTTAAAGCATGCATGCGGGTAATTTATGTTATGTTCATTAATTCTTAATCTATGTTATCCATTGATGCAATTTACATGTTTGTGTACTATATTTTAACTTTTCAATAATAAGAGTATTGTACTAGAAGGAATAATATGCATGTATAGCTTAAGCTTCATTTTACTATTCTAACCAACACGTCACATGCCATAGAATTAACTATCAAATTATCATTTCTAATTTTTAATCAAAACTATAAAATATGTAAAAACAATTCCAAAAATGTAGTAAGGAATGACTTTGAATCATATAATATTTACATAATTCACTTAAGTAGATACAATAAGAAAGAAAGCTCATTATTTATGGTTGACAACTACACAAGCATTTGTTTTTAAACAGTCATTTGTTTCACCACTATAAAGAGAGATGTCATGCCCATGCACTTATAATCAAGCATGAGAACATAAACCAAATACTAGGTTCACCTATTCACTATTCTTACCAAAACTATATCATGGAGCCAACTAGGTGGTTTAATGGAAGAATAAGAATCACAATGTTTTGAAAGCCAATATAGCTAGACCATGAGTTGTCAAGAAACTAGTGGTCTAGACCATTATTAGACCATAGATTTTTACACTTTATATTATGAATTTCTAGCAAGAACCAAAATTTAACCATAGGTTACAAGAACTCAATAACTTGTAGTCTAATTAGTGTTTTCAAAGAAACGCATGGTCCAACTTGGTATAAGATTGTGGGGTTTTTGAAATTTCGTAATCTACAATACTATAAAATGAAATTATTTTCTAAAATTCTAAGCACTTAAAATCTACCTTAACAATATTATTTTTTCACTTTAGCTACAATGTTTAAAAGGTGTATTAAGTGCCAAAGTTCAATTAATTTCATTCATTTATTGAATAATCATCATTTTCATAATCTATACAAGTTCTTCTTTTGTGTTCAATTTTGTTTCTTAAACACCAAATTAAAGTCAAATGCATGAACCATCTACATTAACATGTCTCTCTAAGGTTTCACAAAGAAGTACAAAACATCTAGCTTCATCAATAAAAACCTTAAAATTTACAACTATGTAATTTTCCTTTTCAATGTTCACAATTTACACATACATAGGATAAAAAATTACAAGCCTTCCAAAAACAAGATTCTTCAAGTAACCAAAGTGAAAGCATCAAGCTCATCAAGAGAAATGTAATTGCCACTTTTTAACTAGGACTCAACCATTGACCCCATAAATAGGAAGATTATACAAGGGTCAAAATTCACATGCACTTAAACAATGAGCCAACCAATGGTTTTAAAATGGGAGAAAAGGAGGGCACTTGCCATTAAAGAGAATGTGTTGCCAAGGTTCATTGTAATATCTCATATTTATATATTTTCTTTTCCAAGTTCATTAGGCACAAAAACATACAACAAATCTAAGGAAAAATATTTAAACTTTAATTCTCTTTAATCAAATATTGGAAATACAATTCATCTCTATAAAAGACTAGCAATTTTATTGCAATTGAAATCATACTATAGAAAATAAACAATAGCAGTAGCTGCAACAAATTGTAGAAACTATTCTAAGCAAACCACTTAAAACTAGAAATTAAGAAACACTACAAACATTAGAATTGTTTCATATTTGAAAAATGATTCCTACAACACCTAGAGTTAAAATCACTCCTACAATATCAAACCAAACCTTGACAAAAGAAAACACACAAAAACATGCTTGGAATGCAAAACTAGTACCTACAATCAAAACATGTATACAACCAAAGTCATTTTCTAGCCACTTGAGACTAATAGGTTTTCTTCGGCAAACCTCCACTCCAATAGGTGTTCATTTGAGTGTTTCCATTTATATATCAATATTTTTTAAAAGTAAAATTAATTAAATAATTTTAAATAAAAAATATAATTTGTGTTTTTATTTGTGTAAAATAAAATAGTCTTAGTAAAAACCAACATACTTATTTTGGAAAAGCTCGTATCAATGGAGCCACCACTCACTATATACACAATGAAATAAGAGGCATAAAAGAGTGGAATATTAAAAACTAAGACTGAAAGATATATGTTTAGAGATAATTATAAATTACATTTTAATAAGGAAACATCCTTATTTCTCATGCTTTTTATTTTCATCCACCAATTTTCTTCATATAGTTTATCTTCTTTTTGTGTTATAAGATTTTTATATATTTTATTATCATTTATAAACATTATACCCATAAGAGCATCATTAGAAAGAAAGAAAAAAATATCAACTTAGATTTCCATGTTAAAAATATGTTTAGCATTTGAATTTAAATATACAATGATTTAACCAATTAAATTCAACTCTTTGAACATAATAAATATTATTTATAATTAGTTATCATATCAATTCTTAAAGTAACTTCCTACATTGAAACATTGCTTCATCTCATCTAACACCATTTTATTTTAGAATGTGAGGAGCACATTGAGAAGTTAGGTGTACTCATCATCAACTTGCACAAGAAAAGAACCAAGTAAGTGAAAGTTGCCTAGCTGCCCCATAGGCTATGTTTAGCCTTGTAAACATTAATATATATTATCTATCTATATTATCAATTATAATAAATAACATTATACTATAATATAGTATTAAAATAATATGAATTTAGTTTATTTACTAAAATGTTGTGTATTAATATTAATATTATATTTATTATTTTAATGGTATTTACGAGAGTTAATTGTTTGATTTTGTATTGAAAGAAACAAAATAGGTCAGAATAAAGGGGCTGCTTACAATTAGCTTTGTGCATTTTGACTCTTGTATATAGTTCGCCTATTTCCAAGGACTCATTTCAGTAGAAGAAAGATTCAAGAAGCTTTAATGGCACTTGATACAAATTTATGACCTTTTAACCTCACTGTGGTGTTCTTAAATATTTTAAGAGACTCAAAAGGCACCCTTGTGGACTTGTATGAAGCATTAAAACTTAAGATACTAAATTTGTACCCTCAGCGACCAGTCAGTAACAAATTTTAATGGGTTTTCTTTAATGTTTCATTTCTCTTGAAAGACCAAGGGGTCCTCTCTGAAGTGCATTTCGCAGCAAACAATTGTTATTCAGGCCATACGTTCGTACTTTTTGTTTAATAGTCACTTCCCAAGTACCAACAGTTTTCTTGAAATACAAATTGCCATTTGAAACTCTAACATCTGGATGATGATTTTTTAACATGCCAATTCTAAAGATTTAACCATCAAACTCTCTTTTATTCACTTTTATGCAACATTTAGGTTACAAACTTCATTCCTACTAGGATATAAACAGGATGAGATGTTACGTGCTCTAACTCACAACTAGGCTTCAAACCAAATTGCTAATTAAAACTTAAATTTCAAATATTTCTAACTTTGTAATTGATATTGACAAGTTGATGGATATCCGATTTAGGAAGATGAATTGTTATTAAAAACAGTCAACTGCTCTTGCATGCCAAATGCTAACAAGCAAGAATCACCCTAGTTAGCAAGAATCACCCTTAGTTTTCTTTCAAATCTATACAAATTTTAGTCTGCATCAAAGCAAGAGGAAGACAAATAGAAACAAACAACTTACTTCAAAAACTTGACATAGATTTACCAAGAAAGCTTTGTAATTTGTTTAACCTGTGAAATGTTTCATCTTGATCTTTTGCAAAAGTATTAACAAGCCTAATGAGATTGCTGCAAATATTAAGCCTCTATAACAGACCATAGACATTAGTTTAAGTCACTCAAATGTCATAATTATTTATACACATATGGCACAGAACCTTATGACCAAGCTTCGAGCAAAGAATTTGCACTCGAAAAGAAATGAGCGGATATGGATAACATTTATCCCTTGTTACAAAAGAGTAAATGTTTGGACATGAAGCTCAAAACTCAGCCAAATTTCTCGACCGTCTACAACTAAATTTTCTATAATCAATTTGCTAATAATTATCATTCATCGTATGAGGTACAATGGCAGACCACTTCTAGCTGCCTTGAGTGTGCCTCAACAGCCCGCAGATTTCCCAGCTGCCTTTATATGGTAAGCTCATACATTGCTGCACTCTACACTTGATTGGTATATTAGGCCAGGAAACTGCTGAACGCAAGATAAGCACAGAAGATTTTTGTCATGGTTGATATTCCATAAACAAATAGGGGGAATACACTTAATTGGATCAATATGGCATATCCTGCAACTGATTATTGTGGCCTGCCACCTTCATCCTCCCAAACATTTTCCCAGGCAGCACCTGCCCCTTTGGGTTCTTCAATGTAGTAATTTTCAGGTGTCTCTTGACCAGCAATTGATCTTGATCCAGGCCTGGACATGCCTCTTCGTTTTGTCCGAATTCCAAGCAACCTCAGCACAAACCGAGCAATTTCTCCATACAATACACCTGTACGGTCAAACAACTGCAAGATGTAGTGGAATACAGAGAAACAGGAGTCAGGTTTGTTTCTTTACATGACAAGTCACAAAATGATGAGCATTTTCCATTGATATGACCAGAATTACCTGGAGAAGAGCAGTTATAAAAAAATGAAATGCCTGAGTGTTCTCATCAACAAGGATAGCAATTCGACCAAAGAAACTCACAATACCATGCAACTGTATTTTCAAACATTTAGCACAAGTTAGTCATCTCAAGCCATGTAAAAATAGAAATTTTGAGCCAAAAACCTTTGTATTAGTTGTATATTTAAGGGTTCCTGATCAAGGCACATTAGGTGTCATACAATCCATATCCAAGCATACCCATGTCATCTTATGATGGGATACAAACTAGCTAACCCTCAGTCACATACATATCAAAACTTTCTCAATTTCCCACATCAAAAAGTAATAACTAATAGAGGATCCATTTGGACGGATATCTTAATTTTAGGTACTCAATTTGAAATAGCAAGATATTCTGAATTAAGTAATTAGTTGTATGTTCCTAGTTAGATTGGACTCCAGAAGAACAGGAGAATTGATCCATGCTAAAAAAAGAAATCACAAACTTTCAGAACATCTTTTTACCAAGATTGCTTCCAAACATAGACTAAACACAAACAGGGTAGCTACTGTGAACCTCTGAAAAGCCTGTGCATTCTTGATAACATCCAAGACATTCTCTCCATTTGCACATCAAATATGTTATAAAATTACAAGTGTATAAATGTGTATTGCTGCATGTACAGTACCCACAGACACCTTTAAGTTTGAGAAACATGCACGAATAAGAGATCAACAATGAGAGCTAGCTAGATAATAAATACGTTTAAAAAAAGGCAGTTGGATGTTTAATTTCATTCATTTCAAGAAATGCTAATAATTTTCATATCAGAAGACTGAACTCAATATACACATGGTAAATAAGAGGAAAAGTAGTCTCACAGCGTTCAGCATAGACTGCCAAAAGCTCGGTGGGGATGGAGGTCCACCATATGGATTATTTGGATCTCCATTCCCATTGGCATAGGGACCTCCAGGGCCAAGGCCATATCCACCCATTGGTCCTCCCATCCCATTATTGAACATTCCACCATATCCGTTCTGGCTACCATATCCTCTGTACATATTGTTGCCATTAAGACCACTGCTGTATCCACCTATTGTACTTCCATATCCTCCCAATCCACCATATGTATTGTTTGATCCATACATACCAGAAGTATATCCTGAATTGTAAGGTGTCATAGAACCATAGGAAGAATTATAATTAGGCATAGAACGAATCCCTGCAATCAATAAACAAACTCAGCAGATGAAGTGCATTATGTAAACTTTGAGTTTCACAAAAGGAACAGTTATGTTACTCAAAAAACACTAAAGCAGCCCTATATCCTTTATAAATGAAGATGTAATGAAATGAAATATTTCTTGCTTACAAGGATATGAACTATTGCTACAAATATGTTCCACATTAACTGAGACAAATTAACTCCGCAGCATCAATATATGCATTAGTTGAAATGAAATTAATGAAACCTATGTATACCTGAACCTCCATAGTTACTTCCATAGCCAACCCCACGATTTTGTTCCCAGGGTCTTACTGGCATAGGTCTACCAATGTTACTTCTGTTAGCAACAGACACACTTCTTTCAAAATCCAAATTCTTCTCTCCATTTTTTGCATCTTCAGCTGCCTCTATAACAGTTCTTGTGGGACCATTTGAAGGAGGCCTGAATGGAGAAGGACCAGATGAGCTTCCGCTGCGCTCCCATGGCTTTTGTGGAGGCATATTACCTGTTCATGTTGACAAACACCAAGAAACAAATAATATCACGGTTAGCTTCCAGAAGCAGATATTTTCACAGTAACTAACCATAGCAGTCTTCAAATTGTTACCACCCAAAAAAGGATATGACCTAAGGAAGACCTGCAGATTCTGTTTCTGGCAGGTGGGGGATATCCTAACATCTGCTAAGGCCTCAGTGGATTTTCCCAGAAACAGAAAACAAAAGAAAAATGGGGCAAAAAGCGCTAAGCCTGAGGACCCTAAAAGTTCAAAAAAGAAATCCCTTGTGCGGTTAATCAGCCATACTGCAAAAAATAATTCAGAAGGTAGATTGCTGAAAGAAAAACCACCTGTTTCCTTGTATACATTGAAAAAAAATTATGTTTGATAAAGATTGACATATCACATATACATATGATGCCTGCAAGGATTATTGTTGTCCACTTTATAACGGTATAGATATCTTGAATACATATATCTAAGAAATGCTGAGAGATATTATTAAAAGAGAGAACTGAGAGCAGAAAATTATTTTATTAATTTATTAATCAATAGATTACAAATTTATAGCAGCTGAAGACTCGTCCAATTTCTTCTAAATAGTTACCTGACTTGACAACACACTAAATCAATTGACAACAAACTTGGTGTCGATTGACAGAAAACTTGACTGGAGCTTTACAAACAAAGTTGCATGGACACAGATACGGATACGGATACAGATACAGCCATTTTTTAAGATCCCCAATATGGATACGGTTGGATATGACATTAGTAAAAAACACACACATATATTTAACACAATTTTCTAAGTTATTAGGTGAGATTTTCATTACTTCAAAAGCAATATAGACACATAAATGCTACATAAATAATTAAAACTTAATTTAACACTTAATAACAAGAAAAAAAACGTAGAGTTGCATTGGAAGATAACCCAAAAAAATGGGTTGCTGAAGTAGAAAAACATTTCATTTGTCTTTCTCATTTGGTGTAGGTTTTGTTTACAGTTATACCAAAAAAAATTAAAAAAATTGCATTAATGAAGTTTTTAGAATTAAATTTGGGAAGATTTGTAATATATATCAAATTTTAAAGAAATCAAATCACACAGTATTCAGTACAGTTGGAAAATCAACTTTTTTGGGGTACACATGGGCACAATATTAGACGTGTATCTGGGCCATATTGGATACGTTTCCTAATTGGATATGGGGATACGCATGTCTGAGGAGGGACAGAGGAATTCCCGGCTACTCTGTTTACAAAAAAAGAGCTGTTTTGGCACATCTACAGTTTATTTATTGACAGAGGAGTTCCCGGCTACTCTGTTTACGAATAATGAGCTGTTTTGGCACATCTACAGTTTATTTATTGACTGCTATTCAAACTTGATAGCAAACATACACTCCAGTTATGACTTATTTAATACTCCCCCTTAAGGAATAAGGGGATTTTGATGGACTTCTAACATGTCTCTACATAGTACAAATTAGATATTTAATTGACTAACAACATAAAACAAAACAACATACATAGTACGAATCAGAAATAAATTTGACAAACAACATTAAAAAAACAACAGAAAATACATTATGCAGAAGCTAATCTTCGAAAACAGTACTCAGACCAGTAAGACATCTTCAAGCTGCTCCCCGACTGTAGGTATGTCGCCTAGCTATCATCCAAGTTCCCAACATTGTTGGACATCATTTGCACATGAAGTGTCTCATCACCCTTGTAAAGGTATAATATTGAACTTCCAGATTTTGGATCATTGGCCACCAATCCTCACATGTATGTCTCATAACCTCAATGAGGTCTAGTTTCTCCAGTCCACAAGCATCTCAGATTATTAAGCATCTAGCCACTCTCTATTGCATCCCTCTCTATCTTCAAAGTGATGGCCTCTTCCAAACAAAGACACTTGATTCCTTCTTCACTGCTCAATTGGGGAACTTTGGTCTTGCTCGTTGGTTGGAGCACAAAGGTATCTCAAGATGTATGGCAAGACTAACAATGCATCTTTAAACAGATTTAAGCTTGCATTCTCCATCAGTCCTATATCCACAGAAGCAAGTGGTGGTGAGCCACTTACATGCAATCTGAGAGCACTCACTAAATATCTTATTGACAACTTTCTTTGGTGGTGGATCCCTTTCAACCTAGGACCTTTTTTTAAGACTGCAGGAATGGGGCAGCCCCCTCTATAAATTGCAGTGCACTAGGTAAATTTTTTAAAGGCGCTGGCGTAACACACCCTCTGGGCCTCTAGTACCATGTGGGCTGGGGAGAGACTGGACCTCATGACCTCGTGCCTACCACAAGAAGCTCTGACCAATCAAGCCAGGCCCCAAGCCCTTTCAACCGTGGATCTATTTCTTGACAGCAACTTTCTTTATTATTTCCTCACAATCCCTTCGCAATTAACAAACTATTGATACTTATTGCTAACACCGATGGAGCAGTGTTGGAAATCTTTTCTCGCACAATAGAAAAACGCTGAAAACATATCAGCAGAAAAGACTCATTTCTGCAGCATGTAGGGTCTCTTGAAACAAACACCAAACAGACTTTAACAGGCCGATAGCTCTGATACCATATTAAAATAGAGAGCTGAGAAAAGTAAATTATTTTATTCATTTATTCATCAATAGATTACAAATTTATAAAATAGTTAACTAACTTGAAAACAAACTTGGTGTAGATTGACAGTGAACTGGACTGGAGCTTTACAAATAATGAGCTACACATCTACAGTTTATTTATTGACTCCTATTCAAACTTAGTAGACCAGTTCACTTCAGTTATGACTTATTTTAACAGATACCTGTTTTGAGTCACTATATTTAAGAGTTATTTTATTTTATTTTAGAACTATTTAAGAATTATTTTATTTTATTTACATGAGTTAATTTATAGTTTTTTTTTTTTCTCAAGTATATGTTGGCTGTGTTTTAGTTTTGGTTAACATGCTCACACCATTATACTCCACACCTTGCTGCTTATGTAGTTATATCGCTTGCTGTAATGAAACAAAATTGAGGAATAGACTAGTTATGACAAATCTCAGACCAACCTGTGAGAAATTATTGTAGTTTTAAACAGAAACAAAAACTTGAAAAACCTGATGTTTAAGTTTTGCTTAGCTCAAATCATCCATTGTGTTCATTGTTAGTGAAATCCACATAAAGTGAGTTTGCAGACACAGGTACAGGTTTTCTTGAACTGATAAAAACTGCTGTGTAAGGTCCAGATGAATGGGTAAAGGAGAGAATTTTTAACTTTGTCTATAGAGGAAAGATTACAGAGAAAGAGGTTGCTTTACATCTATTAGTGATGCACATCAACGTTGTCTAGTTTCAAAAGAGTTCATGTTTGAAATGCACCTTCTAATGTCTTATAGCTTATCTATTTACCATTATATAGAACAAAATGAGTACTAACCATTGTGAACATCTAGGATAAACAAGTTTGATAATATTATTAATGTGATCCACACAAATAAACATAAGGAGAACGAAATCATAAACAATTTTTCCTCTACTAAATGATTGAGATTCACAGGGTAATAACATAATAGAGGATGTAATCCAACATCTCCAGTTTCCAAATAGAAAATGCCTTTGAAAGTACAATTGGCAAATGCTGATGATGCTGTTATTTTCTTTCCTATAAAAATTGAGCCATTATATTTACTATCATCCTTTTAAAAAAAGGCATTTATAGTATTGGATTCTTATTGAATAACAAGGACAGAAATTTTATCTTAAAATAGAACTTAATTAGAACACATCCATACTTTCAAGGAGAAATTAAGGCAGCACAATTGTCATGGATTCTTTCAGGACAGTTATAGTCAGGAAATAAATTCGTTAAATCCTTTGGGTGTCTTTTTGAGTATCTGAAACCATTTTGATCTTATCTTAATGAATTAATGCTTCTCCTTGTCATACCACAAACAGAGATTGCAAATTTTAATTTTGGCATGCCTTTTCACTACAACTTTTTCCATGCTAATGGCATCTATTTCTGTTTGCATTGTCGTGTAGGGTGAACTTGTTTTTGCTTTTGAGAAGCTCTTAAAGAGTTTGCAGGGTCCTGTAAGAATAACAGTTGCACCTTGAATGTTTAAAGTCTCAGCTCAAATGTTAAGATCAACATGATTCACAAGTTAGTAAAACTGTGTAAGCTGTTAAATAAATTAACAATGATTAGACTTACTGCTTAGTTATGACCAAAAATTTTGGTATTTTTCCAAGAATTTGTTAATGTTTACGGTAGCTACGGGAGCTCCTTCATACTTGTGATGACTTCTTCAGCATTTGATGTTTCATATGCTCGTGTAATTGCTAGAAATTGAAGAGCCACATGTATACGTGGCTGTTGAGATCACCAACTATGTTCGGCTTCTTCATATGTTTATGGAATGTCTTCTTTATTGTTATCGGAGGTCATTCGTATGCCACGGGAATTCAAGATGGAACGGCTCAGCTCTTTTCTACCGTCGGTGGCAGTACTCTTTCTAACGTCTATCCTTCTTCATTTGATATTCATTATTATTTCTGAGGGTCGTGGCTGTTATAATTCATTATGGTCCATGTGGAGGTTCCCGTCATTAAGAAAGGTGATTTAAGACTTTGTGGATTCGAAAGGATATGTAACAGTTCCATAGTTACTGCCGTCCGTGTATGTTTTAGAAGAGGAAACAACGTCAGTTACTTTGATGCTTTGTATTCGCATGTATTTTGGTTGCTTACTCCAGTCGAGAATGATTATGGTGGTGATCATTCATATATGATTCAGGTTCGAAGATTGAGGGTGCTTGATCAAGTCTTACGGCAGACATTCTTGCTGATATTACCTTTGTGGTTATTATTATGTGTTTTATTCTGTTGTGTATCACATTGTGAGTGAAGAAAAGCATTATGTGCTCAGTATATATTGAGCAGTGTATATATATAACCAAAAAGGGATATTCTATGGGTGATTGTCAAGTGTTCACGATCACATTGGAGAATTCATTTCAGGTTAAGCTAGTGTGTATTGTATCCAGATTTGTGATTATTTAATAAAGTGATCTTTCTTGGTGTGACTGGGTTTTTCCCTCGAGTAGGAGCATTTTCTCAGGGTATCTTTGGTGTCCTTGTGCTCTATTTTATCTGTTAATTGTTTCTTTGCTATTCTGATTATATAAACTTAACATGGTATTAGAGCTTGGACAGCCTTGACTCTCTCACGAGAGGGGTTGGAACATGAGATCACGTATATGTGTAAGTTTTCAGAAGAGTATGGATGATGACTGTCATTGGAGCTGGGCATTTGTGTTTCAAGAAGTAAAGGATTTGTATGCAACTGTGAAGTGGGCAGCAATAAGAAATTCTGGATTGTTGATCTTCATGTCTTCTACTAACTTGCATTCTTGATGAGTGGAATTGGCTTCCTCTATATGGTTGTATGAATGTATCCAACGCTTCATAGACAAATGATGTTGATAAGTCCTTAAGTACTATGCAAGATATTACTGCTGGAAATTTTGTTGGCGTATTGTGAGGAAGATTAAACAATGAAGAGATAAGTATTTTTATTTTATGATTGTACCTTTGAATATTGATCATGAATTTTATAGTTAATTCATGCATTAACATTGGGAATAGTGAATAGCGTATGCTTTTAGCATTGAACAATATATTTCTTTTGGTAGTCTGATTCTATAAACTTCTACTAATCTCTCTAAAAATGCTTCCAGGACGGATCGAGAAGCAACGGAATGATGAGAGATTACATGCAAAGTCATGTAGGCTATAGAAATGAACACGAGGGGCACTGCTTGCAGTCATGAGACTGTATTGGTGTCACATAACATCAATTAAGAGGAAGAACCTATTCAGTTTGTCATTGTGATTTGTTTCTTCAAAGAGGAAGAAATGATATTCAGAGGGAGACTCTTCAGCTACAGAGTACAGATTTGCATAGTCAATCTGAATTTGACATTGGTAGCCCTAGAATAGGATGATCTGGAAGAAGGACAGGAGGTTGATGCAAGTGCTTGAAGATTCGAAGGGAGCTTGTGTGGCACTCTGTGGCAGAGGGGAGAGTGCCAAGTCCTTTGCAGAGGATCAGCATGCTCGTGAAGCAGTGTGACTGCAAAAGCTCCTTGTTTGGTCAAACCTTGGAGTCAATTAATTTATTGTGATAATCAAAGTTGTGAGTATGTTGTCCCTGCTGAGAGGGAGTCTCCATTTAGGAGTCTGACTATCCTTCATAGGCAACCTTGGACGAGGAGGTCAAAAGGTTGATATTTGTCTCAAAGAGAGCCACATCATCGTGAAGATTTGTTAATGAGTTCTTCTCTGTGAGGGAGAAGTTCAAGGTGCAATCCCTTGTTAATGAGTTCTTCTCTGTAAGGGAGAAGTTCGAGGTGCAATCCCTTGTTAATGAGTTCTTCTCCATGAGGGAGAAGTTCGAGGTGCAATCCCTTGTTAATGTATTCTTCTTTGCGAGAAGTGGTTTGAGGTGAAAGCCCTTGTTCCACCCTTTGGGAGTAGCTATGGTGGTTCCACCCTCTAGGAGTAGCCATGGTGGATGTCACGTGAGAGAATCCATGACTTAGTTTTTTGTTCTTTCACCCCTGGGAGTAGCCATGTTGAATATCATGTTGAGATGACAATATTATGTTGAGAAAATCTGTGATGAGATTTTGTTATCTTGACACTTTTTGGTTGCAGCTCCATTGTGCTTATCAGGTTGAGACACACTATGACATATGAATGATCTCTCTCTTGCTAAGAGGGAGTGGTAATGTTTATGGTAGCTACGAGAGAGCTCCTTCATACCTACGATGACTTCTTCAGCATTTGATGGTTCATATGCTCGCGTAATTGTGTACGTAGTTGTTGAGATCACCAACTATGTTTGACTTCTCCATATGTTTATGGAACGTCTTCTTTATTGCTATCGGAGGTCATTTGTATGCCACGGGAATTCAAGATGGAATGGCTCAAGCTCTTTTCTACCGTTGGTGGCAGTACTCTTTCTAACGTCTATCCTTCTTCATTTGAAAATTGATATTCATTATTATTTCTGAGGGTCGTGGCTGTTATAATTCATTATGATCCATGTGGAGGTTCCCGTCATTAAGAAAGGTGATTTAAGACTTTGTGGCTTCGAAAGGATATGTAACGGTTCAATAGTTACTGCCGTCCATGTATGCTTTAGAAGAGGAAACGACGTCAGTTACTTTGATGCTTTGTATTCGCATGTATTTTGGTTGCTTACTCTAGTAGAGTATGATTACGGTGGTGATCATTCATATATGATTCAGGTTCGAAGATTGAGGGTGCTTGATCAAGTCTTATGGCAGACATTCTTGCTGATATTACCTTTGTGGTTATTATTATGTGTTTTATTCTGTTGTGTATCACATGGTTCGAAGATTGAGGGTGCTTGATCAAGTCTTATGGCAGAAATTCTTGCTGATATTACCTCTATGGTTATTATTATGTGTTTTATTCTGTTGTGTATCACATGGTGAGTGAAGAAAAGCATTATGTGTTCAGTATATATGGAGCAGTGTATATATATAACCAAAAAGGGATGTTCTATGGGTGATTGTTAAGTGTTAACGATCACAGTGGAGAATTCATTTCAGGTTAAGCTAGTGTGCATTGTATCCAGATTTGTGATTATTTAATAAAGTGATCTTTCTTGGTGTGGCTGGGTTTTGCCCTTAAGTAGGAGGGTTTTCCCAGGGTATCTCTGGTGTCCTTGTGCTCTGTTTTATCTGTTAATTGTTTCTCTTCTATTCTGATTATATAAACTTAACGGAATTTGCCTTTAATGAATGTGTAGATCATTCTAATTCTGATTGAGAATATCTCCTCTTTCAGGTTTGTTTTACATCCCTAATTTAGAATAGCAGGATTTGTTTGCAAAGCACATGTATTTCTCAG
Source organism: Thuja plicata (assembly GCA_018584345.1). Taxonomy (NCBI): domain Eukaryota; kingdom Viridiplantae; phylum Streptophyta; class Pinopsida; order Cupressales; family Cupressaceae; genus Thuja; species Thuja plicata. Next base: position 936,751 of record MU223315.1, on the reverse strand, counting down.
GAGCTTCTAGCATTTTTATTCAATGGAATTCATGGTAATTTAGATCACTGAAACAGAAACTATACTTGATGTCTAAGGGTGCAGATTGGCAACCAGATGAGGAAGTAGCAAATGAATACTTGTTGCATGCAAAGATTCCATAATTTGTGGATGTTTGCGAGGTGGGTGCAGACACTATTTTTTCATTTCATATTATATACTTTTCATTTTCATGTGACTAACAACTGGGGTTAGGCTAAACCAGTTCCATCACCTTTTCTTGGAATGATGGAATGTTGGATCTGGATTTAAGATTTCCCATAATATGAATTTACTAATCTAAAATGTGCTTCTGTTCCTCTTCAGCGCAACAAAGACAGTAAACCCTAAGAGGTTTCAATACTCCCATCCAGGTTTCTCATCCTACTTCCGCAACATTAAGACATAAATTATCTGTATGCATTCACATTATTTGGAATGTACACAAACAAAAATTCTCTCTCTCTCTCTCTCTCTCTCTCTCTCCGCAACATTAAGACATAAATTATCTGTATGCATTCACATTATTTGGAATGTACACAAACAAAAATTCTCTCTCTCTCTCTCTCTCTCTCTCTCTCT
>MU223315.1:913549-924629 GCA_018584345.1 Thuja plicata | reverse complement strand
ACTTAGGATGATTATTTTTCACATCCATGGGAGATCATTTGAAGTAGGAGAGGTGTATGCTAATAGCCCTTCGAGATATTTCTATCCTCTCATATTTGATGAATATGACAACGTGATGATTTGGGATTCTGGCACTGGTATGTTTGGTACGATACTTCATTGGGATCATGATTCATTGTTTCACAAGTTGAAGCATGGCGATGTTTTTATCAGAGTGGAGCAGCGAAAGTTTAAAGGAGACGTATAAGGGAAAACATACCAAGGTTCTATATTAATTTGGGATCCGAGTATTGACTAGTGTATTTGGAGTCACTGCAGAGTTGACACATGTAATGGCTCGAGGACAAACAATTTTGGGGAATACTGCTACAATACAGCTTACCTTATGTTGATTGGAATGTTCCCCTTTAAAGTGTTGTATGGCTATGATACAACTTTTGTGGATCAGATTCTCATTTATAGTAGAGTACCTAGTGCTCAAGATTTGATTCAACAAATCAAAGATATTCTAGAAGCCATCAAAGAGAACTTACAACAAGCCCAAAGTCGGCAGAAGTTGTATGCAATTAGACATCAAACAAAGAGCATTTGAAGAGGATAATTTGGTGTTTCTGAGGTTACAGCCTTTTAGACAATCGTCTATGAAGGGAAGCGAAAAAGAGAAGCTAAAATCAGGCTTTTATGGTCCTTACCGAGTGATTAGTGAGGTGGGACAAGTTTCTTACGAGCTGGACTATGAAGGAAAATTGATCCTTGAACCTGAAGTTGTTCTGGATGTAAAGAAGAGATTACATAACAAAGCTATTCCAAAATGCTTAATCAAGTGTAAGGGCCCACCACCAGAAGACACAACCTGGAAAGGAATTGAAATCTTCGAACACAACCTGAAATTGCTTGAGGTCAAGCAATTAGGGGATGGGAGGACTGTAATGAACCCATAAAGTTGAGGCCACCTGGCATGGAGGATAGTGTTGGCTGCCAACTATGAAGTTTTGTCTCCTTCCAGAAAAATCAAGAAAAGATCAAATTGCTGCTAGCTGAGCAGTCTTATCTTGTGTTGGAAGCAAAGAATCAGATTTTGGTCTTGAAGTTTCTAGTAAAAACCACCAACTTCTTGAAGCAGCCCAATTTTGTCTTGTAGCGACAATTGTCTCCTAGTAGGAAATTAGATTTGTTTTGTCTTGTTGTGGCAGTTGTCTCCTAGAAGAAAATTAGATTATTGCTTTGTTTTGTTTATGTTTTGTATCTTCTACCAACTTCTAGAAAGGGGCCAAATCAGATTGTTTACTTGCCTTGCACGGCAAGTTAATGAACCACCCCAAGTAGCTATATATAGAAGTTTCTGCTAGGTTTTTTGGTTATGTTTTTATATTTTGGTTTGCCTTTGTGCACGTTTCGGATCTTGGGACGGAACCCCCAAGAGACCACCTTTGCTGGTGTAGGCTATTGTTCAAGCTCTACATGGTCTTGGGACGAAACCCTCAAGAGTAATTCTTTGTTGAGTTTTGTGTAATCTGAAAGCTTAAATTACTGTTGTGAAGAAATTCTATATCAGTTTCAAATACAAATATATTCCTGAATTTACAGTCTTTGGGTAAAACTTGTTATCTAATGATTTAGATATGCGTAAGTATTATTGACTATTACTTTTCCTGAATCAATATTGTGTAAACAGTTATTTATTTTGAGGATTAAATAGTTCAGAAAAACAAAATTCAGATCATATAGACCTTAAGGTCTTTACAGCAAAATCTCTTTATCTTCGACTTGGTTTTTAGGTTCCTCTTGTTCTTGCTCATTGTATGTTCATTTTATTGTGGCTCTAGTTTCTCTTCAAACTCTTTAATACCAATAGAAGTTGTGGATGGGAAAATGTAGTGGATGATTTGGTGCATCTTCCTTCAACTTGAACTCTTTCCATCCAACAAGTGGAATCCCTTTTGTCTTCTCTTCATTGATATTTTGGTGGCACGTGCCATTAATAGAAATCAATAAAATGTCTCCTATCAAAGACTCTTTATCTTCAACTATGTTTTTAGGTTCCTCTTGTTCTTGCTCATTGGTAAGTTCATTTTTGGTGGCTCTAGTTTCTCTTTGATCCCTTTAATATCAACAGTAATTGTAGATGTGAACATGTGTTCACATATTAGTACTAGATTTTCCTTAATGTCCACATCTATCATGACTAACATCTAATGTCTATTCAAACTCTAAAATCAGAGGTTCCTCACTATCTTCTCTCTTAAATGAACTATTGTCATGTTCAAAGTTTTCATACCAGGGCCTAATTTCTTTTGTTGTCTCCTTGCCAAGGCTTGTGTTGTTCCCACTTTTAGCCATGGTTGTCTTGCTATGACTTGAAGCTCCAACTGTTGAGATCCTAAAATCATTTATTGTGCTACAAGAACTCTCACCAAGGCCATCTAGACTCTCATTTTTATTGCTACCTACTACACTACCACTCTTAATATTCATGGAACTTGTGAAAGGCATTGCCTTTTGGATCTCTATGGGTTGTCTTGTTTCTCCTCTTGAAAAAATCCTTGGTCTTACATTATGAAATTGTCTTAATGGAATTTGTCTCCTAATATTTCGATAAACTCTTGAGTATGTGTCTATGCACTCATCAAAGTCATTTGCTATCATGTTTGGCTCCTCCTCTTCCCATGGCTACTCATCTCTAGGTAAGAATGTGGGCTGTGTAATTCTGAGAGGTGATCCAAGTGGAGTTCTATTGTTATGCTCTAACCCTAAATGATTTGTTATTACTACCTTCTCCATTAGTTCATGCAGGCCTGAGGGAATTGATTGTATTGTTCATACTCTGAAGTGCTTGAATGAGCAATTGTGTCATTTATTCATGTCTTTGCATATAAGCCTTCCACTCATTCTCTCGTTCTGCTCTCGATTGGCCATCTTATTCTCTCTAATCTGGTTGCCAGCCTCTTGTAATGTTGCCTCTAGTCTTTTCTCTCCACTACATAAAACTATAATTAGCCCCACAGGCTGGCAGTACTGTTGCTCTGATACCATTTCTAATGTCCCTTTTTTAAAATTCCTTATTTTTGCCTTAAATAAATATTCCACACTCACAACAATACTTGTATAATTAATTATAAATACTAATTTAACTTTAAACTTATAATTTTTATCCTTATAAACTTCAGATTTAAAGCTTTAATAAAAATTTGAAAATATTAAATTAACATTCTGCTGCAATCTTTCTTCCAATTTGCAGCTTCCTCAGTTGTATAAACATCTTGAAATGTTTCTTAAGTTCTGTCCAATTTATGGGTTTTAGTCCTTAAATTTCTAATTTTTGAGGAGTTTCATAACCAGGTTGCTGAGAAATTCACAAGGAAAATTATATAAAATGTCTTCACAAATTGCTGCCCCCTTCTCCCTGATTGATCTTCCTTGTATAGACTTTTTCTTTAATGACATAACTCTTCACCTGCATGCCTTCTAACTTTCATTAAAACTAAACTTCATTATATTTCAGTGTTTCTTTATAATACTAATTATTCTCCCTTTTATTTCCTTCCTTAAGGTAATTGCATGAGAAAGGTTACAATTTGACCAATGTGACTTATCAGGACTGTGTTTTGAATGTGAACCTCAAGATGGGATCTTAAACCATGAATACTGATTTTTATAGATTACCATTTTGGTAGTATCAAATTGATTTGGGGAATTCAGTCACTAGACAGTTGATGAAATCTGCATTCACTTAAGCAATTGTCTTTTAAATTCATGCAGAATAGTAAAGAACACAGAATCAGAGGTTTTCAGACACCTAACTTTGATCCAAATCCCAAGGATGATAAGGGGAACAACCACCAAAATGAAGGTCTTGATATGGTAAAAAAGTGACTTGTATTGCTACTTATAAACAACAATCAGAGGACCATGATAAATATTTTTTATAGCGTTAGGAGCATTAGGTTTTCATAGTTCATATCCATGATTTGTAAAGCTTTTCGACAAGAAAGTTTGTTAAGAAAAACAATAAAACAATAAATGAGAACTGCAATGATATATTTGTAATGGAAAATTTTACATTCCCATGTGATTTCCCATTTAGTTTTGTGCCCATTTGAGGAGAATATCTTAATACATGTATATATTGACAAACAGTGTAACTTGTGAGAAGTTCAACTCATTCCTCTAGCCTTTACCTATCCTTATGCACACACATCCTCATAAATTTATCCAGACCTTATCCATCATTACACATCTTCCCATATAGCATTCATTTATTGCAGCACAGATACCCAAACATTCATTTGGTGTCCCCCACCTAGATCCTCCAACTCTGCCATCCCAGATCATTTTTGCAGATGCAGGATCAACCCTATGGTCACAGATTTGACCCTTAAATTCAAAGCCGAATTCAGGTTTAGTCAATTCCCACCCATTCTGCTTACTGTGGTGAGCTGATTAAACAAATGGTTCTGCAAGTTGATTATATATGCTTGTATTTAAAGGCATTGATTTGCATCCATTTCAAAGTCTCTCACATTCAATCATCCTCTCTCATTCTAGAAGCATTTGAGGAGCAACTAATAGTGAAGCAGTTCAGCTTAGAGCATTAAAAGGAGTAAAGAATCTACATACATAGGGCACTCCCCTGATGTCTTAAATCTTTTCCCACATTTTCAGGGGCTGACCTAAGTGAAGATGCCCTCTTGCAACATAACACCTACCCTTCAAAGATATTTCTAAATACCACTAGTTTAAGAAACTGAAAAAAGCAGAGCAGACAAATAACAATCAGGCAAATTGAAGAGCAGAGGTATACACTATGCAGGGTCAAATCCACACACAGAAAACAGATCCAGAGATGCAGATAAGACTCTGACCTATAGACTTAGCCTAGGACAGAACAGAGGTTAAGCCCATTCTGAAGTGATATACAGACACAGAGGAATTTTTCCCTCGTCAGCAACAGTCAAATCCAGAATCTACATCAAAGAGGATTCATTCTCCATTCATAGAGCTAAACACCTTCCCCCTTCACCTATACTTTTTGATCACATTAGCCCACAGATACATCATTAATTAATCTAGATTAATTTGTGCTGAGTTGCAAAACATTTCATTTGATCAGCCTAGATTAACCTTACGGTAAGTTAACTTTATTTTACAATATTATACTAATTCATTAATCTGGATTTTTTTACAAAATTCAAGAGATTTGATATTTGAGTCAACCAAAATTAGAGACAAACATACTGAATAACTAAATTAATAAGCTATACAAGTACAAGGGATAAAAATAAGGCTGGATGGTTTCAAATTGAGCAACGATTAGTCATTTGTCATCGGATCATACAAGCTTTGTTGTTATCTAGCAGGATTGTGACATGAATGTCTACACGAATGTCTACATGTCTGCTGGTACTGTCAGCACCTACCGTCAAGTGCAGTGACATCCATGGGTGGCTGAGAATTTTATGCCATAGATCATCAATGCATATCGTTTGGTGATCATCAGTACACATCATTTGCTAAGGCATGGATTGGTGTATATCATTTGGTGAGGCCATGAATTGGTGCACCCCAATCAAAATCTCAGATCCTTCTAGCCCATAAAAGCTCTACCATGTCAACTTATAAGATATATTAGTGAATCAAACGGAGCACCCCAAGTTACATAATCACTTCACACCTTTTAAGGCGTGAAACTTCCTTCCAGCCAACAAAAGCTCTACCATGTCAACTCATAAGATACATTAGCAAATCCAATAGAGCACTCAAAGATACATAATTACTTCACACCTTTAAAGGCATGAAACTTCAAGAGCATCCAAATGTCAATATATGTCCATGTATAGTAGCTATTACATCAGTATCAAGTGGCATTTGGTGATCTTCATAAGGTAATCCAGCCGATAAGGTTCATAAACATAAAATAGAAATGGAAATGGATATAAACCTACCATGAATACTCCTTATGGACACCCCAAGCTGTTTAAGGATGAGATCAAAAGGTTGGTACAAGAACTACTTGACATTTAATGAATTATGCCCCAGTGATATTGGCGAGGAAGAAGAAAAGTTTTTTTTGCATGTACATTAACTGTTGCACCATAAAAAAAAATAGACTCACAGAACAGTTTCCTCTTTCTAAAGTAGATGAGTTGATTTCTGAGTTGCATGAAGCAACTACTTTCTCTAAAATTAAATTAAGATCCAACTAACATCAAAATAGGTGTAGTATGAGGATACATTAAAAATGGCATTAAATCAATAATTAAAATTGGCTCTAGGAATTTTTGGTCATGTTTATCAGACTAAAGAATGCACCAGCGACTTTTCCAAGCTACAGTGAAATTATGAATAAATGAATTATTAGTGATACTTACCAGATTCGAGAACGTGCCAGCAACTTTCCAAGATCCTAGGCACTTATGAAACAATGAATTTTGAGTGATGCTTATCAGACTCAAGAATGTAACAGCAACTTTCCAAGCTACTACGAAATAGGAGCATCTGGATCACCTTTTCCAAGTTGAGGAAGTCCGGGGATGAAAGCAAGGTTCAAACAATTAAAGAACGGCCAAACTATGATACTCAGCTACTCGGTACCAATTATTTTTTAAAACCTTCAAAATAATTATTCAGAAACCCTATAAACAGTATCCTCTTTACCAATTTTTTTTATAAGAGTGTCTAAATAATTCCTCGAAAAAATTTAGAAACTCTGCAATATTGAATGAACAAGCTAACAACAACTTATCACAGATTTTTGGATTTCGGCCACGTGGGTAAATCAAGCAATTGCAGCTTCGTGGGTGATTAAAAAGAACCAAAGAAAAATCAACACTGTATAAGAAAATTCTGTAGATATAGAAAAGGAATTTCAATGTATTATAACATTCTAATTACAGGTTTATTGAGATACGGTATGTAATTGTAAGGAGATTAAACTATGACAATCCCCAGATGCCAAGTATCTAACACAAAGAATATTCAGAAATGATAATACAATCAGATTGCAATCAAACTAATATAAACCATATATTCCAAAACAACTGTTTTTAATTTAATTTTCTGTGGGTACTTGAAAAATGAAAAATGGTACCTTGCCCAGCACCGCCTGCCGCTCCGCCCGACATAATCGCAGATCATAAATCTTCAAGAAGAACTGTGATTCTGTAAGCCCCTCGTGTTATATACGGGAATTCGAAGCTTTGAACTCCGCCCCAAAATGATTGCGATTGTTATTTGAGGTGGGTTTGCAATTCCGCAACCACTCAAAAATCCTGGAGGAGAACAAAAGAAAAGCATGACAATTATCAGGTTGCCATCAAAACCGAAGGGTCAAAGTCCGGCAGCTTTGGTTTTAATGGCCACGCGTTGCTGACGTGACAAGATTCAATTCGAGATTGACTCTTTGAACTTCTTAAAAGTAGCCTGACGACAGAGCCGGCCTGGCGAGGGGTATCTCATGCTTATCTAATAATGGAGGTTATGGTGAAATGGGGTTTCTTAAAATTGAAAATTAAATAGTGTATTAATGAAAAAGAGTAGAGCGATAAATATTAAAATTAAAATTTATATATTGATACATAAAATAGTTTTGAAATAAGATGAAATTTCTTAAGTGGAGAAAATAGTTTTCTATTTTTTAATCTGTATATCTATTTGTAGTAATTTCAATAAATTAGGGGATTTACCAAAAGTTATTGATTCCATTCATTTGTAGTTACTTCATAAGTTGGATGTGTTCTTTCAAGCCTTGGTGGAAGGATTGGAAACAGTTTCCAGCAACTCTTTTTGGAAGGTACAAGCCCTCCAAAGGGTATTCTTGGTTGTCTCCCTCACTTGCACATCATTGATCAATTTTTTTTCTCATGATAGTTACACTCCTCTTATGGAGTATGGCAAAAAAGATTAAAGGGTGTTTGGGTGGTTGTGCAAGCTAGCTCACTTTACTTGATGTTTGTTGTACTAAGGTATTCTTATTGGGACCTATATCACTCACAGATTGGCCTTTTGTGGTTGAATTGAATCCCTCGAACATCTCTTTGGTTTTATCCTCAAGCTCAAGAATTCTGGAATTGGATTTATGACTTCTTCAGGCCCTTCAAGTCTACCCCTTTCTTATGACACGTGGTTATTCTTAAAGATAGGCCCAACGTTCCCCATAAATTTACCCAGACATGGCACACTTTTAAGGTGGAAATTTAGTGGTTTAAGGTTGGCTTGTTGGGGTTTTCATTTTTTTGTCATTATATTGAGTCTTCTTCTAAGGAGTGCATTTATGAAGCTTGTCATGGGGTGTGTGCTTACATGCTTGGACACATGGAGGATGCATAGCAAAGGTTTGATGTTTCAAATATTTTCATGGAGGCTCTATAAGTGTATTGTATTGTTTCATAGTTGAATAATACATTGAGCATGGATTATTTTGGAAGGTTGGATTTTTCCCTATATGATAGTTCTTCCAAGGTATATCTTGCAATATCTTATGATGCCTTTGATCTTTGCATTTTCTTATATGTATGCTCATATGCATGCTTTTCTCTCAGAGGGTTATGTAGGAAATGGATTTGGTCATTGTGGTTGATTTTCCTCACATTTGGTATTAGAGCCATGTTTGTGGTTGTGGGGTTTCAAATCCTTGTGATGGTATAACCCTTAGATGATTAGATTTTATGCAAAGTTGAAGTGATGTGAATGCAAGAGGGTTTTCAAACATTTCAAGGTAAGGGCACATGTTTTACAAGTTGTTATTTTATAGATCTAGGGTGTTGGGGTTGCAAATTTGGGATTATGTTTTACAGATCGGGGGTTTGAGTCTAAGTTTAGAAAAAGGGTTTTATATTAGCATTTATTATGAGGGTTTAGGAGGTGAGATTTTACAAATGACCCCTTGGAAAAAAAATGGACCTCACTATTGGATCCAATATGCTTAAGAGGTAAAGATTGATATTAAAACTCACTCTACTTTGGGAATTTTTTTTAAAAAATGTAAATTGTATTTTGCCTCCTGCCCTAGTTGTATGATCATATGAGTCAAGCTAAAGGTGATGGTTGTCATATATATATATATATATATATATATATATATATATATATATATATGCAACCTTATAAAATATTTTCCCTAGAGAATGAAAAATATTAAAAAATAAATAGTGGGGGTGATTATAATTGCTTTCTGGTTTCAACATAGTTGTATCCAAAAATCAATGACAGTCATTAGCATGAAATGTGGAAATCTGACTGAAAAAGCGAAAATGTGAAAAGAAAGAGTCCAGCAGAAAATTGCCTTGCAGAACCGGCAGGTTAAGTTAGGGCTTATTCATCATGAACAATCCAAAGCTAAAAACTCTGCAGCGGCTGCTACGAATCAGCCATCCTCTTCCTGGCTCAATTCAGCCATTCGATCTGCAAGCCCGGAGAAGAAGTTCTCTAGCTACTGTTTTAACTGCTGGTCATACGGGCATAAGTATAAAGATTGCAGAAAAAAGGATGTTCGCCATCTTCATCCTACCTATGACTATCTCAAGGATTTCATTGCTAAACAAAAGGCTAAAGGCCTTCTGGAATCTCAGGAAAATGATAAGTCTATGGTTAAGATCTCTGCTGCAGCTCTCAACACCATTATCCCTTCAAATCACGACTCGACACAGAATGATCAAAGCTCGCAGGGATCTGAGCAAATTATAACTAGGTTTTCGGATCACAACTACGAAACCCAATTTTCTAGCGGCTATCAGACCAGAAAAAAGAGAATGGAGTATAAGATCTTCTTGGTGAAATCGCTAGATGATCAAATAGTCTATTTTGCAAAGACTAAATATGCAAAGTTGAGGAGGCCAAATGATGAGTTGGCTAGGGTTAATAATTTCGAGTAGATCCCATTTCATACCCACTCTGATTCAGGGAAAGATGGAGTGGTATCTGTTCAGGCCCCTCTGGTTCATGATCTTAGCAAATCCACACCATGGAAAACTAACAAAAGAATGCATGACAACCCCGGGACTGCAAAGGCACTGACATCCAGGGTAATTCCGGTCAAGTGCTCCTACGAACCTCTACCTGCTGTGAGGGGAGGAGGATTGCCAGAGGCTAAGGCGTCTTCCGGGGGGAACAAAGCAAGGAAGGATGAATGGCATCTGGTACAAGGCAAAAAAGCGGTAACATCTATCCCAAAAAAACCTAATAGCAATACAATCATTTTAAAAAATTCATTTGATGTTTTAAATAGATTTCAAACTCCTGGTAAAAAAATTTCCCACTCAACATCGCATAAGTATAGCAGGGTTTTGAGAAGGGGAGAGGATTCTTGGGGGAAATCACATCTGGGTTATGTATATACGCAACCAGGTATGAGAAATTCCCCCCTCCCCTTTACTAAAACCCTAGGGACTGAACAGGAAGTTTTAAAAGATGCAAACAAATTAGATTCATTGCATAGATCTCCTACAGCATATAATCCCCCTCACCGTAGGAGGAATAATAAGAAATCCATGTACAGGATACCAAGCAGCCCGGTTAAATCTAGTAATGATAAAATCTATACACCACCGCATAAGCGGTCAGGCAATCTTAGAGTATCATCATCCAATGCATATGAAAATCAGGATCCTAATCATTATGTGTTATCATTAGATGACAACTACATCTTGCAAAATCAGAATGTTTTTGCAGAAACAAGTTTACTATGCAAATGGATAGGGACAGGGGCACATATCGAAGACATATCAAGAGGTTTGGCATCTCTTCTCCCCATGGAGGTTAGTACCACTATCATGGCTGATAATTTTATTTTCGTGAATTGCAAATGTATCAATCTTAAAAAGAAAATTTTAGAGGAAGAATATTTAAAGTTCAGAGAAATCCCCTTTTATGTGTGTAACTGGTTTCCTTTGTTTAATCCAATTAAGGTACCAGATTTTCTGGTAGAAAGAGCAATTGTACTAAGGAACTTACCGTTATAGTGTAATCATTTAGAGATTGTTAAAATCATAGGAAACAAGATTGGTGTATTTAAAAGGTTGGCTAAAACCAAGCTTAATCATTCAGATGCTATCATAATAGTTGATTTAAATTATCATGATAAATA
>MU223315.1:894330-905595 GCA_018584345.1 Thuja plicata | reverse complement strand
TCTTTCCTACCAGCGCCCGCAGCGAGCGGGGTCACATGTAACTAAAATTTCTATATATTAATAAAAATTTATAGGTCTTCGGCCTTTTACCGATCAAAAAAAAAAAATGTGGAAATCTGATAAATTTAAATAGTGGGGGGTCTACAAACTCATGTACCTTGCATAAGCATCTACATCAATTTGTGTACAAAAAGTGTCAATCATCATTGAATGCATCCATGCTTGTCATTTAACTACCTACAAAAATAAAAACAAATAGATTTTAACCATCATTCAAATCTTTTAGCAGATTTTAATTAAATTGTTTTGATGATGAGGTTTGAACCAGTCCCCCTCCCCCACTCCCTATTTTTAAAAATTTGGAAAAGAAATGGAAAAATTAAATAAATTTGAATTTTGGCATCTAGTTAGTGCCTAAACCATCCACCATCATTGCACTACCTAGGGCCACCACAAAACCACCAAATAGTGAAATTGGACCAACTTTTTCTAGGAGGCATAACTTTCACCTAGGAGGTTATTTTTTGACATCTTATAGTCGTCAAAAAGATATCCTCGAACATTGTGCAATGGTATAGGTTTGGTTGCTAGATGTTACTATTTTGATTATTTTCTGGTGCTTGAAATCAAGATGTACTTTGTTTCACAATTTCACTTATAAATTTTGTTGGTGGAACCTTTTTTTTTTTGAATTGTCATTAGAGAGCATGTGCAATGTAATTCATAGTAGTACTAATGGATTCTCAATTTGATGAGAAGAGAGAGTTGGGTAATTGTTTGATCACCTCTAGCTACATCTGGATGAGTCAAGAGGCTAGAACTTAAGGTGGTGTTTTTTCATGAGATTCACATAATAGTACAATTTGTTATTAGTTTGGTACTTCTTGATATAGGTTCATTGATGTCTTTAAACTTACAAATTTGATGGAGATAGCTACATAGGTAGTCTTCAATTTTGAGGACATGGGTGGGAATGATTGGGGACTTGGAGTCTTGTGTTGGTTATAGTTGAGTGTAGGTATTATATTGGTGTATATTATGGTGTCATGGTATGAAATTTATTTTTGTCTTGGTGTGATATAATTAAGTTTGTGGTTGTTTGGTGATGGCGTGATTCAACTTTAGGAGGTCATTCTTATATCCTTGTGCTTGTTTGGATTCCTAGATTATGGTACTTGGTTGTGGATTCTTTTGGAAAATTGGATTTGTTTATTGATATATTTGAGTCTTAAGATCTTTTGATTATCATCTTAGTTATCTTGGTTTATAGGTTCTAATGTGATGTTGAGTTTACATTCTTCATTTCTTATGTATCTTTGAGTTTAATAGGATGTGGATTGCATACCCCTTATCTTGCAATTCCATGGCTTGGTTGTGGATTGTCTATATCTATAGGTCTTTTTATCGTTGATGCAAATTCAATTTGATTTTTGGCAGTTCATTCTTGGTTTATAGGATAGGTTGGTGTAGGCACATAAAATCATCCTCTATTCATGATAACACTTTTTTTTTTTGTTTTTTTTTTTTGTTTTTTTTTTATCGATAAAAGGCCGAAGCCCTGAAGAGTTTTTTATTAATATAAATAAATATAATGATAACACTTTTCATTAACTCTTGTTTAAACTAATTAAATAATTTTTACTTCTTCTGAATCTCTAATTGAATAATTTTACATTATTTGATTAAAACTTCTCATTCATCCTTATTAAGTGATCTTTATCATTTAGTTACCTAAGTTAATCATTCTTCTATAATTAAACAATTACCCTAATTATTTATTCTCTCTTACCTAGCAAATTGTTCTTCCATAATTAAATAATTATTTTTATTATTTAATATCTAAATCCAAAATCCTCATAATTAAATAAATTCTAAATTTATTTAATTACCTTGAATGTGGGTGAAATTAATAAATTTTATTTATTTATTTCCAACCCCACTCAACTCTTAACTTTTCATTTTCCTCACTCCCACTTGCTTAGATGGTATGCTCATTTGGAGCATATGATCTTTTTAGGATATGTTAGATCATGATGTGATGTTTATGTTCCCAATTTATGATCAGGGCTTTGACATTGATCTTGTTGGTTCTATTTGTATTAAGTACTTTGATCACTTCCATGGTTTCTTCATATAGTATTTGTTTCATTTAGATTTTGACATGGATTCATTGGTTGTAGGTACCCATGTATACTTGGAGACATAGTTGAGACTAAGAGTTCTTTTATTAGAGATGTGTTGAAATGTATACTCTTGAGGAGATTTCACCAATAAGTCTTATGAGCCTATATCATGGTTGGACATGACTTCAACATAGACCTATTAGGAGATATTCTTATATGAATCACAATGACTTGGTATCTTGTGAATAGTTATTTGTGTAAGGAAACTTGCATCCATACAATGACAATATCTACATAACTCATATGATAAATTAATCAAATATGTACTCAGAATATTCATGCAAGAGAATAGGCAACACACCCACAAAATGTGACACAAGATATACCCTAGTAAAATCCTCATGAGTGAATAAACCCAGCCTCCAAAAGAATCCATCATCCATGTATTATGCAACAATGCAACATTACAATACATCCATAAAAATCCTTTGAAACCCCAACCATCAACAAGAACTCTATGTGAACAAGTATATAGCCATACATCTCATGTCATGCTTCCAACCTTCAAAAATACTAACTAGGATTCACACAAACAACTTCCCTTGTGGTTTCTTTTATAGAAACAAGCTCATACAAAACCACCAACTAGTATTGCATAAACTATATACTAAAGCCGTGTGCTACCTAACCCCTTGACCTATCATTTAATATTGAGTACTTTACTAATTTACTTTCCCCAATATTAAATTATTACAATAATATAATATTACAATTTTACAATACAACAGCTTCAAGAATATTCTAAAAGGAATCTTTACATGTTGCACATCCATCTAGGTGCAACATTACTTAGTAAAATGGCTTTGATGCTCTTGTGTATGGGCTCTTGCATTAGGGTTTCTCCTGCTAGCACATGTGCTATCTTTTCTCCCAACCAGTCGTCGCCTGGGGCCAATGGCCCTCCCCATTCTAATGTTGTCCCTCGCGGCAGTGGTTCTCTGTCGTCTTCTGGCTATGGGGCTCTCGGTGTTGGGTCTACCAACTATATTCGTCCTAGTCTGGTTGGGTGGTTGTGGTTCGGTTGTCTTCTATTGGGGAAGCTCCTATTGGGGGCTCTTATGTTCACCGCCTTATTGGATGTGGTGGAAAGGGTGTTTCTCTTGGCCCTAAGTCCATCATGATTAAAAATTTTCCAATCTGCAATCCTATTATTTTTTCACTGGAAGATGAGATTGTTGATGATATTTTTCAAAGTATCTCAGGTCTCTCATATAATGTGGTGATTTTTAGATTTAAGGGTTTTGGGCCCAACCTTCCTGGACTCCATGCTTGGATTTCTAAGCATTAAACCCATTATTTTTTATTTTGTGTAGATCTACCCTGTGGCCAAGGGTTTCTTTATTGCACAATTTGATTCTGTAGTGGACATAAAGGTTATTCTATGTGATCATTTTTTAGTTGGGAGGATCGTTTCCCTTTAATGGTTAAACCTTGGCATCAGGATCTTAATCTTGCCTCTGAAACTTTCAGCAAGATGTCTTTGTGGGTGAGACTCCCCAATCTCCCACTTCATATTTGGTTGGATTTTGTTCAAGAGGAAGTGGGTGAGGCGCTTGGTGATTTTTTGATGGTGGATGTCGAGTCATCTGATATCTTTCATTCTACTTATGCTCCTATACAGCTGGATATTGATATGTCTAAAGGGATACTTGAGAAGATCAAACTCTCATCTTCTAGGGGTAGTTGGATTCGGCCTTTATATTATGAAGGTCATTCCCTTTAGGTGCAGAAGATGTTTTAAAATAGGGCATATTGCGGCTAAGTACATGATATTGAGAAAGGGAAATCGAAGAAGCCCTCTATGTGGTGGAATGGTGTATCTTATTAGCATTATACTATTTTCAAACTCTCTTCTCAGAATGATAAGATGAGTGATCCTGCTACCGGGACTCAAGACTTTGTTGTCAGTATTGTTGGCCCTGTAGACTCAATGGTGGTTTCTAATAAGGCTCCTATTGTCATTTTTGTTGAACCTGTCCCCCTCAGGCTCTATTGGGATGGCTGCTACTGATGGCATTATGTTAGATAATCTTGTGCTGGATATTGCTAGGTCTATTGGCTCTGTTGGTGTCATCCCTTTGGTTGATCTTGGCACTGGGGGTGTCTCTAAGTTTGGATTTATTTTGGCTGGTCCTGAGAAGAGTGTTGTCTCTTCTTCAGACACTGGGGTTTTGGTTTTGGATTCTTTAAACTGGTGAGATGTGGATGCTATAGTGGTCCCTTCAGCGGGTTATGCTAGTTTTGATCTCACTACTTCTTTTATGGACCATTTTAGGGCTTCTGATGCTTTGTCTACTGGTTTTGTCACTATTGTTGTCCCTTCGAATGTGATTTTTTATGGGGTTGTGGATGACTGTAAGCCTCGGATTTAAACTGTGGACTAAGAGGTCTGGAAGGATGTGGCATCTAAGGTGGAAGATGGTTGGATTTCATTTAAAGGTAAACACCCTAAGAGGTCTTCGCCCGCTTTTGATATGACCCTACAATCCCACAAGAAGGGGGCCAAAGGTAAATCTTAATTTGGGATGGTCTTTGATTTGGGTTGGGATTCTGGTTCCTGGCTCTACTTTGTGTTTGCATGTAGTTCTTCTTGAGCTTTGATTGGTCCAAGTTGAGGGAGCCTGTTATCAAAACCCTCATTTTGGTCTTGGTTTGTTCCATGTTGTGGGCTTTCTTTGAATAGTTTTTTCATCTTTATGTACAAGGTTTCGGGGCCCCTTCAAAACCTATTTTTTCCCTTAATCCAAAACATTACATAATAAAATCAAATATTACAATAATAAACATTATTGTGCAATGTCTATAATGCCAATTTCCCAACATTCTCCCACTTATTATATACATTTCATAAGGGTTAATAAGTAGCCACAAATATGAACAAGGGAATGATCCCTCTAGCCACATATACCATCATGAATCAAACAACTCCATGTGTTCCATCAGGATACTTGCAACCAAAAAAGTGACCACCATCTCATACATGAATTCTCACACCCTCCATCATGTCACTACCACTAGACATGTATAAGAGGCCATCTAAGAGAAAGCCATAATATATCGCAAATGAATCATAAGACTTATCTCAACTGATATCCCAAACATAAACACTTGATCTAAAGGTAACAACATGCATTGGTAGTTGTCAAGAACCAATAACCATATGTAAAATAACACCTACAACAAATCCTAACACATCCAACTATCCATACCTCCAAGATATACAAAATATAACTATAGACACCTAAAAATGGACAGACTTGTGAGCTCACATCTAATTACTAATTATTTCTCTCTTAATTAAATGATTCTTTGATTGTTTGAATAATTATTTATCTTTTCATCATTTAATCATTTCCTAATATTAATTAAATAATCAATCTTATTTAATTAATTGGTTTTTATCAATTAATTAAATTCAATTTCTAAATTCTCATAGTTTAAATAATTATCAATAATTATTTAAATTAGCTAATTATATCTTCTCAATTAAATTAATAACCCAAAATTAATTTCATTTCATTTCTAACTAATTTCTATGTAATTTCCATTTAATTTCGCTTTCTTCTAAATTGAATTTTTAATTTGGTTTTAATTCTAAAATCTTCCAAAAAATAGAAAAAACAATTTTATGAGGAATTAAGAATTCTAAAAATAAAAAAGAGCTTTAAATCAATAAAATTATTTAATTATCCTCAAAATTGGAAAATTGAAAACCATTCTTTTAATCAAAAAATCAATTGCCTTTTGGAAACTGATTTTCTCCTAAATTGATTTATATTATCTTCTTTCTTTTTCTCCTCAAAATAGGAATTTCTTCATCTTCACTCCATCTCTAATTATCTCGTTTGTCTAATCTACTTTCACAGGATCAATCTCAACTATCAATTAGTCTGAAATCTCTATTTAAACCTTCTTCTTTCTCATTTGAAAAAAGGTTGAATCAAGATCCAAATTTTCTAAGAGCACAGTCTTTATGCAGGTTTTGGAGTTAATTGCAATCAATATACATCAATCGTAAATTATTATATTTCTCAAATCTTCCAAGTCAAAGTGTTGTCATTTTCAACTATGAGTGTCATTCAAACAACCTTTCAAGAGAAGAAGAGAGAAGCAACAAAGGCTTGAATTATCTAATGGTTTGCACTTAATTGTTTATTTGATTTCCAATAGATTCAATTTTATTTATGTTGTTTGTGGGGCTTTATGTTGATTATTAGTTTGTTCTTTAATTAGTTTGGTGCTATTAATCCTCTATTTGAGCTTGTGCAATGACAACGAATTCTGTGACAGAAATATGTGAATATCAAACTGTTATCGACTAAGTGGTGGAATGATAATGATTTCTGTGAATATCACCATGTTAAGGGTCATAAAACATTGTATTTTTATTGGCTAAAGAACGATATTCAAGACTTATTTGAACAACGCATAATTGATGTCACTAATGTTCAACCCAAAGGAAACATAAATCTCACAATTTTCAAGGATCCTTTACAAAATCATAATAAAGGTAAGACCCCTACGTCTAGTGGATACTCAAAACATGTCAATTATACCTACGCTACTTTTGATAATGCGATAAATTGTCTTAAGCCTGCAGAATGCCAGATTACAACTATCAATATCAGAGACACTAACTAAATACGCAGTCACTACCCGTCATTCCAAGGTTGTCTTACAATGGGCACCTCCTTCTTTTGCTGCACTTGCAACTGTTGCACAACTTCCCAATCCACCACATAGTTTGGTGGATAAGCTCAAGAGTACTCTCGCTCAGATTTCTATCTTCGAGTTGTTGCGAATCCCCTGAACACAAGAAAGCATTGGACTGGGCCCTTCAAAATGTAGTTGTCCCTAGGGACATATCTCCTAAGAACCTCCAAACTATGGTCAATTACATTTTTTCTAATAAACAAGACATGTTTACTGACCATGATATTCCTTCGCATAAACCTCTTCATAATGATCCCTTACATTTGCTTGTCCAAGTGCATAAACAAATGATCAGATGAGTCCTCATTGATGACAGTGATGGATTAAACATTTGTATTCTAACAGTAACAAGTACCTTGGGATATTCATAGTCAAGCATTGATATCACTAGACACATCAATATTAGAGCTTATGATGAAAAGGAAAGATCATCCAAAGGTGTCCTTATTTTACCTATCAAAATAAGACCAGTAGTAAAGAGCACTCCATTTCAGATCCTAGACCTTGAACTAGGATATAACATGTTACTGGGTAGACCATGGATCCATGAAATGCAAGATGCATCATATACCTATCATCAATGTATTAAATTTCCTTATCAAGGTACAAAATTCATTATAGAAGGAGATCCAAACCCCTTTTAATATTTCAATAATATAAGGGGTAGTACAGAGAACCAAGTACAATTAAATCAAGAATCAAGTGTGCCTTTTACTTCTAGTTCAATACCCAAAGACATACCAAGGAGGAGAATTAAAATATTAGTCCAAGACAAAGGATGCAGTGAATATCGCTATGAGAAAGCTTTTACTATTACTAAATTGCCTTTGTCACCAAGATCCTATGGTCATCCAAAGACAGTAGAAAAAACAAAGCTAGTTGTTTTCAAATGCCCACCTACCACATTTGTTCAATGGGGTGATTTCAATGAGGAACATCCCTTTGATTCTGATATCAACACATGGTTATACCAAGATCCTCAAGAAATACCATCAGCATAGTTACCTTTGAATCAATATGGACTTGGATAAACTATATTACAATAGTTTGGATATGATGGAGCCACGGGCCTAGGGGAAACACAACAAGGAATGGTAGAACTATTATTTACGCCTACTCAAAGGAACAAGAGAGGACTTAGTTACAATGAGTCTAGAACAAGGGTGGTTCTTCAAGGTGTTCAAGAAACCATCAATCCAAACTGGGGGAAAGATCATGAATATTCCCAGATCAATAACATACTTCCACAAACATTACCACAAGAATTGGAAACCACAATCTATGAAATGTCCCTTGAACAAGAAATCCCAAATTTTGTGGAAAATGGGATAAATGATGAGCATTCTAGCGTGACTGATTCTCACAAGTATGAGTGGGCATCCTTTCACAACCTTGAGTCTGACACCCCTAGGTATTCCCCTAGATCCACTAGTACCATGAACCTAAACGACATCTTTGATCGCATGAACCTAGAAGACCAACCTTGTATTGATAAACATGTCAATGTCTGCTCCTTGGATGGTGCATTTACTTCACATTCTAGATTTGTCAGAACTATCACTACAGTTCCATTTTCCCACACTAAGTCATCTCCATACACTGACCTTTGTTTAGTCCATCATGAGTTAGTTGATTGGGATCAACAAGGACATCCAGACATAGATATTTGTAAAAATGATGAAGCAATTGCAGAATTCCTTGGCCTTCGGGAAGGAATACCATCAAGAGATCACAAGGTTGGGTTTTCTCGTGATTTGGATAGATCTGTATACTTTGGAGAGGCAGCTCCTCTTTCTAGTCAAAAAGGTAAAAATGAAAAAAAAAAAAAAAAGGTCACTAAGTTCAAACTGAACGGCTCTTCTTGACCATGAAAAAGTAAAAATAAAAATGTATCTTTTGGTGAAAG
This sequence comes from Thuja plicata, assembly GCA_018584345.1. Lineage (NCBI taxonomy): Eukaryota > Viridiplantae > Streptophyta > Pinopsida > Cupressales > Cupressaceae > Thuja > Thuja plicata. The sequence continues at coordinate 896,793 of MU223315.1, read as the reverse complement.
CCTTTCTGAGGTGCCAAGAGATGGAAATTTTGAATCCCTCCCCTTAGAACAAAAGAAATAAGCATTGTTAGGAGAAAACACTATTGAAGTTAATTTAGGGGATGAACTCCACCCTAAGAATATCTATCTTTCTAAATCTTGCTCACCTGAGGAAAGAGAACATTTTATTGACTTCTTCAAAGAGATGCAAGTGAATTTCACATGGTCATATGCTGACATGCCAGGTCTTGATCCAAAGCTAGTACTACATCACCTACCACTACTACCAAATGAAATACCAGTAAAACAAAAGTTGTGAAAGATGCATCCACATGTCACCTTATTTGTAAAGGTTGAGCTGAAGAAACTTCTAGATGTTGGTTTCATAAGACCCATTCTTTATGCAGACTGGATATCAAATCTTGTGTCAGTTACAAAACATTGTAGTCAGATTAATATATGCATAGATTTCAAGGACTTGAACAAGGCTTGTCCCAAATATTATTTTCCTTTGCCAAATATTGGCACTACAACATTTGAGACCATTTTTCGACGGCTACGTATCGCTTTTCTGACACTGTCCCGTCGGCCAAGTGACAGAGACTAGTGTTGCAATTTTGGTGTCAGAAACACCGACAGTTGTACCGTCTATTGTTATTGTGATGGTATAAGCCGTCACAATATGAACCGACTGTGATGTTTATAATGTTGTCGTTACATTTTTTTTTTTGTCGCTATTACGACACCTAGACGTCACATTTTTTGTGTTAACTGTCATAGTTTGCACCTTCTAAAAACTTCAGCTTGTCGTCGTTATAGTTGGTTGGTGTCACAATTATGACAGACGTGTGACAAATTTTCTATACATGTGACATCGAGCTATCAGCAATTGTCGATGACTGGACGTCGCATGTATATCAAATACGTCGCACGTCTCTCATAATTTTGATGGTTATCAGAAAAATGTGACATCTGGGTGTCACAATATGAGCTGGCTATGATGTTTAGCATTCTGTCATTACATATTTTATCTATCACTATTGCGACACCTAGGCATCGCATTGTTTGTGTTAACCGTCGCAGTTTGCACCGTCTAAAAACTTCAGCATGTCATCGTTATAGTTTGCAGGTGTCACAATTACGACAGATGTGTGACAGATTTATTATACATGCGACGTCCAGATGTCGGAAATTATCGACGGCTAGACATCGCATGTATTTTTTTAGTGTCCCTTTGGAGTATTTAAGAGTTTGTTTGGTTCTTTCTTCACTTGATGATTGTTGGATTTCATTACTAAATGTATCTCATATTAAGGGTAAGAATCTTCATTTGTTTGGTTCTTTGTTCACTTGATGATTGTTGGATTTCATTAATAAATCTATCTAATATTAAGGGTAAGAATATTAAGGATAATACATTTGTCAATTCAGTGAAGATGTTCAAACTTAAACACAAATTGGGCCTCTATTAAGAACATCTTCAATTTGTAGCAAGGGTAAGAATCTTCATTTCAGATTTCCAGTAAATTCTATTACTAGGCATTATCATATGTTTTGGCTTCGCGGGAGATATTGTATTGGGGCTGAACTTCTTTAAGAACTTGAGTAATCAAGGAGAATTGACTAAACTGGGTAAAGTCCATGCTTTTGATGGCAGAATGTTGTCAATGAATTGTGGTATCCTGGATTATACAGTTAGAATTAAGTTGCAACATCACATTAAGTCTAGACCTAGTGGATGAATAAATTCATAGAGGTCTGTTACATGAGCTTGGACAACTTGTTTATTTGGCTTGTAATTTGTGGTGTAATTTTATCTATGCAAATACCCACCCACTCTAGTTATTTTGTCAACAAGTTTCGTTATTGAATATCAGTTACTGACAGCTATAGCAATTTTGATCCCTTTTGCTGGAATTCTCAGTGTATTAAATATTTTATGCTTTTCGAACAACTATATGCTACTAGGAGAAATCTCATACATCTTTAAAGTGTATTTTTGTAACTGACAATGCTTCTCAGTCATTTTTTTTTATTTTTTTTACCATGGAATCACAAGAGACAGTTGAGTTTGGATTTCTTTGTTTGATGAATGTATCCATTGGTAATTTTTTTTTCAGTAATTATGGTTTTACTTATTTTGGAACCATGATTTGATGTGATTTATTGGGATAATTTCATTAGCGGTTGGCCAAATAAATGTAAAACAATTGGTATTACCAAATTAGTTCATCCAAAAACTAGAAGACTGTGACTGTCTAATAAGTACAAGTAGGATTCCTAAAAAGACATCAAGTGCCTAAAATGAAATAATTAAATAAAATTTAGAAATAAGCATACCATTCATGGTTAGTGATTCAAAGCTTCTTTTCCTCCCAGTTTCCAACCCCTGAGACATATCCAGAAAAGAATACAACATCTTTGTAAAATAATACATAACAACACAAGGGTATTTGCAAAAGTAACCCAAAAAAGAGAGAAAAT
>MU223315.1:841583-864056 GCA_018584345.1 Thuja plicata | reverse complement strand
CTGAATATTTATGGCACATCTGGAAAGTAAGAAATAATGAGATCTTTAATAGGGTAAGAAGAAAGCTTACTGAGTCGTATAAGAGACACACACTTTGATATTGCCTCACAAGTCACAGTAATGATAGGGATATCAAACGCCAAATTTCTCAGGTTGCTCAGGGATAGAATTGTGAAATTGACTTGGCAAGAGATGAGATATGGACACGCATGGTTAATCAACATGTTCAACAACAAAATTATTAGTAGATCGATTAGGTTTTGCAACACTGGCCAAATAATCAAAATGTTGTGACTCACCTATACATCTTTCTAAATATTAACGTAGGTGATCATCATATTTACTAATATTAGCTAAAGGGATCCCTACCTCTAATGAAATCACGATGTATATTCTCATTAGGTCCTCCAATGAAAAAGTTGTAATATGCTCATCATATTGAATAATATCAATCAAGCCATCTTAGGGTATATGCCTCTAGTCATGTAATATGCTCTTAACCAAAGGATAAAAAATAAGACATACCTCAAATGGTGAGTACGCGGTGGCTTGTTGATGAGTATGCAGTGGCTTGTTGATCTTATACTTGAAGTCGCTGATAGAATTTAAAAAAATGGCTTTTCAATATGCTGCTACCGCAAATGAAATAATTTGAACATAAAAAATTCAGAAATTACAAGTTGTTATACCTTAAACGTGAAGGAAACCAACCAAATTACAAACACGGGGGTAACACTAGTGCTAACCGGCGATGAACAAGCTGTTGGATTCTTCAACTGTGACTATTGGATTCAATACAACAAGAGCCCTCTTCGCACAATGGTATAGTTTACTAATTAGGACCCTCTTCCGCTCGCATGCACAACTTGATCACAGAAGAGCCTTTCTTTCTATTTTGTTTTTTGTTTATAATCAAGAGGGTGTTGCATTTACAATGGTATCATCGCTATTATGACAACATCAGGGGCACTTGGAAAAAAAACAAAAATCACACACAAATGGTAGCATCGTCGCAAATTGGCATCAAAATGTGACCTCAAATGTTGTAGTGTGGTATGATAGTTTATTAGACAACATGACATTAAATGTTATCTCTAATGGATGGTTTCTCAGGATATAATCAAATCAAGATAGCTCCTAAAGATCAACATAAAACTGCATTCAATTGTGCCTGGGGAACATATAGTTAGAAAGTAATTCCATTTGGTTTAAAAAATGCAGGCATGACCTATCAAAGAGAAATGACAATGATATTTCATGACATGATCGATGAGACCATGGGAGACTATATAGATGACATATTGGAAACATAAAAACTCAGAGAGACACATCTGCAAGTGTTGGGAATAATTTTTGATAGGTTGGAAGAATATAAGGTTCGACTAAACCCAAAGAAGTGTGTTTTTGGGGTCAAATCTAGAAAACTCCTTGGATTTATAGTTTCCTACAGAAGCATTGAAGTGGATCCTAAAAAATTAAAAGAAATATTAGAAATGTCTTCTCCCACGAATATAAATCAGCTCAGAGGACTTCAAGGAAGGTTGCAGTCCATCAAAATATTTATAGCATAGTTGGTAGATAAGAGTCATTAATTTCAACACCTATTGCATAAGGGAGTGACTGTTGTATGGACAGAGTAACATAAAAAGCTTTCCAAATTTTTAAAAACTATCTCTTGAGTTCTCTGGTATTAGTTCCACCAACTCCTGGCAAACCACTTCTGCTATACATTGCAGAAACAAATTTAACACTAGGTGCTCTGCTAGCACAACATGATGATAAAGGAAAAGAGAGAGCAATTTACTACATCAGTCAAAATTTGGAGGGGTATGAAATTAACTATTATTCAATTGAGAAATAATTTCTCACAGTTGTCTTCACCTCTCAAAAGTTGAGACACTATATGCTTAGTCACCAAACTAAACTCATAGCACACATTGATCCTTTAAATTATATTTTAAATAAAACATCATTAACATGAAGACTCGCCAAATGGGTGATGATTTTAAGTGAGTTTGATGTTGAGTATTTAGATTGCAAGTATATAAAAGGACAATTCATTTCTGACCAATTATCATAAGCACCCATTCTAGATCATCAACCTATTATATATGAATTCCCCAATGAAGCAGTTTTTACCATGGAAGCATCAACAATAGAAGTCTGGAAGTTATTCTTTGATGGATCAAATATAAACCATGGTGCGGAAGCAGGAATAGTACTTGTCACTCTACAGAAGGATGCACTTCCTAAATATTTCTGACTCAATTTTCCATGTACCAATAATATAGCTGAGTACAAATCTCTCATCATCGGAGTAAAAAAAGATATACAATGGAGGATAAAGAATCTGAGAGTTTATGGTAATTCCCAGTTGGTTATCATTCAGGTCAACAATGATGATATGACAAAAGATAAAAAACTTGTCCCATACAAACAAATGATAGAAAAACTACATGCTTAGTTTCACTATATTATATTTGAACAAGTTCCAAGGCTTCAAAACAAAGTTGCAGATGCAATGAATACTATAGCATCTCTGATTGATATTCTAGGCAATGAAACCAAATTCCTCTTTCTGGTAGAAAAATTGATGGTCCCAGTCTATGAGGCTCCAATAATAGAATTAGTATGTGTCCTTGTTGGTCTTGAGTCTCCCTGGTAGAAAGATGTGTATACTTACCTTGAAGACAATACCCTCCCACCTGACCTATCTAGAAACCAAAGGAAGTCTCTTATCCAACAAGCCTCTAAGTACACCCTTCACGCTAATACTTTGTATAGGAAAAACATAGATGGAACGTGTTTAAGATGTCTTACTTCCACAAAATCCCAAAGAGCCTTGTATGAGTTTCATGAAGGATTTTTTGGGGCCCATTCAGGTGGTAATAGTTTAGCGAAGAAAATATTAAGGATGGGAACTATTGGCCAACACTAGAGGTAGATGCTCATAAGTATGTACAAAGATGTTTAAAATGTTAGATACACAAAGATCTTATTCATGCACCAGTTCAAGAGCTCAAACCTATCACTAAACCATGGCCTTTTTCATGGTAGGGATTTGACCTAGTGGGTAAAATTACACCCATTTCCTCTAATGGTCATAAATACATAATTACAACAATTGAGTAATTTACCAAATGGGTGGAAGTTATCCCTCTAACATATATTACAGGTAAATAGATCTCCCTATTAATCTTGAACTACATCATCTGTCGGTATGAGATCCCTCGAACCATGATTACTGATCACGGTTCACCTTTTCAAAACAAAGATGTTGAGGACCTTTGTGAGAAGTTTCAAATAAAAAAAAAACTTCTCTTCATTTTCCTACCCTCAAGGAAATGGCCAAGCTAAGGCAAACAACAAAACCATCCTGAAAATCTTGAAGAAAGTTGTTAATGAATCTAATTGAGATTGGAATTTGCAGCCCAATCATGCATTATGGGCATATAGAACAAGTATAAGGAAACCCACAGGAGAAACTCTATTTTCCCTGGTATATGGATCAAAGTGAGTTCTACCCCTCGAAGTTGAAATCATGTCCCTCAGAATATCATTGAAGAATTTCATATCAGATGAAGACTATAGAGTTGCTAGACTAACTGAACTAGAGGTTCTAGATGAGAAATGCAAAAGTGCAATGAATCACTTACATGGCTATCAAAATCTCCTTAAAATAAATTATCACAAGAGAGTCAGGCCATGCACATTTGAGGTAGGAGATCTTGTCCTTATCAAGAATTAGAAGAATCAAGTAGAAAGAGTTAAACCTGGGAATTTTGAGCCTAACTGGCTAGGACCGTATGTCATTATAAAATCATGTGACAATGGGGCATATCAATTGGCTACTGAGGATGGAGATCAACTCCCGAGTTATATCAACAACATGCACTTACAAAGGTTCTATACCTAATATCCCAAGGTCAAGTGACATATCATATATGATCCTAAAAAATACAAAAAAAAATATAAAAAATATAAAAGTTACTTTGGTTAAAACCTAGCAAACATGCACCTTTGTGACAACAAAAAATCAAAGACAGAAAAAAGTAAATAGAAACACAATTGCCCTTTGGAAAAAACCTGGTAAACATGTGCTATTTGGTAGGTACCTTGGTGAAAACCTGGCAAATAGGTGCCAAGTATTCAAATCTTGCTTCACCATCAATAAACTCAAATGATTAACTTTCACTTAATAAATGCGTATTACTGAGCTTGCCAAGAATGAAGCCCAATAAGCACCATCTCCCTGAGCATTCACTCTTATCCTTAGTCTATGCTAGTTCTCTAGACTAGGGGAAGTCATAAAAGTCCTGAAAATAAAATTAAAAAAATATTAGAAAAAGTCCTAAAAATTTGATGATGATAAAAAAAATCATAAAAAGTCTTGAAAAAAAAACCAATAAAAAAAATCAAAACACGTCAAAATCTTGTAATAAATCATCTTTTCCATAACAAGCAGAAAGTGATGATCAAGCATCAAATAAAAATAAAAATACTGAGCTTCATAAATTGATAATGGAATCATAAGACTCATCTTTATCAACAAATTGATCTTTCATTAATCAATCAACCAATCAAGTCAAATCAATCAATTATCTTAGACAGTGATGGATATGCTCGAAACCAGACAAATTCATCTTATACGGGTATTCCACTTCTGAAAATAGACAAATCCACAATCAAACATCAAAACCAAACAAATCAAGGAGTAATAAGGCTATTGAATAGGTCAATCATGTCAGTTTGTTGTCAATTTATCTTTCATGGTTATGTTCTTATGATTCTCAAGGATACCACTGATTGGTGAGAGTGGTTATGATGGATCATAATCTTGCTTGCTTCTTTTTGTTTTTCTATTTGTCGAGTGTTTCAATTTAATTTTGGGGCAAGGATGATTTAGGATAAATGAGATAGGAGTTGTCACACATCTAGTAGCCACGCAGTTCCATGATATGAGCTAATCCCTAGATGAACATTCTCTATATGTTATCTACTTTTTTTTATCAGAGGTAGTAGCGTTATCTAGGTGGTCAATATTTGGGTGCATATGTATCTCGTTTTATTCAAATAATGTGCAATGATGAATAAATGTTGAAACAAAAATATGGCAAAGACTTGGTTACATCAATCATGTTGATCGCAATGAATCTTTTTTTATTGATTTCTTACTAAGTTTCTTCTAACTAACACATGCATGTACTATATACATTGTGCATTTTAGGTTTGCATTCATTTATTGTGTAAGAATAAATTTAAAAAAACCATGTACACATTAGATCATATAATGAATGCATCCATCATCAATAACATCATGACTAACATATGAATGCATGAATAAATCATCACATAGAGTGCATATAATAATCATCATGTAGAGTAGCATCATCATATAGAAATTCAACATTTTTAACAAATTAATGCTCACCTACGCATTTTTTCACTTAATTTGTTGAGGGGGCATAAAATCCACATGCTATCGCCAGGGCAAGCTGGGGCGGGATCAAATCTGAAAATTATTTAACACAACTCGACAAGCCACATTATATTAAAGAGGGGCACAATGTAGACACCCAAAAATGGACAGACTTGCAAGCTCACATTTAATTAGTAATTATTCCTCTCTTAATTAAATGATCCTTTAATTATTTGATTAATCATCTTAATTTTGTTATGTCCTAATTTTTTCATCATTTAATCATTTCCTGATATTAATTAAATAATCAATCTTATTTAATTAATTTTACCTTAATTAATTAGTGTTTATCAATTAATTAAATTCAATTTATAAATTCCCATAGTTTAAATAATTATTTAAATTAGCTAATTATTTCCTCTCAATTAAATTAATAACCTAAAATTAATTTCATTTCATTTCTAACTAATTTTTATCTAATTTCTTCTAAATTGAATTTTTAATTATGTTTTAATTCTAAAATCTTCTAAAAAATAGAAAAAACAATTTCATGAGGAATTAAGAATTCTGAAAAATAAAAAAAAGCTTTAAATCAATAAAATTATTTAATTATCCTCAAAATTAGAAAATTGAAAATTATTCTTTTAATTAAAAAATCAATTGCATTTTGGAAACTGGTTTTCTCCTAAATTGATTTATATTATCTTCTTTCTTTATCTCCTCAAAATAGGAATTTATTCATCTTTACTCCATCTCTATTTATCTCGTCCTTCTAATCTCCTTTCACAGGATCAATTTGAACCATCAATCAGTTAGAAATCTCTATTTAAACCTTCTTCTTTGTCATTTGAAAAAAAGTTTGAATCAAGATCCGAATTTTCTAAGAGCACAATATTTATGCAAGTTTTGGAGTTAATTGCGATCAATATGCATCAATCATTTTATCATATGTCTCAATCCTTCCAAGTTGAAGCATTGTCAGTATCAACTCTGAGCACCATTCAAACAACCTTTCAAGGGAAGAAGAGAGAAGCAACAGAGGCTTGAATTATCTATTAGTTTGCACTTAATTATTTATTTGATTTCCAATATATTTGATTTCATTTATGTTCTTTGTGGGGATTTATGTTGACTATTAGTTTGTTCTTTGATTAGTTTGATTTTGTATGCAAAGAAATGTGCGCAAAGGAATGGAGTTAACTAGTAAACACACTTAGAACACAAAAATAGTGCAACAATCAAGATTAGACATAAAGAAGTAATTTAAATAAACAGGAAAGCAAACCACTTAAAACCCTGTTGTGACCTCTTTATTGCAACAATTTATCCAGGATAGTGTGATGGTATGTATGTTCACTTATTCAACAACATAACAACATCAGAATGCTCCATAGTTGCTTATGTTAGAATTCATCGATTTCATAAGCCAAGATCACCTACAACATAATAACATGTAACAAAGCAAAGAATGGAGACACAACTCATAATGTCCAAGAAATATGAAATATCATTGAGAGAAGGAATTGAGAGAATTCCCGAGAGTGATTCAAATCATTATAAAGTGATCAATACTTATAAAGGAGATCAAAACCCTAAGAAGGGTGAAGAAACCAAGGTTGGGTGAAGAAACCAAGGTTGCATGAATAACTAATAAAAGAATCAATTATTACATACCTAAAGTTTAGCTTAAGTGAAATAGAGATAAAAAGTGAAAGGTGACTTAATAATTAAATCAATAACGATTTAATTAATAAGTGAAAATACCTTTTTAACTCTAAAAACACAAGCTTGTGGGAAGAACCTGAAAAGGGGATTCAAAGGGTTTTCACAAGTGAGGCTAGTTTTCTCTCAAAAATGCACGAGTTTGCATAATGGGAGAGTTGATAATGGATTCAAAGATGGATAATGAAATTGGGGTAAAATATGGGTTCACAAAGGTCATATTAATGAATCCTGAATTGAAGGGAAATGGGAGGATTTTATAGAGGAATTGATGAGGTGACTTGACTAACCTATATTAATGAGGGGTGGCCATATGTCAACCTCAGTATGGTTGAGAAAATGGGGAAAAAGACTTTCCATAAATGGCGTTTATGTCCCAGAACCCCAATTTCCAACCTCATTAATAGGGGTATTTATGGAAAAATGTTGATGATTGGAATGGAGGAAGAAAAGTTGGACTTTGCTTCCCTAATACTCATACTTAGGAATGTACACAATTTTAGGAGGAGATTAGGATAATGAGTTAGGTTAATTAGGGGGCAAGTGGAAATTACTCGGCCAAACTGGGGTATCAATTGTTGGCCAATGAGGAGGAAAATGTAGAATGGCCATATCAGCTGTGTTGGGATAAGGATTGTCTACAGAAAGCTGGAGCCTTTGCATGGATGGTCATTCAAAGAAATATTTTGATAGGGGAACGCAAAAAGAAGTATGGTTTTGTGGGACCAACTATGTGCCCTTTATGCAGGCAAGAGAGGGACGATGTGGATCATCTTCTTGTTCAATTTGAAGCTTCTCAAAAATGTTGGTAAATGGTAAGATTGAAATTGAAACTTATTGGCCCCATGCCAAATTCTTTAGTAGAAATATTCAAAGGTTGGTCGGTCCACTTTCAGAAAACAACTTTGTCCAAATTGTGGATTGTTTGTCCGTCACTGATTATCTGGGAATTATGGAAGGAGCGTAATTGGAGAATCTTCCAATATGTTTTATAATCTAAAGAACGGATCATGAACATGATTAACTCATCAATTGAGGAAGTAATGTGTTCAGCGGTTAGTAAATTGAATGCAAACACTATTTTTTCATCTTGGGATAGACAATTTCATAGACAGTGGTCAAGGATCAAAATTCGATATAGGTATGATGGAGGCCAACCTTGTATTGTGAAAACATGTTGGGAAACTTTAGTGTGGATCCCCCTGGATATAGGTTGGATTAAGATAAACTTTGATGGATCCTCAAAAGGGAATCCAAGGGTTTCAAGTGTTGGGGCTACTGCCAGAGATTATAAAGGAGATGTCTTGGCATTAGTAGCTAAAAGGATAGAAGATGTTACTAATAATGTGGTAGAGGCGCAGGAAGCTTTACTGGTAGTTCAATTAGGGAGTTTGATGGGGATAGAGAAAAATCACATCGAAGGTGATTCAAAAGTGATTGTGGAAGCAATTAAGTAGGGGAATTCATAGAATTCATATATTTAAAGAATCTTAAGAGAGGTGGGGTATAATCTAAATAAATTTAGAAACATTAAAATTAGCCACACATTGAGAGAAGGAAATAAAGAAGTAGACATAATTGCAAATTGGGCCATATCTTTTGAAAATCTCGATGTGATTATATGTGAATATTTTACCAAATTGGAAGAGTTTTAATTAGAAAATATTCTAAGTCTGAAATGGTGCAACGATTATAAGTTTTTGAAATATGGGTGATCAAGTCCTATTATTCCTAATGATGGTGGAAAAGCTGAATGATGATGGTAAATTTGTATGGAGAGTGTGGAAAGGGTTGTTGACAAAGCCGCTTTTGCTTTGAAAATTGTTAATGATGGCAAGATAATACTAGTAAGGACGGAACATTGATTATACTATAGGATTTATCGTTAGATTGTGGGAAGCGGCGATGGAAAAGAAAGCTTACACAAATGAAGGAAAGTGCGAATGGGAAGCATAAAAGCCACATCATTTATAGAATCATTGAAAAATGTTATCCAAGCATTTGAAAAAGGAGAAGATAGGTCAGTTTGTAGAGCCAAATTTTTGAGGAAGGAAGGTTTTCAGTCATGAAAAATGGAAGCAACATTCAGTGTAGATTCATAAACAAATGAAATCCTTTAAGGGACCAATGAGAAGAGACAGAGTGAAAGGTATGCTAAAGATCAAGTCAAAAGGGATGATGGATAGGGTGATTAAAGTCATTGGCGTGAAATTTCAAGAAAGGCAGATAAAACACCGAACTCATTTGGATGTAATCTTAGTCTTTGTGGCCTGGGGACTAGAAATATAGGAGAGCATGGAGGAAGTGGGTAGGATAACAAGGGCCCTGTTTGAGAGGGATATGCTTGGAGAGTTGGAATTTGTTTTAGAATGGGAAATTCCTGGGGTGGAGATGGATATAACATAATGTTTTGAGGATGATGCAGAAGGAAGTCATTTTGGGCTCATCTTGTTTCTAAAGTTGAGAGTGAATGCTGATAAACCATTGATGTATAAGAATTCTACAGAGGGCTGGCATGAGGTTAAAAAAGAACTGGAAAAGTAGAATCAACTGGTGAATGAAAGGGTTGAAGCCAATAGGTTGAACGTGTCGCATAGACAACACAACCCGCGAGGCAGAGGAAGTGTGATAAAGGAAAGGGTGTAAGGGGAGGCAAGGGGCAAGTTTTTTGAATATGCATGCAGAAGATTAGCTAGAAGATGTAGATGAAGACGGTTTCAACAATGCACTTTTTGTGGTAGTCCATCAATTAACCTTAAAAGAAAGACCATAATGAAAATGTAGGAGAATAGCCTGGGTATTGGGTTTTTTGCATGATAGGGATACAATTTTTTTGTAATGCTCTAATGTTTACATGTGTGGAGGTAGGGGAATAGCTTTAGTAAAGATTAGTAAAGATTATTAAGTTAAAGAAAAGCTGGCTATTTTTAGATAGGAGATGAAAATATAATGTAAAAGGAAATTTATAATATTCCTATAGGGAATTGTAGAAAGTATATATCTTTTTGAAAAATACTGAACTATAATTACAATGTAACTCTCTTTTTAACTATCAATTAAATACCTATTACCGACCCAAAAAAATTTAATATGGTGACTATAGAGGAATAGGTACTAATTATTTAATTAAATAAACATAAACGTCCATTTAATTAACGTTAGATAAATTGAATTAATTAATTTACCTAGGACTATAAAAGATGAAAAATTAATTAAATGAATTAATTATGTTTCATATATGGGTGTCTACATTTTGCCCCTCTTTGACATGGTATTATGAAGTAGCATCATTTTAAAGAAGATTAAGAAATAGAGCTAAGAAGAAGATTATTCGATAAGGAAAGATGCCCCAGTCATTTAAAAGGGTAGGAGGAAGGATTGATGAGAAATGGAGATACGGATGCTCCCTCGAGAGGACATGCGGGTTAAATAGAACAAGGGTGTGCTCTCAAAATGGATGAGGGAGTGCATGAATGATGGATGAATAATAATGGTAATGCATTGATAAGGGGATAGAAGAAGAAAGAAATGGAATAGATGGATGGAATGGATGGATAAATAGGAACAAAGGATGATGGATGATTAAGGATAGGAGGAAAGCTTGAGTAGGAGCACCCTAAAAGGGATTTGTTATGTATTGAGCACTTAATTTGTTGTAGCATATGATACTATGCACCAGGGTATGAGAAACCAAGGTGACATTGTATCACATGCACAAGACTAACACAACAAACATGCAAGGATTGTCTCAGCATCATACCTGACTCACAAAGAAATCAGGTTGGATACGATAATAGAGAACCCACAAGAAACCGATATTCCCCAAGTGCACCATGTGACCATGGGGATCGCACGTGGAAAATGTAAGGGTCATATCTAAATGACTTGAAAACAAAGGATCAAGACCATGCCCCAAGTTTAACCATTCACAGTGCACCATGATATAAAGGATCATGGCGACTTTGAGGAGGTAAAAACAAGGAAGCTCAAGACAAAGATAAACAAAGATCCAATAACACCAAAGAAATAACAAGCATCTCATGTATATTTTTCCATATGGAGGATGATTGATGTGGATTGATTTGATTGGTCTGGTATGAGGAAGGATAAATCCTGCAAAGACCAATGATGGATTGCCAAACTAGGATTCCTATGAAAAGAGACAAACAAGACACTCAAACCTCTAAGGGACTAATAGATGATTGTTGAAGAACCATCTAGATAGGGACACAGTCTTGATGGCACATGACTGACTGACACAAAGGATGGGACCTAAGGATATAAATGTACAAAGGATTCTAGGTGGAGACATGCTCGACTAAGACTAGGTACAAGGATCTACTTACAAGATGTTCAAGATATACAAGGGGTTGGGGATTGTGGATGAGGCCGCAAAGATGCAAATATGCCCAATGGCATAGCGGTTCCGCCAAACTAGATATAATTGATTAGATTGATTGATGGTGGATGGGGTGTTATCAATGTAGGAATGATATATCTCAAAACAACACAATGATTGGGAAGGATGCATCCCGATGATGATTATTGGATTGTGATCAAGGCCTACAACAAGGCTGGGAACAAGACCAGATATGGGATTGGATAGTTGTCTTAATGTTCAATTTTGGATAGCAAGAGATGGATAGGATTTGCATGCAATGATAGATTACAAAGAGTATGAGGGTAACCTTAAGCTAGGTACCAATGACAAGGGATGTGGAGATGGAGGAGATGATGGATAAGGCAGAGGTGGAAGATTATGAGACAAGGATTGATGGATTGGAAGGATTATGGATGACGAGACAATATGGGATGAGGATTGGGAGATGGATGGATTGAGGATAATGAGATGATAGGAGAAGAGAATTGGGAGATGGAAGGATTAAGGATGCTAGGATGATAGGAGAAAAGGATTAGGAGATGGATGTATTGGGGGATGAAAAGATGATAGGAGATGAGGATTGGAACATAGATGGATTGGAGATGATTGGAAAAATAGGAGATGAGGATGAGGAGATAGAAGGATTGGGCATAATAGGATGATAGGAGAGGAGAATTGGGAGAAGGAAGGATTAGAGATAATAGCATGATAGGAGATAAGAATTAGGATATGGATGGATTGGGGGATGATAGGATGATAGGAGATGACGATTGGGATATGGATGGACTGGGGATGATAGGACCATAGGAGATGAGGATTGGGAGATGGAGGGATTGGGGATGATATGACGATAGGAGATGAGGATGAGGAGATTGATGGATTGGAGATGATAGGATGATAGGAGATGAGGATTGGGATATGGAGGGATTGGGGATGATAGGAGATGAGGATGAGGAGATGGATAGATTAGAGATAATAGGATGATAGGAGATGAGGATGAGATGGATGGATTGGGGATGATAGGAGGATAAGAGATGATGAGGAAGAAGTCGATGGAATGGAGATAATAGAATGATAGGAGATGAGGTGAGGAGAACCTCAATTGGATTCAAAATGAATCTCCAAAAAATATATCTTTGGTTCGAAATTTGAAAAGCGGGGGTTTGGGGGCGGGTAAATTTGTCGTAAAAAATTTTTTTTTTGGGNGGGGGGGGGGGGATTTTTTAATTTTTGACAGAATTGCACTAATATGTGGTGGATTTTCTAAGGGGGATTGAGGAGGTCGGGCAAGCACAGGAGAAGGGTCAATGCTAGTTGGGGTGAGGATATTGGTCAAAAAATTCATTGATTAAGAATCAATGGATTCGTTGGTGAAATGCATGAGGGTGCTAGCGAGTTCGCCAATGGAGAACCAACAAATTCGCTGGTGAAAGGGGACAAGGTTCCGACGGATCCACCGGTTGAGAGCTGATAGATTCCTTGGTGAAAGGCATGAGGGTGTTGGTGAATATGTAGGTTGAGAACTGGCGGATTTGTCAGCGAGAGGGGTGGGGGTGCCGACAGATCCATCGGTTGAGAACTGGCGGATTCCCTGGTGAGGGCAAAGAGAGGACCGACGAATCTGCCAAATTGGAACTGATAGATTTATCGTTGAGGGTGAAAAGTGGGTCAACAAATCATGCGGATGGGAAATGATAGACTCACTAGTGAGGGTGGAGAGGTCTCGCAAAAGGAAAGGGACACAGAGGGATAAGTTGGGGGTTGGAGTAGGATAGAGGAGAAAGGGAAACAAAGGTTGGGATAGGGAGAGTGGAAAAGTATATGGGGGGGATTGGGGTGGGGATAGGTATAGAATGACCATTAGAGACTGAACCAAGGAGAGAGGGTAGGGGGACACTTGGGTGATGGTTCAGGGTTGAATCGAGGAGACTCATGTTATGTTGCCAAATAGATTTTCTATGCAAAATAGTAGAGGGGCTATGTGGAAAGGAAGAGTTATTGTGTGCATGAGAAAAATGGAATGGAGAATATGCATGGAATGAAAAATGGATGAAATTGGAGTGCATGAGTGTATCTCACAACTAGATGCCAATGAAAATGGATGTAGGAGGAAATTAAATTATATGATAAGCCAGAGGGATGGATGAAGAAGATTATAGGGGGAGATGGCAATGAAAGCATTAATAGACAAGGATTGATGGATGCAAGGATTTTGGTAAAGGAATGGAGGAGGATAAGGATTGGGAAATGGATGAATTTGGGATAAAGGATGTAGGTAGACAAGGATGGGAGGATGGAAGGATTATGTATGAAAGAATGAGGATGTCGAGATAGATAGACAGAGGATAAATGATGGAGATAAAGAAGGATGGGGGGATGGAAAGTGGATGCGATAGGGTTTCCAAGGGATATGTCACCAAGGAATAAAATGCCCCCAGTTAGGATATGTCATGACTTATGAGGATTTAGGAGGTGTGTAGTAGGATGGAAGAGAGGGTGAAAAGAGGATGAGGAAGGTAGTTGGAGGCTAGGATAACAGGTGGATTGGGAAGATATAGGCATTTGAAGGGTTTATATGAATGGGAGGAAGGCAAAGTGGAAAGGAGGATAGGAAAGATTTGATGGGGAAATGGATGCCAAGTGGTTTCTAGAGAATGTATACATGGAGGCTTGTATTTTTATAAAGATCCAAAGGAGGATGAAGGAAATGAAATGGATAAGATATGATAGGCATGGTAGGAAAATGTCAGGAAGGATATGGTGAACGTATAGCTAGGACTTGCCACCAAGTATGAAGAGAAATTAGATGGAGGGATTACACAAAATGCCTTTTTGATAGGTTTTCATCACTGTACTTGTCCAAGGTGCCTGTTTGCCAAGTTTTCACCATTGGACAAATTTTTTTCTCTTTACTTTTTTTTTGACTTTTTATGATTTTTTGAATTTTTTGACTTTTGGGAATCGTTTTGAGGGAGATTATGGAGGGGATGATAAAAAGGAGGTAAATGGAGGATTTAAAATACTTAAGCATCAAGTTTTGTATCAAGGTAGTAGGAGCCCATTTAGATTATTCACTACATGTTGGTACAAACTTATTTGGGATGAGTGGCTTATGCAAAGGCAAGGATGAGATTGTTATGATGGGGGCTATATGTGGGGTAAAGGATATGGTGGTAGGACATGTTTGGATGGAAGGAAGGGAAGTGAGTGTGATAGGGGGATGTTTTCAGAATCAAAATATCACATGTTGTGAAGGGTGCGAAAAAAGTGGAGAGGAAGTGGATGGTAGATGTAGATATGATGGAGGAGTTATGATAGGTAGTTTTGGGACATAAGGGCCCAAAATGGATTTAGGAGATGAAGGGGAGGAATGCTTATATGGTGGATTAGAAAGTTTGGATGCCATTGTAGATATTTATTTTATATTCACTTCTTCTTATTGCTTTGGGATCCATAATATTGTTTTTTCTTTTGCTTTGGTGGAAATTTGTGGCCTTTGAAATGCAGTGCATTTTTTGAGTGGATTTTTACATTTTGTGTCATTGTTAATCCTGATCGGGAATGTATGAGGTGGTATTTTTAATATGGGATTGGTGGATGAAGGAATGAGTAGGATAATATGGGGGGTGAGTTTTTGTGATATAAGGGCCCAAAATGGATTTAGTAAGTGGAGGATATGCAATGGTAGATTTTGGGATATAGGGACCCAAAATGGATTCAGACAACGAAGGATGCATGTGGTAGGTTTTTTTAGGTTGCAATGATGGAGGAGGGGGGATGGCGGTAAATATTTTGGACAAATGATAAGAAGATGCAATGGTAGGTTTGTAATTATTCTTGGATTTTGTATTGGTTGTATTAATATTTTTTTGATGAAGTGCCTCAGGATTTGTAACCAAGACCATGAGATCACGGATGTTCTTTGACATGGATGGTCTCAAGGGTACCTTGTTCATGGAGCCCTAAGCCTTTATCTTGATAATTAATTTTCTTGAGAATTATAGCTAAGATAAGATACTTCTTACTTAGGGAACAATATGTGAGTCCATTATTAGGTGGAGTATAGGTGGTGGATATGGGATTTATTTCTTCTACTACAAGTGGACCACCATGGATGAATGTAAGTAAACCAAGGGGATATGCTGATGGTGGTGGGATAGTTTGGATTGGAGGAGGTAAAAGGATCATGAATTAAAAGGGATGGGATGCTAATATCTTGATTTGGATGGGAGGATGGTAATGGATCTTAACTTGGAGTGGGTGGAATGGTAGGATCTTTCTTTAAAGGACGGGATGATAATGGGTCATGATATGGAGAAATTGGGATTTTAAGGTAATTATGTGGAGGGGAGGATGGAAATGGATCTTGAGATGGAGTGGGGGGAGTGATAGGATTTGAAGGTGTGTCAATGGATATTTGGACATGCTCTGCGAAAATTTCTTGACATGATTGAACTGGTGTAGATGGTGTGATGTGGGATGAATGGATAGACTCTTCAAATGGGGTGGATGGAAGAATGGGAGGTTATTCAATTGGGATGGATGGATGAAGGATGGACTTGTGAGGTTCATTGTATTGGGTGTGGATGACCATAAGAGAAGATGAAGATTGGAGGTGGATATAGTCAATGGATGGGGGGTTTTCACTTGTGTTAAGAGGTGGAAGAGGATCAATAAGTGGGGTTGATGTTAGAGGGATGATATGTGTGGGAGGTAGAAGAGCCTCATCACTAATGAACTCACATGGAGGATTGGGATGATATGACTCATCATATTTAGGATCTATCTTTTCTAACAACTTCTTTGTGAAGCTCATTGGAGAATTGTGTATTTGAAGCTACGGGGGATGGGTAACATGTGTAGATGGTAGGAAGCTATGATAGTCCACATATGAAGTTATGACAGTGGATTTTGAACCTGGTTGATGGAATGATGGCAAGGAAGTGGATGTGGAGTATGGCATGGCTAGATAGTTTGTACAAGCAGGCGCCGAGGTGACTATTGAATTAGATTGACTAGGTGATGTAAAAGATGTAGTGGATTGGGATATAACACATAAGGTAGATTGTGGGATGTAGGGAAATTGTGGAATGTGAGTTGTGGTAATGTAAGAAGGAATGAAAGATGGTGGATTGAGATAAGATGGCGTAGATGAAGGTGGATTAGAATAGGATGGTGTGGATGGGGGACTGAGATAGGGAAAAGTAGATAGAGGAGTGGGGTAGGATAGTGTGGATGGTGGGTTTGGGATGGTTGAGGGATTAGAGTAATTGATTGTTGGATTAGTTTTAACTAGAGGAATAGGTGTGTGGGTTGAAGGATAGTGGGAAGATAGATTTATACTAGGGATGAAGGTGAGAGTGTCGTCATGCAAAGATGGAGATTGGGATATGACTACGGGGGAATATGCAGGCATGAATTTTATATGAGGATATTGGGATGTGATATAGGAGGGAAATGTGGATGGATGGCTCAATATATTTCCCTTGTCAAAGGTATGATAGGAAGTTCTAGTGGGTATGCATGGAGGCATGATGAGATAGTTTGGAGGAATGAATGGATACTGGAGCATGTTAGGAGAAAGCTTGCTAAGGTTTTGAATGTACTCGTCATGGTCTACAAGAATCTCATTGTCATTAGAATGGGGTGGTGTAGAAGAAAATGTAGGATGGCCAAACTCATCATAGTATAATTATGACATAACAATTAGCTCATGAGTTGGATAGGGATGAAGGACACAGATGGATGACAGACAAAATATCAGTTTAGGATAAATAATAAGCTCAAAATAGGATAGGAATTAATCTCAAATTAGGAGGAAAAACTGACTCCAAAGAGGATGAAAAGATGATGATATATATGGATGTTGTGGGTAGAAAATATTCTAGGAAAGACTATAATTAGATGATGGTGACAAGTGAATGCAAGATAACGAGGGTGTGCTAGGAGAAAAGATATTTTGATGCCCATACGTGAGTTGAAACACCTAGTGTTGATTGGATTGGATTGGATAGTAGCCATAGAACAGATTGATGGTCTTAGGCTACTGGATTATCAAAGAAAACTAAACCTCTGAACTGAGGTGATATGACAACGATGAAGGACAAGCAACTTCAGACAAGATTAGTCTGAAAGTAAGCAATGAGATGATGCTAAATTTAAGGATGTAAGTGTTGCAACTCAAGGATATGAGGTCAAGCACATAAAAGGATTGGACATGGTTGATGAGGATCTGGGATTCAATTTTGTTAATGCTGAGGGATTCTAAGACATGCAATATGGAGGATGTGGATAATGCGAAACTAATATAGACCTGAAAAGGCCACAAAACTGTTCTTGCAAAAGGAGGTAGTTTGTGAACAAAAGGATGAGGCTAACATGATGTGTAGTTTGAAAATAAGTGAATGAGGTAGGTCTATCAAGGTATAAAGGTGTATCTATGGGGACAACAAACTGACCGAATAATAGGCACATCTGCAACATGACAAATCCAAGGCTTCACAAAGTGTATATATGGAACGATATATTTGGATTTTTACAGAGCGTATCTATAGGAATTAGGTATCAAATTTGTTGAACATACCAACAAATCCACTGAACAACATGAACAATGACTATGCCAAGTATGTTCAATACTGCTAAAGTAAGATGAACATTTACACAACATTATAGCGTATGTGGGGAATTTGGTATACTGATTAATAATAAGTTGAACTGACTTTGTTGTGGAAAAAGATATGTGATACAATAACAAGAAAAATTTCATACCCAAGCACATGTACAACTAAAGGAAAAATGGGTACTATCTGTCGAATCCCCACTTGGAATAAATTTCAGCTGTGCTTATTCAAAGCGGATAACTTAGAAGCTTGGAGGCACAAGATCCTCCTTTGTGCACTTACTTTTTAGGCACACCAAGCTTTGAATTCCAAGGGTCATCAATTCAAAAGGAACCATTATCTCTCCTATGAACTGAAAAAGTGTGGGGCATCTTAGTCAGTCTTTGACCTTCCACGCCAACAAATATGGGTTTTTGGCAAGCTAAAACAATTGGTGTCTAGTAAGGGTATCTGTTCAAGTGGCTATACTCAAACAATATTCCCAATTAAGGGGGATCTCCCAATCCTTTCAAAACAAGGTGTTTTATGTCTTGTAGTGAAGTATTTTAACGCATCAAAAGGATACTAAAGGAGATTTTTGCTGGTATAACAAACTTACTCTTGTTGATTGTGACTTTAATCAAAACAATATTTTTATATAGCAGTTTGGAAATGTATGGTGTTAGTTGTTACTACTTGGGTCATTATCTCTCACCCAACTTTATAGGCTTCTCGGTAGGCAGTCCCTCTAAAGAAACAAAAATGTGTCTATTATACAAAACACATCAAGAAAATATTTGTTCATTTTAAAGCACTAAATGAGGGGTTCCTACGCTAAGAAGACACGTAGTTCATTGATTAATTAGTTTGTAAAAAATCCCTTTTCTTTGATGGTCTTGCAAATGTACATGTCAATGTTTATGGGGTCTTTGATAGATACAAGCAACCTTCTTTCATAGCAGGATAAACAAAAAATGTTAGCATAGTAGTTAAATTAAGCATTAAAATAACTCTAGAAAAATAAATTTAAAACAACTTATCTATCAGATGATAGGGAGAATCTGCTGGTCGACGAATATGTTGTTTCATAGAGTGATTCTGCAGAATGAAGAATATGCTAATCGATGATTTTCCTGATCGGTGAATCTATTTTTTTGGTGATTTCGCTGATCGGTGATTCTACTGATTGTTGAATCTGCTGATCGACGATTCTGTTGATCAGCAATTATGCTGATTGGTGAATCTGTTGTTTCACAAAGCAATTCCACAGAAAATCTGGAAAGTGTTATTTTCAATTTTGGCGATTTTGCTGGTGAACGCAAACTTTACAAGACAAATCTGTCAAGTCGCATATAAAAGCCTCCAAAACTTGCAAGTGTTAGAAAGTGCCTAGAATACCAAAAATGTTAGTTGTGAACCCATGAAGTGGGTTTCATCGGGCATGCTAGAAATGTATGCAGAGAAATGTGTGTAAAGGAATGCAGTTAACTAGTAAACACACTTAGAACACAAAAATAGTGCAAAAATCAAGATTAGACATAAAGAAGAAATTTAAATAAACAAGAAAGAAAACCACTTAAAACCCTATTGTAGCTTCTTTGTTGCAACAATTTGTCCAGGATAGTGTGATGGTATGTATGCTCCCTGATTCAAAATCATAATAGCATAAGAGTGCTCAATATTTTCTCAAGCTTGGGGGAAGAACCTGAAAAGGGGATTCAAAGAGTTTTCACAAGTGAGGCTAGTTTTCTCTAAAAAATGCACGAGTTTGCATAATGGGAGAGTTGACGACGGATTCAAAGATTTAATTCAAAGATGGATAATAAAATTGGGATAAAAGATGGGTTCAAAAGGTCATAATAATGGATCCTAAATTGAAGGGAAATGGGAGGATTTTATAGAGGAGTTGAGGAGGTAAGGGCTATCTTATATTAATGAGGGGTGGCCATATTTCAACCTTAGTGTGGTTGAGAAAATGGGGAAAGAGACTTGCCATAAATGGAATTTATGGGGTAGAACCCAAAATTCCAACCTCATAAATAGGTGTCTTTATGGAAAAATGTTGAGGATTGGGATGGATGAAGCAAAGTTGTACTTTGCTTCCCTAATCCTCATACTTAGGAATGTGTACACATTTAGGAGGAGATTAGGATAATGAGTAAGGTTAATTAGGGGGAAAGTGGGTAGGTTAGGAATATGCAAGTGGATGGGAATTAGGAGGAGATAGGGATTAATTAGATAAGTAGGTATTTATCTAATTAAGATAGAATGTGTGCAAAGGAATGTAGTTAACTAATAAACACACTCAGAACACAAAAAACAGTGCAACAATCAAGATTAGACATAAAGAAGCAATTTAAATAAACAGGAAAGCAAACTGCTAAAACCCTATTGTAGCCTCTTCATTGCAACAGTGTGTCCAGGATAGTGTGATGCTATGTATTATCACTAATTTAACAAGATAACAACATCAAAGTGCTCCATAGTTTCTCAAGCTTGGGGGAAGAACCTGAAAAGGGGATTCAAAGGATTTTCACAAGTGAGGCTGGTTTTCTCTCAAATATGCATGAGTTTTCATAATGGGAGAGTTGATAATGGATTCAAAGATTTGATTCAAAGATGGATAATGAATTTGGGATAAAATATAGGTTCAAAAAGGTCATAATAATGGATCCTAAATTGAAGGGAAATGGGAGGATTTTATAGAGGAATCAAGGAGGTGAGGGATATCCTATATTAGTGAGGGGTGGCCATATTTCAACCTTGGTGTAGTTAAGAAAATGGGGAAAGAGACTTTCCATGAATGGAATTTATATCCCAGAACCCCAAAGTCCAACCTTATTAATAGGGGTCTTTATGGAAAAATGTTGAGGATTGGGATGGAGGAAGCAAAGTTGGACTTTGCTTCCCTAATCTTCTATTAGTATAGTTATAATAAATTTGGAAATTTATGTACTAAGAGGGGAGGGGTGAATCAGTTTCCTTAAAACTTTTAACCATTCATACTAATCAACTACCGAGTTGAATACAATGCATAAAATGAACATAAAGTAAATTACTCACATCATGAAATCTGCAACACATAACACAAATATTTTGATCACGTAGAAATCCTTTATTAGAGGAAAAAATTGTGGTGGGGATGACACCCACAATCTTCACTACTTCAGTATAAAAGTTGCTTGGTTAGAGCTACAATTTAGCTACTTCTGATATCTTATCCTGTTATGAGTAATATACTCGATTAAGAGTACAAAAGACTTATTCAGTCTACCTTGTTAAAGGATTTTACAATCTCTAATATAAGAAATGTATCTGGTTAAAGGATTTACAATATATAAGACATTTTAGGGCCTGCACACAAGAGAGATTTTTACTTCACTGATTAAAAAAAAATTCAATACAAAATGTCTGATAGAGGTGCATCAATCAAATATTGTCTAGACTCAGTGTGTTATATATCTTTGTTACCTTGTTCTGCACTCGGTAGCTTAGTATCATAAGCTCTACTTCATTCTGCATACCTCTCCTCGTCTTCACCTTTCAACATCTTCATCAACTTTGTCAACAATCTAAACAACAATGTCAAACCTCTGAAACATCAACTCTTCCAACAACTTGCTAAATGTTCAAAGTTGATATCTTATACAATATTCAGGTGGTTAACTGGATCTAGGGCATAAAGAATCAACTTTGGGGATTAAGTGGTTAAATGTAGGTTACATCTCCAATTTCATATGCTTAATGAAAATTTATTGGTGGATCTTCCTCGTGATCATAACCAATCATGTGTTTGGAGTCCCAATGACTCACCTAACTTTTGTCTTTAAATTTGTGCAATGCTTCATGCTCAGTGTTCAGATACAATGTATCTAGATTCAAGTGAAATGTGAGCTTCAGAGTGCTCGGTAACATACTTGTTCTTACTTGGTAACTTTTTGCTCTCTTCTCAGTATTTGTGAGTTCTTGGTAACTATCTTTGCATAACTCGGTATATGCAGCTTGCTCGGTGCTTGATAACTGCTTGGTGCTCAGTGCTCAATGGCTATCTCAGTTTCCTTACCGACTGTGTCTCCATTATATGAATCCCTTCCTTTAGTTTCATTCACCGATATATGGATTTGTAGAAAAATAATGACAAAAAAAACTCTTTAGGAGTAACAATCTCCTCCTTTGGCATTAGTTTGGCTTTTTGTGAAAAACTTCAAAGTCATCACAATTTTCAAAACTTCAAAAATACTTATGACTCCCCCTTTGATAATACTCCTCAAAATTTTACTTCTTATGTAAACATACATATCTCCTTTACATAACTGTTCATACATACATACATACATACATACATATATATA
>MU223315.1:818051-834586 GCA_018584345.1 Thuja plicata | reverse complement strand
GAAGGAAAGAAGGTCCATAATATAGAAAAGCCTGAAGAGAGGATGAAGAGTTTCTTGGGAAGAAACGACTGACTCTTCATCTTCATGGAGGAAGGTGAGACAAATATGAAGGAATTATTTAATTAAAAGAATGAATTATTGCCACATGGGTGGCTTTTCACATTGTTTGAATTATTAAATTCAAGTGAGGATAATCCATTCAAATAACCAAATAATATTTAATTCCCTTGATGTGTATTATCTAAAGGGGGTGGGATTAATTTAATTTAAAAGCACTTACGACTTTAGAATTAAATTAATTAATCATAGGGATTTTTAGCTAATAAATCTTGAAAATTTAGGAATTAAATATAGTGTAAGATTTATGCAAATTTAGGTTTTATGCATTTGAGACTAAGTCAATTAAAGACAATTAGGAAGGAGAATTTTCCTAGTACAATAGGACTTTGATAATGAGAAAATGCACCAAAATTGATTAGAATTGTAAGGTGCCAATTTTGGGGTGTTACATTTTGCCCCTCTTTGAATTGATGTATGAGCAGCGCATTGATTCAAAGAATAGTCTGATGTGACAGATGAAGATTTTGGGAGTCTAGGTTAGGTTTCCAAGACACCGATCAGATCGAGAAGTAGAACCATCTTCAAAATGAAGCATGATTTTCTGAAGTCTAAGTTAGATTGCGAAGACAATAGTCCAAATACCAATTGAGAGAAGGTTTGAATTGGGGTTAGATTTCCCCAATGTCCACTGATAGCTGATGAAGATTCAAGGCTATCTCTAGTATCAGGGTTAGATTGCCCCAATACGAAGGTTAGCCCTCCGAGATCCAAGCAAGATTGCCCAGATAACAATCAAAAAGAGATTTTGAGAGCCTTCTTCAGAACAAAGCACGAATTTTAGGAATTAGGGTTAGATTGCCCCAATACCCAATGGGATTTCAAGAATCATCTCAAGAATGAAGCTTGATCCTTGAGGATCCGAGTTAGATTGCTCATATACCTAGAAAGATAGATGACAAGATGACAAGATGCAAGGCATCAGGATGCCCCTAGAGATTCAAGATCATGGAATATCCAATTTTGAACATAAGGTATGAAACAATAAATATGCCCCAAGTGATGAGATGTCCCTAGCAATAGGGACTTTTGATTCAGATCAGACTGATTCGAGAATGATGCGAAAAGATTCAATGATGCAATCATTCTGCCCCCTCGGGAGCAAAATCACAAGATGACACAACAGAAAGATTATCGATAGCAAAAGATTACAGATAGAAGTAAGATTGAAGATCTAGAGGAATTTAGAGATAGATCAAGAGAAGGCATAATCAATTTAGAGCGATCGGGAGGTCATGTTGACTAGGTTTGACCATAGTTGACCAAGTTTGACCAAAAATGACTAAAGTTGACTTTGATGAAAGGATTGCAGAAGCTGAGAAAATGATGACAAGAGATGATTCTGAAAAGAAAGTGACATTACAAAGACGATTGCACAAGCGTCAGAGCACGTCGGTCCCCAAATTTTAAAACGCAATTTTGAGCTACTTAGGAGTGTCAGATTTTGATTTCGATCACGAAAAATGGATATCATAATATACGACAGGTACTAACAAAAAGAATATGAATGAAGATCAAGAGAAAGGACTGAACACTTGTATAGTCAAGAGGAATCCAGGACAAAAGATGAGAACCTTCAAATAATGAGAAGACAATGAAGAGAGCACCAAAATGATTGTTATGCAAGCCTAAGTGATGTAGTACTAGTATTGCTCCTTAGACCTCTTCTAGGGTATCTTAGGTCAATCAATGACCTACTAGGGTTCTTCTAATAACCCTAGGCTCTTTAGGTATCTTATCACAAGATCCTAATTCCTTCAACTAGTAAACATCAACAAAGTAGAACTCACAACTTTTGCAAACCTCATACTAGACCCAAATTGGTCTTCCTTGCCCCATTTGTACAATCTGATCCAAATGGATTCCAATCTTCACCAAATTGAAAAGGCATCATATAAAGATGTCAATAGGACCAATTCCAACCTCCTAAAACTCACTTTTCTTCAAAGACACAAATGAGCTCCAAGAACTTATGCAATTACCTCCAAAATAGGGCTACAAGTAATTAGCCCTATTTGGGCACCTTTTCTGCATTATCTTGGAAAAATGTCTTAACAAGTGCCAAATAGGCTTAGGATCTAGACACCCTTTTCAAAGATAGTAGATATTTTCTAGGTCTTAGGCCTTAGAAGTGTATGTACAGTCCTTCCTACTTTCATGCCTAAAATTCAGGGTTGTAGGCCTCCTTTACTGTCTGCACAAGAAATGAACTTTCTTTGCCAACAAGATAACTCCTCATAGATTATCCTCTTGGTTGGGGGTCCTCCTTTGACTCTTCTACCTTCCCACTTCCACTGATTGAAGCTATGGATGCTTTCAATCCCTCTATCTAGCTATGCAATCTCTGATGATCCCTAGCCATGCCACTCTGGCTCGCCTAGGGCATCATCTTAAAAATAGCTGACACCACTTCCAGGGCCCATCCTTCTATGTAAAAAATGTACATGGATTCCAATTTCATAATCCAAGAGCCCGGGCCAAATCCATGGTGGAAAAGAAAGCTAAGACTCCATTTGCAAGCAGTGCTCAAAACAAGACCAGCGACTGGACTGAACTTTAAAGATTTTATACAAACACTTAAAAATATTGAATCTAATAATCTAACACCAAAATAAGTTTAGGAATAACCTAAATTACATGAAACAATTCTTACAAAAACATTTTCAATCCATTACACTACCCGATCACCTTGAAACACACAAATATTCACTGTTATTGCTTAACATAGTCTGTACATGAAATTTCTCAAACTTTCCAACCCTTCACAAATCTTGAGGATGGTCTTATATAGATGACCCAGACACTAGATGGTTGGTTTCAGATAGTTAACCAACCAATTTCATCGAAGATGCCAATTTGTCATAAAAGTTGTCAATGACAACATTGACAACTTTTGGCAACTTTTGGGTTTGTTTGCCAAACTTGGTCAAACCCTATCCAAACTTGTCCAATCCACTAAATATGATGAAACAACATAAAAAAGGACTTCTAGTCCCTCTCTTGGCTCATTTTTCCACAAGATGAAAATTTTTCCTAATTGGGCCTAAATGGACCAAGGGTCACCAAGGGACTAATAAGACCTATCCTCCTACAAACACCTCACACACTAGGACTATTGGTCCCTTTATTCACCTAGTGGTCTGGCTAGAACCACTACAAGCCAAAACTAAGAAATAGAAAACCCTAGGTTATATCTACACCACTAGCCTACCTAGGTGCTCCTGCACCATACTCCCCCAAAAAGAGAAGTCATGTCACTCTTGTGGACAGTAGCTCCTCTGAGATGCCCACCTTCTTGAAATTTGTCTCTGCAATCCATGAAGCCTCTGACTCTAGTCTATCCTTCCACTGAATCAAATGATCCATGTAGACTTTGTGTCTAGTGGTCTTCTTGACCCGGGAGTCTAGGACTTTATCAAACACCATAGGAAACTTTGGAGGTAAGGCAGTAACCTCCACATTAGCACTGACCCCTTGGCTGGTTGGATTGATATCCTTCAACTATCCTTTGAAATCTATGACGTCTTGAACATTGAATATGGGAGAGATGCTCAAATCTGATGGTAAGTCCACATGCATTAGCTCCATATTTTTTTAAGATCTTGCATGGTCCCACCCTTTTCATCTGAAGCTTGGTAGGGACACCCCTCTGTAGTCTATATTTGTTTAAGTGGACCATCACATAGTTCCCCACTTCAAACTAAACATCCCTCCTTTTCTCATCAACCTTGGCTTTCAACTTAAGTTGACTGTCTTGTATTTGCTTCTTTACCTAATCTTGTATCTCCTTCATGGTAGAGGTGAAGTCTTCTACATGACCACTTGTGTACTCCATTCCACCAAGATCCCTAAGCTCACACACCCCACTAGGATGCATGCCATAAACCACCTCCATAAACCACCTCAAATGGACTCTTTCTTGTCATCCTATTTTTTCTATTATTGTAAGCATATTCTTCTTGAGGAATGACCACATCCCAAGTCTATCCATATTCCTTAGTTAGGAACCTCAAAAGGTTACCCAGTACTCTGTTGATCACCTCAGTTTGGCCGTCAGTCTGAGGGTGGTAAGATGAACCAAAAGATAGGTTAGTACCCATCCTTGTCCACAAAGTTCTCCAAAAATGACTCATAAATTTTACATCCCTATCAGAGACTATGCTCAAAGGAATACCATGAATCCTGACTATTTCTTTGAAAAACAAATAAGCTATGTGGCTAGCATCATTAGTAGTTCTGCATGGAATGAAATGTCCCATTTTACTAAACCTATCAACAACTATATAAATGCTATCATACCCCTATTTTGTTTTGGGTAACCCCACAATGAAATTCATACTTACACACTCCCATGGTCTATTAGGGACAGGTAGAGGCTTATACAACCCTGCATTACTCATTCCTCTTTTTTCCTTCATGCAAACAACACACTGCTCTACATACTTGGTGACATCCTTCACCAATTTTGGCCAATGGTAGAACCTTTGGACCAATTCCAAGGTCTTGTCCTTACCAAAATGACCACTTAGAGAGCCATTATGCTTCTCTTAGATGAGGTTCATCCTCATTGACCCTTTGGGTACACACAACTGATTGCCTTTAAACAACAATCCATTCTATAAAGTATAATCAGAGAACTTGCTATGAAAATGATTCTCAAAGTCAACACATACCTTATAGGCCTCACCCAAATCCTCCTCTGATTTGTATAGGTCTTTGAAACTCTCAATCCCAATGCTATTCAAGTGGACTTCTTGCACTATTAACAATCTCCTGCTCAAAGCATCTACCACCTTGTTGAGTTGACCCTTCTTGTGTTTGATAGTAAAAGTGAATGCCTGCAAGTATTCCATCCACTTTAAATGCCTATTACTTAGCTTTTCTTGTGTGTTAATGTAGCTAAGGGCATGATTATCTGTAAATACCACAAATTCTTTAGGCAATAGATAATGCCTCCATTTCCTCAAAGATTGGACTAGATCATAGAGCTCTAAGTCACAAGAAGAATACTTCTTCTTGGCCTCATTCAATTTTTTGCTAAAGAAGGCAATAGGTCTGCCCTCTTGACTTAACACACCCCCTACTACCATTCCACTAGCATCACACTCAATGGTAAATAACTTATTAAAGCTTGGCAACTGTAGGACAAGTTGAGTAGCCACTTGTCTTTTCAACATTTCAAAATATTTTTCAGCTTCCAAAGTCCATTTGAACTTAGTTTTAACCCCACCCTTAAAGGTATCCATTAATGGAGCACATATCCCACTGAAGTTCCTAATAAAATTTCTATTAAATTGGGCAAGGCCATGAAAACTCCTTACCTTAGTGGTTGTGGTAGGTGGAGGCCAGTTCAAAATTGTAGCAACTTTGTCTGTGTCCATCTTCAAAGACCCCTTGGACACTACAAAGCTCAAGTAGACTAGTTCTTGTTTAAAGAACTCACACTTCTCAAGGTTAATGGCCAATTTCTCTTCGTGTAACCTCTTCAATACTGCCTCCACATGTTTGATATGTTCCTCTCTTGTTTTATTGAAAATCAATATATCATCAAGATATACCACTACAAACTTTCTAGTGAAATCCTTGAGCACCTCATTCATGAGCCTCATGAATGTGCTTAGAGAATTAGAGAGGCCAAATGGCATGACAAGCCATTCATATAACCCATCTGTGGTTTTGAATTCCATTTTACATTCATCACCTTCCTTCACCCTGATTATGTGATAACCACTTTTAAAATCTAGTTTTGTGAAATACATTGCCCCACCTAGGAAATCCATAAGATCCTCTATCCTTGGGATTGGGAATCTATACCTTATTATGATCCTATTTATAGCCCTTGAGTCTATGCATAATCTCCATTTTCCCCCCTTCTTTGATGCCAAAACAACTAGGACTACACATGGGCTAATGCTCTTCTTGATCAAGCCTTGGTCCAAGAGTTCTTGTACTTGTCTTGCTACCTCCAAGTTCTGATCTAGAGTCAACTTGTATGCTACTTTATTAGGCAAGGATGCGCCTGGTACAAAGTCTATTTGAGGAATTATAACCCTCTTATGTGGTAGGGTTGTAGGAGTGCCATCACTCACAATTTACTTATATTTCTCAAGCAATTCTTGCACTTCCTTTGGTATTGGTTCCTTTACTAGTGTCTCCTCCTCCTTAGGTCTCAACACAATGGCATAACCTTCTCCCTCATCATCTCTGATGTCCCTCACAAACTCCTTACCATTGCATAACATAACATTAGGAGTCTTACTCTATGGGTCCTCATCTTCTAACAAAGACTGGATTTTGAAGGTCTTTCCTCCTTTCTTAAATGTAATGGAGTTCTCCTTCCCATCATATACTGCTCCATTATCAAACTGCCAAGGCCTCCCAAGAAGCAAATGACAAGCATCCATTGGTAGGATGTCACAAAGCAATCTATCCTTGTATCCTGCTATTGAGAATTCTACCCATGTTTGCTCATTGACCAAGACACTCTGGCCTTTGTTGAGCCATGTCACCTTGTAAGGGTTCACATGGGGTATTTTAGCTAGCTTAAGCTTCACCACTACCTCCTTTGAAATGATGTTGTCTGTGGATCTAGAATCAAAAATCCCCTTACACACTTTTCCAAGAATCTTACATCTAATTCTAAACAGTGCCCTCCTACGCTTAGGCTCATCCTTGATTGGTTGCCTTATTAAGACCCTTCTAAACATAAGGTTCTCACCCATTTCTAAATCTATATGATCCACCTCTAGAGTCTTGACACTAGAAGTATCTTCATGTGCATATGCTACTCTTTTGTCATTGTTTGTTGCAGAGGGTTTATCAAGACATCTGTAACCTAGATGCCCTAGTTTCCCACAATAATAACACTTCATAGTGGCAAAGTAGGATCCACTCCTACCTCCCCTTCCTTTGTTAGAGCCCCCATTGTTACCCTTGCCTCTGTTATAGCCTCCTCTTGAATTTTTCTCAGACTGCCTCTCTGTCAACTTATTTTCTCCTTGGGATCTTTGTTCACTACCCATTCCTTGGTAGCCCCCTCTTTGACCCCTCTGTTCTCTTCCTCTACCTCTATTTTTATTATTGTTCTTGAAACTAGAATCCCCTTTCTTCTTATTCTTCTCTTCCACCTTTAGAGCTAACTGATGACACTTTTGGATGGTGGTAGGTTTCCATAGGATTAGATCCTCTTGGATGTTCCACTTCAACCCACCCAAGTACCTAGCCACTTTGATTGGCTCTTCTTATTGCAACTTAGACCTTAAACATAGTCTTTGGAATTCCTCAGTATATGAGGCCACATCTAGGTCTTTATGCTTCAAGTTTTGTCTCTTCCTATGGAGTTGTATTTCATAGTCCTCTAGAAGATAACTCTCCTTAAATTTGGTTACCATAGCATTCCAATTTGCTATTGGTTGCTTTCACATGCTTAACCTCTCATCCTGAAGGTATTTCCACCAAGTCAAAGCTGACCCTCTGAGTCTAGACTTGGCCACTTTAACCCTTTGGGCCTCACTTATCCCTTCACATTCAAAATGATTTTCCATTGCCTCAATCCAGTCCATGACTGCCTCAATATCCATCTTTCCTCTGAATAAAGGTATCCCTTCCAAAGATTTGCCACTTAGTGCCTTTATGGCCTTTAAGAAAGGTTCCTCATTTGACATTGGGTCAGGTTCAGGAATGTAGTCTTCTTCCTCCATCTTCTTCTTACCCTTACTACTGCATTCGGCTTCATATTATTTCTTCCTAGTAGCATCTACTAGTTCTTCCATATTTACTCTCATTGCTTCCAAAGTACCCTCAAGGAGTCTATTTTTCTCCTTTTTCTCCTCCATAGCCTTGGCTAGTTCTTCATTTCTCACCACCTTTGTAGAACCACAAGATTCCACCTCTAACATAAACTAACTTCCCCAAGTTTCTCAGCTTGCTCTAATACCACTCTAATGTAGTACTAGTCTTGCTCCTTAGACCTCTTCTAGGGTCTCTTAGGTCAATCACTAACCTACTAGGGCTCTTCTACTAACCCTAGGCTCTTTAGGTATCTTATCACAAGATCCTAATTCCTTCTACTAGTAAACATCAACAAAGTAGAACTCACAACTTTTGCAAACCTCATAATAGACCCAAATTGGTCTTCCTTGCCCCATTTGTACAATCTGATCCAAATGGATTCCAATTTTCACCAAATGAAAAGGCAGCATATAAAGATGTCAACAGGACCAATTCCAACCTCTACAAACTCACTTTTCTTCAAAGACACAAACGAGCTCCAAGAACTTATGCAATTACCTCCAAAATAGGGCTAAAAGCAATTAGCCCTATTTGGTCACCTTTTCTGCATTATCTTGGAAAAATGTCTTAACAAGTGCCAAATAGGCTTAGGTTCTAGACACCCTTTTTAGAGACACTAGATATTTTCTAGGTCTTAGGCCTCAGAAGTGTCTATACAGTCCTTCCTACTTTCATGCCTAAAATTCAAGGTTTTAGGCCTCCTTTACTGTCTGCACAAGAAATGAAATTTCTTGGCCAACAAGATAACTCCTCACAACTTCTTCTCTTGGTTGGGGGTCCTCCTCTAACTCTTCTACCTTCCCACTTCTACTGGTTGAAGCTATGGATGCTTTCAATCCCTCTAGCTAGCTCTGCAATCTCAGATGATCCCTAGCCATGCCACTCTGGCTCGCCTAGGGAATCATCTTAAAAATAGCTTCCACCACTTCTAGGGCCCATCCTACTATGTACACAATGTACATGGAGTCCACTTTCATAATCCAAGAGCCCGGGCCAAAGCCACGATGGAAAAGAAATCTAAGACTCCATTTGCAAGCAGTGCTCAAAACAAGAACAACGACTGGACTGAACTTTAAAGATTTTATACAAACACTTAAAACTATTGAATCTACTAATCTAACACCACAAGAAAATCAGGAATAACCCAAATTACATGAAACAATTCTTACATAAACATTTTCAATCCATTACGCTACCCGATCACCTTTAAACACACAAATACTCACTGTTATTGCTTAACACAGTCCGTACATGAAATTTCTCAAACTTGCAACCCTTCACAAATCCCGAGGATGGTATTATATAGATGACATAAACACTAGATGGTTAGTTTCAAATAGTTAACCAACCAATTTCATCGAAGATTCCAATTTATCATAAAATTTGTCAGTTTTGTCAATGACAACATTGACAACTTTTGGCAACTTTTGGGTTTGATTGCCAAACTTGGTCGAACCCTATACAAACTTGTCCAATCCACTAAATATGATGAAACAACATCAAAAAGGACTTATATTCCCTCTCTTGGCTCATTTTTCCACAAGATGCCAAAATTCCCTAATTGGGCCTAAATGGACCTAAGGGTCACCAAGGGATTGATAAGACCTATCCTCCTACAAACACCTCACACACTAGGACTCTTGGTCCCTTTATTCACCTAGTGGTCTAGCCAGAACCACTACAAGCCAAAACAAAGAAAGAGAAAACCCTAGGTTATATTTCCACCACTAGCCTACCTAGGTGCTCCTGCACCACTAAGCTAAATGCAACCCTAGGACTTGGTTGTTGGACTCATCGCATAGTTATCATCATCGAGTTTTGGAACATCATAGTTGATACAATCCTTACTGGCGCCAATGCAACCATAAGAATATGAATATGACTTTCATTAGATAAAATGTAGGAAATAGACGTAAGCACCAAGGTACAAAAGCCAAGATGACCTGAACATTGTTTCCAGTTTGGTATAGTAAGAGTACACAAGTAAACAAACAGAGTAATAACAGTCAAAGAGATAGTTCCAACCTCCCCTTGGCATAAAAATAAATAAGATCGAGATATGTGAGGCTTTCCCACCTTAATGCAGGAGCTCTTATCACATACACCCTATTTATTTGACACTATCAGATCATTGAAACCACGCCCACAAGCAGTAGACAAAGAAAATATCAATGAAATTCATGAGAATAGAGAACATACAAAGAAAGATTCAATCATAGCTCAGCATGTTTCAAAGTTTACGAATGTGCATGTGTTTAGGGTGTTGAAAAACATCATTGTGCTTGTGAGTGCATTGTGTTTCATTGCTATCGAGATATGTTTGCATTGGCGATATCCAATGTGTGTTAAAAAAACACAGATGTGTCTAAAGATAGTGTTGAAAAACACTGTTTGATTGGGGTGTTGAGAAACACTAGTTTGTGCCAGTAGATAGTTGTCCTTTAGAACTGAAAAGATTACTGACTCGAGTGTATACCGAAGATGCGATCAAAGTGGGGAGCCATGCCCCCAAGTAATGAACATTGATGACTGACTTGTATCATATAGAGAGGACAAATATGAGTGCAGTGCCCCCAAGCTATGACGCTGGGGTCATGTCAAGTCAGGTAGGATCTTGAAAAGACCCAAAGTGTCACAAAAAGTGACTGAAAGCTATGTATAGACTAAAGAAAAGCATGTGAAGACTGAATATCAATAGATAGAGCATTTGGGTATAAATCCAACTGCAATGGATTGATGTCAAATATTCAGATAGTGAGTTGATGTGAGAAATCTCAGTAGTACAGTGACAGTAGGCAGATGCAGTGAGAATCACTAGTGACTGACGTGAGAAAGATTCTCAAGTATAAAGATTGGCGTGAGATCTAGGCATCAAAAGGAAGACTCAGTGAGAACCACTGGTGACTGATGCAAAGAGTAGAGAGACTCCAAAAGATAGGATAATGCCCCCTAGACCAAGAAGATGCCCCTTAGAATGACCAGTTTCAATCCATGTGAAGTCGAGCAAAATCTTGAAAATAACTAAGAGCGAATGCATGAGCAAGCAAACTAAAGAAGGAAAGCAAACTAAAGTAGAAAAGCAGGAGAGCAAATTGCAAGAAAGCCAAGGGATGCCGCAATAGATAGAGCATTGCAAAAAAAGAGGCGCCTATTTACCAGGTTTTCACCATATTGGCAAAAATTATATTTTTACTACCATAACGCCTATTTACCAGGTTTTCATTAATGACACATTTTTCTTTTTTTTTTCTTTTTTTTTGTATTTTTCATTTTTTCAATTTTTTTGTATTTTTTCATTTTTTATTTTTTGGTATTATCAAGGCGCCTGTTTACCAGGTTTTCACCAGGATAATAGATACATCAAAGCGCCTGTTTGCTAGGTTTTTACTAAGCTGGTCATTTTTTCAGGACATTTTGCAATTTTTAGATTTTTAAAGATTTCTTGATCTCAAGCAAGATCGCAATAGTTTGCCCCAATGTCTAGCAAGGTGTAGGACATTGCAGATGGATTAGAAAGCTGAAGTATGAGACAAATAGCCAATCATTGATGAAGAGGGTGAATGCGACCCTCAAGGATAGTTTCCTCAAGATTACCCAAGCTAGGGAAAAATGAATATAGCAATGTAGGCTCATGGAGCGGTGTTGGATAGCATATAAGATAATGACCTAATGTCGTGAAAAGCATGTGGTCCAAAAGAGTGGACATGTCAAGAGACTTATGAGAAACAATTTTCCATTTTTGTCATTCTTCATTTAGATCAAGACTAAGGGGTCAATTAGATAGGATAGAGCTATGATCAGGATAAAGGTTGATGGAGGTATAAGTGTATGTTTTGGATTATGACACAAATGCACAGAGATAGGAAGATAGGATTGGGATAAGCAAGACCATGATAGGGTATCATGGATGAGAGCTAGTGAATAGGTTGATGGAAAGGATAATGAATGTCAACAAGCATGATGTTCATGGATAGGCTCAACCTTGTCAAGATCACCGCAAGGAACATGGATGCTCACAGGCTAGTTGGATGTAAGATATGATAGATAAGATGACATGGAAGGAACTTGCCCCCAAGTGAAGAGTGCAAGTAGGAGGAATTATGCATGATGCCTGTTTTCTAGGTTTTCATCATGGTACTTATACAAGGTGCCACAAGAAGTGGTTTTCACCATAGGATAGATTGATTTATCTTTACTTTTGCTACCAAGGTGCCTGTTTACCAGGTTTTCACCAAGGCACTCTTTTTTTTTTTTGTACTTTTGACTTTGATGGAGGAACTTAAGCTTCGTTCTCTTTAGATAGTGCTCCTTTGAAGGATGTGTTATGATGGGCCAAGGCTACCAAAAGTATGCTCTAAGATGTTGATAGGGTGATGGTAGGGAAGATTGGTATGGAGGATAAAGGAGATGGTAGCCAAGGATTTATGCAATGGATTGGATGTAGGGACCCAATATGGAAGGGTAGTAGGTAGATGTAGGATGTTGGGAGTCTTGTGTAGGAATAGATGGAAACGTTGGCAAGATCAACATTGACACACATCTTGAAGGATGGTGGAGTGATAGAGGAAAATTGTGTGAAATGGATTTAGGTTTTGATATGGATCTAGGTATATGAGAACCCAAGATGGATAATGAAGAGGGTGAAGTATTCAAGGTTATATATTTTGGGACATGAGGACCCAAAATAGAGTTAGAAGATGGGAGATGTTTAGAGGGAGCTGAAGTGGAAGACTTTGGAAGCTTGGATGTCAACTGTGACTTTGCCTTTTTGTGCAAGTCTTTTAAGAGAGACTTGGGAATCCAAATAACTTTTTCTTTTATTTTTGTATCCAAGTCCTTTAGAAGAGACTTGGGAATCCATGTAGCTTTTGATTTTCCATTTGTATCATATGATTTAGAACGCAATTTTTCCATAATGGATTTAGGAACCCATATTTTCTTTGATTTGGTTATTTTCTCGGTGGACCTATGTTGTCTCTTGAATATTTCCTTTTTATTTGTAGTCACATGTCGATTAGATGGGACATAGTGATCTTCATATGTAAGTGGATTCTTGTATTTCTGATTTTTTTGTTGCACATCCAAATTGCTTCCAAAAGACTTAGGAATTGTGGATGAATAGGGCCAATATGACTGGTTCATATGGAGGGGTTGATAGGGAGCTTTCAAAGATGCATTTCTTTGTTGATCTTGATAGGAGATAGGATAAGTGGATGACAATCTAGTATTGATAGGCATGGTAGATGGAGGGACATAAGGACCCAATATAGATGGAAGGTTTTATGGTTTTAGCTTTGGAATATGAGGACCAAGGATGGATTTGGAGGATAGTGAAAGATAATTCTTATGTTTGAACAGAGGGATATAAAGTGTGGAGGGGATATCAACATCTTTATAGTGAGTTGCATGACCAAGGCTCTTCTCTTTAGAATTCAATTGTATATCAATAGGAGCATGAGTAGCTTTGATGGGATTAATTTTGACAAGAGCATCTGAAGCTTGAGGGGATGTATCTTTCTTCAAGGGATTTATAGGAACAATGTTTTCTTGAGGTGGATATGGAGGAGCAAGACAAGGAGATGAAGGGATGCTCTAATCTTGACAAGGATATTTAGATGGTGTACAAAGGGTACATTTCTCTTGTTTTTCAATAAGCTCAATAGAGATGGTGGAAAGGATATCTTGATCTTTCTTGGGAGATGGATGAGATATAGGAGATGTAAGAGTTTCTTCTGGGAAGAAATGGAAGGGGATGATAAAATCATCATGAGAATCTTGAGATGTGTGACTTTAGTCAACCATTGGATAAGGATGGATGGTATCTTGATCTTGATCATTACTAATATTTGTTTCTTCATACTTTGGGTTGTCTCCTTGACATGGAGCCATTTCTAAGGACAAGGTAGGAGTGTTGAATTGCATGAAGGATTCTTGAAACGCTGACGGACAATCATTTGAAATAGGCATGATAAGTGTTGAAGCACATGGAAGCTTTAGGTCTATGATCATTGAAGCTTGAGAAAGGCTTGCATCTGTATGCTGATTAGCTTGGATCTCTTTTAGAGGTAGTCCTTGAGGGTAGACATAGTCATTATTAAGCCCAGTTCTTGATAGAGATGGTGTGTCTGGTTGTGAAGCTTTAGGAGATAGAGGAATGGTGGAATAAGTAGATGGGATATGCGAACCATTGCTAGACATGGATTCCTGATATTGATCATGCTTGAGAGTAGTATCTTCACTAGATGATTCATTAGGATTTTCCGCTTCGATTATGCCATCATCTATGAGATCTTGGATTTTATGTTTCAACTCCATGCAAGATGAAGTTTTATGCTTATTGCTTCGATGATATGCACAATAGGGACTCAAGAATCTGAATCCAGATGATGTGGCTTGAGGCAATGTGAGGAGATTATGCTCAAGAAGTTCCTCCAATGTTGATTGATAAGATTGTCCCAAAGGAGTAAAGATTCTTTTTGAAGGAGAATTAGATACCTCTTGACTTGTGATATCCTTCTTTTGTAGATAGAAAAGACTTTCATCAGGTTTTGTCATAGTTGCATCTAAATTCTCTTGATCAAAGATAGGATTGTCGTAAAACTATTCTTGATCAAAGATGGGATTGTCATACCAAGATTTACCCATGTTGGAATGAAGTGTGGAGATGCGAGAATCATGATCAAATAGCAAAGGATGGGTTGATCTTAATGATGATTCGTCAGATGAAGTATCCTTTTCCTTCTTTAATCCTTGGAGTTCAGATTCCAAAGTTTGAAGTTGTTTTAATAAAGTTGCCCTAAGAATCTCTTCTTTGCTTTTAGACATTATAATATTGTCTTGATGCGCTTGCTAATAATATTGAAGAGGAGGTACAATGAATTAGATTGATTGACTGACAGGTGCTGAAGTGATATCTAAAGTGCTGACTAAGTCCAAGACTAAAGGACAAAGGAGATAATGTCCAACTAAGACAGAGATAGAAATGACTCTGATCTTGAGTCAAGGTTGACGAACCTACTTTCACAACTCGGGATAAGGAAAGTGTAGACAAAGATGATAAGGTTGAAATAGATAATGGGTCACTTGGACTAGCACAACAAAGTTAGATTTTGAAACAGCGACGAGTCAGATTGTCAATAGATTGCAGTTAAAGACATACTAGTAGTGATGTTTGACAAGAACACAAATTTGTGAAAATTTGGACAAAACCTTCACAAAAGAATATAGAATTGGACAGAAAGTTGATAGATTCTCAGAATTTTGATAGTAGATGTAGAAACTCAGACAAGACTTTGACAGCTAACACCTAGAAGTGCATATTTGGAATCATTTGAGCGTTTTGATGTTTGATTTGAATGTTTGAGATGTTTGTTTATTTTGATGCTTCACCCACGCAAGACACATCAAGTAGAATGTTTGTAGTACCAAAATAGACACATCACAATCCTAGGATAGCAAGGGTAGTATATTTTGAATCCCCACTTGAACCGAAGTTCAGCTATGCTTACTCATAGTGGACAACTTAGAAGCTTGGAGGCACAGGCTCCTCCTTACATGTGCACTCACTTCTCAAGCACACCAAGCTTCGAACCCCAAAGGAATTTCTTCCCAAAGGGTTGTTGTCTCTACTAAGAGCCATAAAAGTGTGGGGCATCTTTTTCAATCTCTGACCTTCCGCGCTAATCACTACTACATTTGGGGCCAAATTTTGACAGAAGTTTCCGACGGGTAACTTTTTCTTATGAATTTGGTGTTTTTTTTTGTAATAGGCCCTGATGATGTCAGTATTCTGATGGGTGTTTAATTGACCATAAAAATTCTGATAGATTCAAGGTATACATTAAAAAAAAAGTGAAACAACCTCATCATTTTTATTTCGATTGGAGAGCGGGAGAAAAGGAGAGACAGTTGAGCGTGGGAGAAGGTATGTGATTTCTTCATCTTACGAGCCTCTGGCATCATATTCGAATGCATTTCATTTTATTGTTGAGGGAGTTGCTCTCTAAAATGACCACATTCTACTGGTGTCATTCCCTAGCCAGTGCTTTATCTCTATTATTTGATGTTATTGGTGCTTGTGCTCAAGGCTATCGATTCACTATATTCAAATGTTTGGATTCACGTTTGTTGATATTACTGGCATATGTGTTTAATGACGCCATTGTATATTGTTGTCACTGAAATGACCGCATTCTAATGGTGTCGTGCCCTAGCCCATGCTTTAACTCCATTATTTGATGTTATTGGTGCTTATGCTCAAGGATATCCATTTTTTTGAAATGTTGACAGTGGTTATCAAATGGACAGCCCATGAGCTTCTAGCTAGGCGCCATTTGTATTGATAGCTTAGGGCATCAAATGTATTGTATCATTGATAGTTGAGACTTTTTTAAAAGGAAATAGGACAAAGGATTTTTTTTATTTAGTTTCTCTATTTTGATCCCTAAGTGGCTTACAACCCTAGAGAAGTATATGCAGATTTACGGATCTAGTTGCAGGATACATATCAGCCGATAATTCACAAGAAATCCATGCATCCAATTTGAATAGAAATTAATATAAAGAACTAGGGTCCTCCAATGGCCCAATCATCCAGACCTTGACTGTCCCCTCAACCAGTGACCCTT
>MU223315.1:773578-788636 GCA_018584345.1 Thuja plicata | reverse complement strand
AAGTGAAGAAGAAGATCTAGATGAAATAGAAGCACTTATGGCTAGAAGAATGCAGAGAGGCAAAGGTAAATACAAAGGCAAGTTGCCACTTGTATGCTTTAATTGTAAAGAGATTGGACACTTTGCTACAAGATGTCCTAATAGAAGAAAAAATGACAGAAGTAATGATAGATCTTTTGAGAAGAAATCTGATAGAGGTGATAACAAAGATTATAGAAGTTACGGACAATTAGAAAGAAGAGATACCCGAGACTACAAGGACAAAGGAAAGAAAGCCAGCTACCTAGCTGCTTGCAAAGATGAAGATACTGACACCGAACCTGATGGAGACATCGAGATGGTGTTTGTGGCTGTGAAAGATGATTCAGATGAAGATGAAAGGTATGAAGAAATTGTACTCATATCTAAGGTTATAAAAAATGACATCTGGATTATAGATAGTGGTTGCCCTCACTACATGACCGGTGACAAAGAAAAGTTTAACAGTTTTGAGTATTATAATGGTGGTACAGTAAGATTGGGTAATGATACACCTTGTCCAGTTGAAGGTAAAGGAACTATAATGTTGAATAACCTGATTAAATGTGAAAATGCTTATTGCATCAAAGGATTGAATTATAATATGTTGAGTTTTTCTCAGCCAAATAATTTAGGTCACAGAGTAGCATTTGAGAATAAGAAGGCAAAGATCTTCAATGAATCAGGAAGATTGATTGGTACCAGTGAACAGACGAAAGGTAACTTATTATATCTGAATGATACTAACACCACTTGCTTAATGAATAGAAACAAAGACATGTGGTTGCGGCACAAAAGATTGTGTCATGTGAATTTTGACAACATGATGAAAATAAGCAGAAGGAGAAATGTAAGAGGCTTACCGATGATGTCAAAGCCTGACAACATCATGTGCAAGAATTGTCAAAAAGGTAAGATGACAAAGTCTAGTTTCAAAATTAAAACCCATACATCTGATGATATTCTAGAATTATTCCATACTTATTTATGTGGACCAATGAGGACAAAGAGTTATTATGGAGATAGATATTTTATTCTCTTTTTTTATGATTACTCTAGAATGATGACAGTTATGTTTCTAAAAGATAAATCTGAAGCATTCAATATGTTTAAATTGTATAAGGCTATGGTAGAGAAACAAAGTGGCAAGGATCTGAAATGTTTGAGATCAGATAGAGGAGGAGAATTTATATCAGATGAATTCACTAATTTCTATAATGAGCATGGTATAAAAAGACAGGTTTTTGCACCAAGAACACCACAACAAAATGGGATTGCTGAGAGAAGGAACATATCAATAGTTGATTGTGCTAGAAAACTGATGATAGAGAAAGGAATCACCCAAATCTTTTGGAGGGAAGCTATCAATACTGTTGTCTACACACTAAATAGAGTACAATTGAAGAAAGACACATTGAAGACACCTTATGAGCTATGGTATGGTAAAACACCCAATGTAAGTTACTTCAAAATCTTTGGTATTCAATGTTATATTTTAAAGCATGATAGAAATGGAAAGATTGACACCAAGAGTGATGAAGGTATCTTTATAGGGTATTCCACCAAGAGCAAAGATTATAAATGTCTTATCAAGGATTCTAACA
Organism: Thuja plicata; assembly: GCA_018584345.1. Taxonomy (NCBI): domain Eukaryota; kingdom Viridiplantae; phylum Streptophyta; class Pinopsida; order Cupressales; family Cupressaceae; genus Thuja; species Thuja plicata. The sequence continues at coordinate 787,014 of MU223315.1, read as the reverse complement.
AAATTGTTGAAAGTGCAAATGTAAAGATAGATGAATTTGCAGAAAAGAATGAGATGGAAAGAACAAAAGAACCAGAGGACTACAACAAGTTTGTATACTATGAAGAACCCAACACTCTGCCTGAGCAACAATGCTTAATTCTAGAACAACAAAATGTTGCAACCGATGGTCAGGCTGCAATTACCGACGGTCAGGATAATGATCAAAATAATGTGGAAGGTGATGAAGAACACAATGAAGGACAAAATGATGATCAAGCTTATAGACAAAGAGTTGTACCTATACTTGCAAGATATGTAAGAAGGAACCATCTATAAATCCAGATCATAGGAGATAAGAAAGTTGGTACAAGAACAAGAAGTAAGTCTTTAACCTCAAATTGTTTAATTTGTGAGTTTGAACCAAAATCTGTCAATGTTGCACTTGATAATGAAGAATGGATAAGTGCTATGAATGATGAGATTGAGAAGATTGAAAAGAAAAAGACATGGTCACTTGTGCCAAGACCAAATGACGAGAATGTCATCGGTACAAAATAGATATTCAGGAATAAGTTGAATGAGAATGGAGAAGTCACAAGAAACAAAGCAAGACTAGTATGCAAAGGGTATGCACAAGAGGAAGTTATTGACTATGGAGAGACCTTTCCACCCGTTGCTAGGCCAGGAGTAAGAATATTACTTGATTATGCTGCATATAAAGGATTCAAAATATATCAAATGGATGTCAAGTCTGCATTCCTGAATGGAATACTTGAAGAAGAGGTATACATTGAACAACCAGAAGGGTTTGTTGATCCAGACAAGAGGGACATGGTATGTAGACTTCATAAAGCCTTGTATGGATTAAAACAAGCTCCTAGAGCCTGGTATGAATGACTTCATTCCTATCTAATAAGTATTGGATTGGTAAGGACTAGTGAAAATAGTAATCTTTATTTGAAGGAAGATATTGATGCTAACACTTTGATTGCTAAAATATTTGTTGATGACATCATATTTGGAGGCAATGATATGCTATGCAAATAATTTGATAATGAGATGAGAAAAGAGTTTGAGATGTCTATGTTTGGAGAGATCAAGTTCTTTCTTGGTCTATAGATCATTCAACAAAGTGAATCTATTTTCATTACACAGTCCAAATACATTAAAGAGGTCCTAAAAATATTCAAGATGGAAGAATCCAAACTAGATGGAACACCGATGGCTACTGGATGTAAGTTGACAAAGGAGGACAAGACAATACAAGTAAATCATACTTTGTACAGATCAATGATTGGAAAAATCATGTATGTTGTACACACTAGACTAGATATTACACATGTAGTATGAATAGTTGCCAGATTCTCTACTAACCCCAGGGAATCACATATGACTGATGTGAAAAGGATTTTAAGATATCTGAAGAATACTGAGGAATATAGCTTATGGTATAGAAGAGAAGGAAAATTTGAACTTAAGGTGTTTACCGACGTTGATTGGGCTAGAAACCTTGATGACTAGAAGAGCAGAACTGGAGGAGAATTCTTTATGGGTGATAGACTTGTCACGTGGATAAGCAAGAAGCAAGGATGCATCTCTCAATATACTATAGAAGTAGAGTATGTTGTTGCTGTTGCAAATTGCTCAAATATTGCATGGATCAAATAGTTACTGGAAGGTATGCATATGAAGATCTTAGAACCAGTGATTATCTATTGCGATAACACCAGTGCAATAAATATTTCCAAGAATCCAGTCATGCATGCTAAGACTAAACAAATTGAAATCAAGTATCATTATTTGAGAGAACAAGTTCAAGAAAAGGAAGTGACACTTGAGTATGTGCAATCCAAAGAATAATTAGCTGATATCTTCACCAAACCACTTCCCAAGGATACATTCGAGTACTTGAGAAAGAGACTAGGGGTCAAACCCTTGTCTACCAGTCAGTAAAATGACTAAAGGTTGCATCAGCCTACATACTATCAGAATATCAGTAATGTTGATGCAAGCATAGAGATGAAATTCAAAGCTACATCTATATACAGACAGGTATATATCAGCACCGAACACCGGAGCATATTGTTGTATTGCTGATGAATAAAGAAAATTCAAGGAATATATTATGGATTGTTTGACATAGATATCAGATATTTGTAAAATATTTGTTTGGCATTGTTTTCAAAGGGAGAGAAATTACCCATATTATCAAATCTTTCTGGAAAGGGAAAGAGTTTATCCACTATCACATTACTCCAACAGGGAGAGATTATATCCTTAGGGAGAGAAATTGTATGAAAAGATTATACAAAGGGAGAGTTGCTGACAAGAGAAAAAGACATCAAAAGAGAAGAACAGTCAAGGGAGAGAAATTGACACAAGGAGAGGACACAACACATCAGAAGATAGAGAGCTTCAAGAATTAAATCTAAGCTAAAATAGAGCTTACCGATGGTCAGACATTCATCGGTTATTAGAACAAAAATATTGGTAGTTTGATGAATCTCAACTACTGTATTTCATATTGTATTAGAAATAGTATAGTGTGATAATATAGTATGTTTCCATCAATGCCAAAGGGAGATATTGATAACATGTAACTGATTGAATGTTTGATAATGTTAAGTTGAAGATAATACAAGGCATTAAAATAGTTAATGTATTGTATTGTCATTGATGTCAACTTAATATCATCTATACGGTCATATACACAATGCCAAAGACTTCATAGAATCAATGGAACAAAGGTTATGCTTTTAGCAATGCATAAAAGTCAAGTATTCACTAAGTGACAAACAACACTGACGAAGTGCACACTAACGGTCAGAGCAAAGAAGAACAGTCACAATGATACTTGACGATTAGAAGCATAGTGTTGCTCGACGAGAAAAGCTACAGTGATGCCCGATGAGCAAAGTCAGAAGGTTTCCCGATGAGTAAAATTCCAATGATGCCCGACGGACAGAGATCACGAAGCTAATTAGATTCTCACTGATGGAACTATCAGTTTTCACCGACAACTAACTATAGTGGTGACCGACGGAATAGAAAGTTTAGATAATGACAAAATATCTAGCTGGCAAAGCTAAAAATAGACTTAACTGGTTGTTTACTTTGTTTTATTTGACCAGAGATAAGTGATTGATTCAAAGTTGATTTGTACAATTGGAAAGAAGATATCTATTCAGACAAATCAGGAGTTATGCTTTAAATCTAATTGGCTGGATTGTTTTTCATGCCAAGAATCAAGAATCAAGAATCAAGAAACAGTGAATATCATGTCCATATAAGAGACAAGCTTAATTCATTTATGAATGGGATTAAGGGGAGTGAATAGAAAGATGATGCTGAAGAGAAATTGATGAAGAACAACTTCATGCAGTCCTGATCAAATAAGCTGAAGGAGAGCTAAGGAATTCTGCAGACACTAACGGACAGTGAAGCACAACATTGCAGAGAAGAAAGTATGGATCACAAAGGATTGAATTGATACATTGATTAGAGAGGTAATGTACTTAAATATATATGAAAATATGCAATTCAAAGTTGCAATATGAATAGGTCATAGTGTTTCAGTTTAACCATTGAAGCATCAAGTCTCTTAACCGAGTAGGACTTAACAGTCTTCTATATATCGAGGTACATCTTGAGGAGTGCCAAAAAGGTTGATTCATGAAAGTAGCATTGGATTTTCCCGATACCTATTGACAGTCTAAGAAGGAGGCTGATTCAAGGATGGTAGCAATAGATGCCTGATACTAAGTGATAACCTCTATGTATAAAATCCTCTAACAAGGTCTCACTTAACAGTGTGTTTGTAACCTTTAATAGGGTTAGCTCCTAACAGGTCTCAATTCTAAAGAGTGAAAATTTGGGGTACCAGTCCTAGTGGTTTTTTCCCTTAACAGGGTTTCCACGTTAAAAATTCATATGTTATGTGTGTATGATTCATTTCTTTACTGTTTTGTATCTTACATAGCTAACTATGGATTGATCAGTATACTCTGCTTATTTACTGAGTTTCGGTAAATAGTTATACTACTTATCGATAATCAAGAAAGAATAAGGATTGACAGAGAAAATTGACAGATAGTTAATCATTATCAATATTTCATGGCATGCATCTTGTAGGGACATAATAATATGAGGTTTATAGATTGGTGGTTAAGTTTAAAGGATAAATTTTTGAGACCACTGATTCACCCCCCCTCTCAGTTATTACTAACATATTCCATATAGGAACATGATACATAACCATCATAATCATATATTACATCACATACATCCTACATCATTACACATGTTAGCATATCATATCATAATACACATCCTAAATATTCAACACATTAGAATCATCATAAACATGTTGTAATCCATCACATATGTATCATAAATCACCATCCACCACATAAATAATAAATAATCCACATTCCATAAATAAACACAAAATATAAGTTTGTTGCCAAAAATCTATTAGGAATAACAGTCCACAAGAACAACTGAGAGGGGGGTGAATCATTTGTGATAAAAATTATTAAACTTTAAACTTTATAAACCAAAACTTCAATGTAAATGATAAAATATTAAATGTCAATGCAATAACACAATCCTTGTTGTCAAGGAAACCATGTTAAAGGTAAAATCCTGGTGGGAATTAGTACCCACAAATGATTTACTGAGAGTATAGTATCCCTGTTAAAAGATTTAGCCATGTTAGGAGCTTATTATAACATTACAATACATAGTCCATGTTAAAGGACAGACCCTGTTAGGATTCAAGAGTAGCAGTGGGCTCACTGCCCAAAGAAGGTTAAGACCACCCTCAAGGATTAACAATCCAAACAAGTGTATATCATAAATATACAATCCAGTGAACTCTCTGATAGCAACCGTCTTTGCTTGGTTAGTTCCAATGAAATAACATAATCACAAACTCTACTCTACATTCAACAGCTAATCAAGCTTCACAGCTTCCACACTTCTTTGTCTTTCAATTATCTTCTCATCATATCTCTATCACATCTTTTTAAAAGAAAATATCTCCCGTATATAACCTATTACAATAATTGATTAGGTTGGCCAATTAAGATTTCCCAATATACAAATAATTATTTAACCCATTTCTAAGATACACAAGGTACCTAAAACAAGTAAACATCAATTGCAATACATAATATATACTCCAAGATCTATAATCCATGCTCACAATCCATAATACATGCTACATCACTGAAGTCGGCCCCAAATAGGTCTCCTCCAAAATACACGCCACAACTGACATCACCAAAGATCTCATGACTATCGATAAAAAATGAACATTCATCAATATGGCTTTTGTCATCCCTTAAGCTTTCATAACCAAAATCATCTTCGCATGTAAGAAATACCCAAAATATAGAGACCTTCTCTGTCAAGCATCACTGTCACGGTCCAGAAACCAGTCTTCACTAAAACATCTATAACATATCCAATATGAAATATTAAGCCAAGTGACCTTAGGCATAAGGTCATCACATATCCTTCTTCATATCCTTATCTTTGATCATTTTGATTCATCCGTACAGTGTTTGTACACTTCTTTCAGTCATCATACAATAGTAATAACCAGTCTGTTCACTCCACAGAAACATATGTTGACATCATTGACAAAACATGAATACCAATAGTATCAGTAGTACCAAAATCTGATATCATCCAACAATATCCCCCTTTTGAATTGATGGCAACATATGGGAAAATCCATCAACCCAAAAAGTACTCTATGTCAATACAATATTCTCAATATCCTCAACACAAATCTCCCTAAAACAGTAGGGATTTTCACATAGAATCTCTCCCCCTTTGGAAAAAATGGAAAAGGGTGCCATAAATATTATGTAATATTATGTAAGGTGTATCTTTTTCAAGTCTTATTGTCTAAAATCCAGGTGCAAATCACCTAAATGTGCTACTTAGTGTTCCCATGATCACTCCCCCTGAGGAGTAGATCCATACATCAAGTTTAGAAAATGATATAGCTCTAAAATCCACTGGACTGATGCATGCCTGCATCAATTAATTACCACTAGGAGGGGCTCTCACCCCAAGCATACTTCTGAGATATTCAAAAGCATCTTTTGGAAAATGTTTTGTAAATATATCTGCTATCTATTCCTTTGTGCTAATATACTCCAGTCTAATCTCTTTCTCTATAACCTTGTCCCTCAAAAAATGATACTTAATAGAAATATGTTTAGTCTTTGAATGCATTACAAGATTCTTTGACATATTCATTGTACTAGTGTTATCACAATGGGTAACCATTGGCTCTTCAAAAATTATTCCAATGTTCTTCAACATTTATTTCATCCAAACAACTTCTGTACAATTTATAGCAGCAACAACATACTTAGATTCAATAGTAGACTAAGCAATACAGTCATGCTTCTTACTTAACCAAGAAACCATCCTTTTTCCAAGGAAAAATGCTCCACCACTTGTACTCTTTCTATCATCCATGTTACCTTCCCAATCAACATTAGTGTAAGCCTGTAAAATAAATTCATCTAATTTTTCATACCACAATCCATATTCTATTGTTCCTTTCAAGTATCTAAAAATTCTTTTCATAGCAGTAAGGTGTATCTCTTTAGGATCTGCTTGATATCTTTCCATAATTCCAACTGCATTTTGGAAATATCTGGTCTGGTGTGAGTTAAATATTGTACACCACCAATCATTTATCTATACTTTTTTTGAAAAACAATTTGAGCCTCATCATTACTAGTCAGCTTGTAACCAGTCACCATGGATGTCCCAACAGGTTTACAATCTTCCATTCCAAACTTCTTCAACATTTCCTTAAGATACTTGGTCTGAGATATAAAAATACCATTCTTACTATGATTAATTTGCAAAGCAATAAAAAATTTCATTTCAACAATCATTGACATTTCAAATTCATTTTTCATTTCTTTAGAGAACTTCTTACTCATGTTATCATTGCCTCCAAAAATGATATCATCAACAAAAACTTCTATGATTAAGATTCCATCTTCACCAATTCTTAAATATAAATTATTGCCTGCATTACCTTTTTTGAAACCAAGAGAAAGTAGATGATGAACTACAACTGATTGTATATTTGAAGTCATTTGCTATTTTTCAACCGAGTTGTAGATGTGATGATAAACATTATCAGTGAATGTATTGTCATTGATGTCAACTTATTTGAGTATTATTATGGTGGAAAAAATTTGTTATGCTTTGGAGATCTGGAACAAACAAAGTTTATGTGGTCAAAAAATCAAGAGTTCTATATACACCGAGAGACAGTGAACACTGACTAAAACATAGTGTATACCGAGCATAGTGATAACTGAGCAAGAAATCACTGACACAACAAGGTATTGACCGAGAAATTAATTCAAACCAAGGCTGACTAGAATGCTAAGCTGACAATTGGTGATTTCGAGGTAAAAGATAAAGTTTGTTATTTTATCAATTGGGTATGAAAATTAAAGGAAGATCAGATGACAAAGATTGAAACATGTTTTTAACACAACTGCCAAGGAAGGTTTAAGTGGAAAAATTAATGATGGAGATTAAGAAAAAAAATCTAAAGGATGGAAATTATATGAGACATGATGTCTATATAAAAGACAAGAGATTCATTTTGAATCATATGTTGAAGCGCACATGTGAAGTTTATGCATGACTGATCAAACTGGTTAAAGATAGAACCGAGCATTTTCTGCATGCATCATCGAGCAAAGAGAGGAAAGAACATTACCAAGAAGAACAAAGTATGGTGAATTAGATTAACTAAAGTGAACAAATTGATCAAAGGTATTATGTACTTAGTATAGATCTGAAAATCTAAAAAACTAGGTTGTATTTGAATCAAGTCATTATTGTATCAATTTAACCATTGCTATAGATAAATCTCTTAAACGAGTAGTAAATGTTAGTAATAATTGAGGGGGGGGGTGAATCAGTGGCCTCAATAATATTTCAATAATCAACCCTTAAAACTTAGTACCACAAAATTATACCTCTAGTTATCTTCAGTCCTATAAGATGAATGCCTCCAAATACTTATATCAAATTACTACTCCTCAGAATGCTTTGTAAAACCTTCTACTGTATGTTTATCGAAAAGTAGTCTGTTAATTTCCTGAAAGACAATAAATTATCTGGAGTATACCGATCAATCCAATTAAGTTAAGTGTAATGCAAAACACTAAAGTATGACTCATAGACACATTGACACATGGATTTTTAACATGGAAACCCTGTTAAGGGAAAAACCACTTGGGACCAGTAACCCAAAATTTTCACTCTTCTGAAGTGAGCTCGGTGAAGAGCCAAACCTGTTAAAGGTTACAAACACATTGTTAGGTGTGAACTTGTTAGAGGATTTAAAATTTTAGTCTGTCACTTGATATTGGGCATCTATATGCTACCATCCTTGATCAAACACTCACTTGGCCTGTCAATAGGTATCTGGAATCTCATGCTATCTTCATGATCAAACTTTTTGATACTTCATTGGATGTATCTCAATATAGAAAGGATCTTTAAATCCTACTCGGTTAAGAGACTTTATGAATCAATGGTTAAACTGAAACAATATGTTATGTTCACATATACAACTTATACTTGCAGATTTTTAGATCTATTGTAATCTCATAAAATAATATGATCGATATATCACTGTTATATCTTTGCTCCACTTTGATTCTACTTGGTGATGTTGTGCTCTATTGCTCGGTGTCCATAGAAAACTTTAGCTCTTTCCTTAGCTTGATTGATCAGCACTGAATGAAGTTTATCTTCATCGGTTTCTCTTTAGCATCCTCTCTTTCATTCATTCACCCACACCAATTAATAATGAATTGATTTGTCTCTTTATAGACATGATATCACCGTTGTTAGGTTCTTGATTTTCTTGATCTTGGTGTGATCCACAATTCTTGCCAATCAGATTTAAAGCAAAACTCTTGTTTTATCTCGCTAAGATCTTCTTTCCAACTAGACAAATCAGCTTTAAATCAATTACTTATCTCTGGCTTATCTTGTCGATGAAAACAATGATAACTACCAGTTAAGTATATATTTGGCTCTGCTAGCTAGATATTTTATCATTTGTGAACTCCAATTATTTTTGGTTTTAACTCTCTAATAGCGTCGATCAACACTCATGTTCTCCTCAAGCTTCTCCATTGGTTTACACTATGTTTCTGGCTGTTGGGTATGCTTTTGATTTTTCTCGTCAGTAATGCTTGTCAATGTTCTTGCTCAGGCATCATTGTGACTTGACTGTCAGTGATCTCTATCCGTCGAGTTCCACTGACCGTCATCATTTTAAGTCACATTGTGAATACTTGTCTTTTATGTATTACAAAAAGAATAATCTTTATCTCTTTGTTTCTCTAAAGTCTTTGACAATTTTTATATAACCGATTAGATTATATCAAGTTGACATCAATGAAAATACAATCCATTAACTGATTTAATGTTTTGTATTATCCTTCTGCATTTTTGTGATCAACTTAACATCTTTAAACATTTAATCAGTTACATGTCATGAATCTCTCCCTTTGGCATTGATGGAAACATACTACATTATCATATTATACTATCATTAATACAATATGAAATATACAGTTTCATCAAGATTTCCTAATGTAACTATTACAAATGTCTGGCTCTCGGTAAGCTCAAAAATAGCTTAGATTTGTTTCTTGCAGAGTGGGTTTCTTCAATATTCAATCCCTTCACTTGATAGATGTATCATTTGATATCTCTATTCTGATATGTGCTATTCCTTGATTGTTCCTCTTCTTGATAATATCTTTTTCTTTTGACAACATTCTTTCTCTTTGTCTAAATTCTCTCCCTTTGTTACTTCTCTCTTTTAGATGGATATTTCATATGTAATCAATTTCTCTCCCTTAGAATATTGATTAACTCTTCCTTCTGATTCTCAGGAGCTTCTCTTCATGGATAATGATATAATCTTTTCTCTTTATCATATCTCTCCTTTTGATAATGAGATCAGCTCTCCCTTTGTATGATAATTAGAAGATCATCTCTCCTTTTTGTATGATAATGAGAACATCTCTCTCCCTTTGACAACAATTCCAAACACAAATACTTCTCCTTGATTTATCATCTATATCATGTTCCATCCCTTTGCATAATATATTCCTTGAATTTCCCTATCCATCAGTAATACAATGTTTGAATTTTGGTGCAGATTTGTACCCTACAATGTACAAATGTATATGTTTCTTTCCATCTCAGTGTTTGCATCAACGTGAATGATCTTCAGATCTGGTATAGGCTGATGCAACCTCCTAGTTAGATTTACTGAGTGATAGACAAGGGTTGGAACCCTAGTCTCTGTCTTAGATACTCAAATGTATCCTTCAGTAATGGCTTGGTGAATATGTCAGCTAACTATTCTTTTGATTGAACATATTCCAATGTCACTTCTTTTTCTTGCACTTGTTCTCTCAGATAGTGATACTTGATAGCAATATGCTTAGTCTTAGCATGCATGACAGGATTTGTAGAAATGTTTATTGTACTGATATTATCACAAAAGATAATTACTTGTTCAAGAATCTTCATATTCATACCTTCCAGCAATTATTTGATCCATGCAATATTAGAGCAATTTGTAGTAGCATCCACATACTCTGCTTCTGCAGTAGACTGAGAGATGCATCCTTTCTTCTTGCTTATCCATGTGACAAGTCTATCACCCATGAAGAATGCTCCTCCAGTTGTGCTCTTTCGGTCATCAATGTTTCCAGTCCAGTCAGCATCTGTATAGACTTGTAGCTCAATTTTTCCTTCTCTTTTATACCATAAGCCATAGTCCTTGGTGTTCTTCAGATATCTCAAAATCCTCTTGACAATGGTCATATGTGATTCTTTGGGATTAGCAAAGAATCTTGCAACTATCCCTACTGCATGTGTTATATATGGTCTGGAGTGAACAACATACATCAGTTTGCCAATCATAGATCTATATAAGGTTTGATTTACCTCATTTGTCTTGTCTTCTTTTGTTAGCTTGCATCCAGTAGCCATAGGTGTTCCGACTGGTTTGGAATCTTCTATCTTGAATATCTTCAGCACTTCCTTGATGTATAAGGACTGAGTGATATAAATGCTTGCATTTTGTTGAAGAATCTGTAGAACAAGAAAGAATTTGATCTCCCCAAGCATAGACATTTAAAATTCCTTTCTCATTTCATCAGCAAAGGATTTGCATAACAATTCATTTCCTCAAAAAATTATATCACTAACAAAAAATTCAGCAATCAGAATATTGCCATCGGTATCTTCTTTTAAGTACAGATTTCTATTTTCACTTGTTCTAACAAATTTTATGCTAATGAGATATGAGTGAAGTCTTTAATACCAGGCTCTAGGCACTTGTTTCAATCCATACAAGGCTTTATGTAGTCTACATACCATGTTTCTCTTGTTTGGATCAATAAACCCTTCTAGTTGTTCAATGTATTCCTCTTCTTCAAGTATTCCATTTAGGAATGCAGATTTGACATCCATTTGGTATACCTCGAATCCTTTAAATGCAGCATAAGAAAGTAAGATTCTTACTCCTTCTAGCCTAGCAACGGGTGCAAAGGTTTCTCCATAATCAATAGCTTCTTCTTGTGCATATCCCTTGCATACTAATCTTGCTTTGTTTCTAGTGACTTCTCCATTCTCATTCATCTTGTTTCTGAATATCCATTTGGTACCGATGACATTCTTGTCATCTATTCTTGGTACTAGTATCCATGTATTATTCTTCTCAATCTGTTATATTTCTTCATTCATAGCACTGACCCATTCTTAATTCTCAAGTGCATTGTAAACAGATTTAGGCTCAAAATCACAAAGTAAACATCTGGTGTTAAGTGACTTACTTCTTGTTCTTGTTCCAGCCTTCTTTTCTCCTATGATTTGGTTCTATGGATGATTTCTTATGACATACTTGGCAAGTTTTGGTTCAGCTATGTGTTCATCATTATGATTATCTTCTTCACCTTCAATTTTATCTCCATTGTTTGGAGCATCATCTTGAGGATTATCCTCATCATTGGTAATTGCAGCCTGATGCTCGGGTGCAATGTTCTGATGCTCAAGAGTGACACACTATTGCTTGGGTAGAGTGTTAGGTTCTATATAAACAAACCTGTTGTAGTCCTCTGGTTCCTTTTTGCTTTCCTTATCATTCTTTTCTACAAATTCATCTATTTTCACATTTGCACTTTCAATGATTTTTTTAGATGACTTGTTAAGGCATTTATAAGCCTTTCTTTTGGTTGAATACCCTAGGAAGATACCTTCTTCACTTTTGCAGTCAAGTTTTCCATTTTTATCATCCTTCAATATATAACATTGACTACCAAATATTTGGAATTAACTTACATTGGGTGTATGACCATACCAAAGATCATAAGGTATCTTCTTTGTGTCATTCAATTGTACTCAGTTTAATGTGTAGACAGCAATACTAACATCTTCTCTCCATAATGTTTGAGTGATGCTTTTCTCAATCATCAATGTTCTTGCACAGTCAATAATTGATTTGTTTCTCCTTTCAACAATTCCATTTTGTTGTGGTTTCCTTGGTGCAGAAACCTGTCTTTTAATTCCATGCTCATTGCAATAGTTAGTGAATTCTTCTAAAGTAAATTCCCCTCCTCTATCTAACCTTAATCATTTCAATTTATTTTCACTTTGTTTTTCTACCATTGCTTTGTACCATTTAAACATCTTTAATGCTTCTGATTTATCTTTTAAAACTATGACTGTCATCATTCTAGAAAAATCATCAACAAAGAGAATAAAATACCTATCTCCATAGTAGCTCTTTGTTCTCATTGGTCCACATAGATCTATATGGACTAATTCTAGAATTTCAGTAGATGTATGGGTTTACTCTTGAAACTAGACTTTGTCATCTTACCTTTTTGACAATTCTTGCACATGATATGCTCAAGCTTAGTCATTGTCGGTAAGCCTCTGACATTCCTTTTGTTTCTTATCTTTATCATGTTGTCAAAGTTCACATGACACAATATTTTGTGTCACAACCATAAGTTTTTGTTTCTAGCCATCAAACAAGTGGTGTTAGTGTCATCAAGATAGAAAAGGTTACCTTTTGTCTTCTCACCGGTACCAATCAATCTTCCTGATTCATTGAAGATGTTTGCCTTCTTATTTTCAAATGCTACTCTGTGACTTGAATTGTTCAACTGAGAAACACTTAAAAAATTGTAATTCAGTCCTTTAACCCAGTAAGCATTTTCACATTTAATCAAGTTATTCAACATTATGGTTCCTTTACCTTCAACTGGACAAGGTGTATCATTACCCATTCTCACTGAACCACCATTATAGTATTCAAAAGTCTCAAACTTTTGTTTATCACCAGTCATATGGTGAGTG
>MU223315.1:703698-722642 GCA_018584345.1 Thuja plicata | reverse complement strand
ATGTATATATATATATATGTGTGTGTGTGTGTGTGTAGACACCCAAAACTCAAATGTAATTAATTAATTAAATTAATTATCCATCTTCTATAGCATTAAATAAATTAGATTAATTAATTTATCTAGAGGGATTGGGAAGAGGGTGAAATTAATTAAATAAATAGACTATTTAATTAATACAGTTACTATAGAGGAATGGGTAGTAATTATTTAATTAATTAAATAATCTAGCAAATCTGCCAGTTCTAAACCGATGGATCCGCCGACACACCCCTCCCTTCCACTGCGAATCTGTCAGTTCTAAACTGGCAGATCTGTCGAAAAAACCCTCCCTTTCATGGAAAATCCATCGACAAACCCCACCCTCCCACAGCAAGTCCACAGGTAAACCCCTCCCTTCCATAGATAATTCATCGGTTCTCAACCGACGGATCCGCCGACAAACCCCTCCCTTCCGCGGCAAGTCCATCGATTCTAAACCAACGGATCCACCGGTTCTCAATTGGTGGATCCGCTGACATCCCCTCCCTTCCACTAGCAAATCTATTGGTTCTAAACCGGTGGATCCACCGGTGTCCCCACCTCTTTCGTTGGTGAATCTATCGGTCCTTAATGAGCAGATCCACCAAAATCCCCACCTCTTATGTCAGCGAATCTGCTCGTCCTCAACCAACAGATTCACCACCCACCATTCTCTCTCGGCAAATCTGGTGATTTAGGCTGATATCTTAACCAAACATTCTCCTGCGCCTACTTGGCCCCATCCCCTCACAGCTTCACCAACTAACAATGCAATTCCATAAAAATTGAACCCCCCCTCCAAAAAAAGATTACAAATAATATTTTTGTCACTTCTTGACCAACAATATATGCAAAACACATTGCAAATATGACCTTTTTGTTGTGAGGTCACCGACGCTATTTTTTGGGCTCAAAATCATTACGACATGAATAATCTGATTGCTTTGCAAAGGGGAAATTGAGGCTTCCCCATGAACCTGCAAGGGGTGTTTCCCCTTGACCCCACTGGGGGCTCCCACCCCAGACCCCCGCTTTTCAATGTAAAAGAAAGCTCTTTATGGGGGAATCATGTTAAATCTAGTCATGGTCTTTTAATCTCACTTCTCCCTTCTTCAATCCTCATCTCCTATCATCTAGTTATCCATAATCCATCAACCTTCCAATCCTCATCTCTTATCATCCTATAATCCTTACTCCCTCCATCTCTCAATTCTCCTCTCCTATCACCTCATAATCCATAATCCTTCCATCTCCCAATACTCATCTCCTATCATCTCGTAATCTATAATCCTTGCATCTCACAATCCTCATCTCCTAACTCATAATCCTTGCATCTCCCAATCCTCGTCTCCTATCATCTCATAATCCATAATCCTTCCTTCTCCCTATTCTCCTCTCCTATCATCTCCTTATCCTCAATCCATCCATATCCTAATCTTCATCCTATATTGTTCTTTCATCCATACTCCTTCCAATCCATCAATCCTTGTCTCATAATGCTTCCATCTTTACATCATCCATCATATCCTCCATCTCTACATCCCTTATCATTTCTACCTAGCTTAAAGCTACCCTCATGCTCTATGCAATCTACCATCGCCTACAAATCCTAGCCATCTCCAACTATCCAAACTTGAATATTAATACACCCATCCAATCCCATCTTTAGTCTTATTCCCAGCCTTAATACAAGCCTTGATCACAGTCCAATCATCATCATCAAGATGCATCCTTCCCAATCCTTATGTTGGTTTGGGATATATCATTCCCACATCAACAACACCCCATCCACCATCAATCCATCTTGTCAATTCTATCTAGTTTGTCAGATCCGTTATGTCCTTGGCCAGATTTGCATCTTTGTAGCCTCATCCACAATCCCCAACCCCTTGTATATCTTGTGCATCTTGTAAATAGCACATTGTACCTAGTCTCATTCGAGCTTGTCTCCACCTAGAATCCTTTGTACATTTGTTTCCTTAGGTCACATCCCTTCTGTCAGTTGGTTGTGTGTCTTCAAGACTATGTTCCTATCTAGCTGGTGCTTCAAGAATCATCTATTAGTCCCTTAGAGGTTTGAGTTTCTTGCTTGTCTCTTGTCACAGGAATCCTACTTTAGCAATCTATCATCGGTCTTCGCAAGATGTATCCTTCCTCGTATCAGACCAATCAAATCAATCCCCATCCATCATTCTCCCTATGAAAAAAGATACATGAGATGCTTATTATTTCTTTGGTGTTTTTGGATCTTTGTTTATATTTTATCTTGAGCTTCCTTTTTTACCTCCTCAAAGTCGCCATGATCCACAGAGACTAACTCTGTCAAAGACCACTGTCAAAGTCCAGTACCTAGTCTTCACTAAAAAATTTGTAACTCATGTAATCTAGAATATTAAGTCATGCGACCTTAATCATAAGATCACAACACATCCATGTACACATCACCATATTATCTAATTCTAAATCAACTATACAATACCCGTATACTTCTATCAATCATCAAGCAACATTAATAACCAGTTTGTCCTACCTCCATAGAAACATTTGTTGACATCAGTGACAAAACATGAATTTCAACAACAAAATCAAAACCAATTCCAACAAATTGATCCTCATCATCAATATTTGAAGTAGAAGAAGACTCCTCATATAGATCAAACAAAACACTCCTCTTGATGAAAATCTCATGCGTGGTAGGATGGAGAAGCCTAGATCCTTTGACACCATATGGATACCCAACAAAAATGTGAGGCCTACTCTAAGGATCCATAGCCTTGCATTTCTCTGTTGAAATATGGGCCCATGCTGGAGACCCAGACACTCAAAAGTATTCGACTATAGGTTTCTAAACGTCCCAAGCTTGAAAAGGAGTGACCCCCTTTACATCTTGATGAGGAACCCTATTTTGGATATAACATGCACAGTTGATGGTCTCTGCCCAATACTGAGGTGCCAATGATTTGGAGTGGATCATACAGTTGGCCATTTCTTTTAAGGACCGATTATTTCTTTCTACAACTAAATTTTGTTGTGGAGTGTAGGGAGCTATGTGTTGAAGATTAATTCCTTCTAAGATGAAAAGCTGCTCAAACCTCTGATTGGCATTTCCCCCCCCCCCCCATTATCGATATGCAGAACCTTGATACTTTTCCCTGTTTGTTTCTCTGCAAAAGCTTTGAATTATTGAAAAAACTCAAAGAATTCAGACTTTTGTTTGAGAAAATATACAAAGGTATACTAGGAAAGATCATCAATGAATGTCAAGACATATTTGGATATGCTGAAAGAAGGATATCGAAATGGTCCTACCAAATCACTATGTACTAGCTCCAAAAGTTGTGTGGCTCTCCATGCTTTGAATTTATCAATTTTTTCTTCAGGATGCTTGCCAAGAATGCATCCTTGAAAACTCCATTAGAAAATTGAATAAAAGGCAACCCTATAACCATGCCTTGCCGACTGAGCTACTCTAGGTAGCGGTAGTTAAAGTGTCCAAAATGATGATGCCACAAATGAATCACTTCATCTGAGTGAGTAAGAAATGCAAGTGAAGGAGAATCGTGAACAAAGTGAGAGAAGTGATATAGTCTGCAATGATGATCTTCTTTTCCTACTACAATTGTAGACCCATTATTTATCTCACTAATTACCACTGTGTCTGGAGTAAACTCAACTTGCTTGTTGGAGCCTATGCGATTGATCTGATAATTAGATAGGAGATTAGTTGGAAAAGATGAAACATAAAGGACATCATGAAATTTTCCTTCGCTCACATCAGTAGACACTCTCCCATTCACTTTAGCAGGAGTGTCATCATCCAAAAGAATAGATGGTATAGAACATGAATCCAAGGAGGAAAATCTTTCTTTTGATGAATCCATGTGTTGGGAAGCACCCGAATCAATTATCCAAGAATATGGGTGTGAGGCAACAACAACTAGGGCCTCACCCTTTCCTTTTCCTTTACTTGCGTCCTTTGAAGATTCTTGAGATGAACTTGAATTGACAAAATTAGGCACCTTGATATTGTTCTTTTCAAGAATATTAGACAAGTGATCAATTTTCTTCTTCATACATTTGTGTTCATCATGGTCAATTTTCTTACAATAGGAGCACATTATTTTCTCCTTCTTGGTCTTATCACCTTTTGAAGAAGATGCATCATTTGTTGCTCTTGGGGAAGCAAATTTATTTTCTTGCTTCTTTTCTCCTTGGTACTTTTGTTTCTTTTCTTGGTTGGAAGGTCCTCTTTTTTCTCTTGTACCTTGATTTGCAGCCAAGGAATGAGACTTAGAGGGCTTAATTATGCCCATATGAATCAACTTGTCTTTCTTTTTTATGAGTTCATTTGAAAACTCGTCAAGAGAAGGCATTTTATAGTTGGTTCCTAAATCACTTTTTGTAGCATAGAAAGTAGAAACAAACAATGAATAGGTTGGACCAAGGTTGGAAAGAATGCTAAGAATTAGTTGTGAATCTTTCTTCTCAATCCCACATGCTTTTAATTGCAATCTTAAAGCCTTTAATTTTGTGAAGAAGTCTTGAATTGTATCAAAGTTACTTAGATTTAACCCTATCAACTCATTCTCCAATTGGTGCCCCCTTAATTCATCTTGTTTCACAAACAACCCCTCTAATGTAATCCATACATCATTTGGAGTTGTAGTAGATTTAATATGAAAAAAAGATCAAGAGATACAGACATGCATAGAGTACCATATACTTCATCACATTTGTTAAACCACTTAGGCTTTTCTATAAGCAGTGATGGTTCAGTTTGAAGACCCATAGATTCTCTAAATAACCCCAACTTCTGAAGATAGATTGTCATTTTAGACTTCCACTCATAGTAGTTATAGGGTGTGAGTAATGGTATTGCTGATTGATCCATTTTAGTACAAAAAATAAGATTGTTGTGAGGAAAAAGAAGAGAGACAAATCACATAGAAGGAGAGTACACAAGACCACACAAGACCACACAAGACCACACCCCTTTTACTAGATAAAAAAATACCCCCCATATATTACAAGTTGGAACTTTATAATTTAGTGCGTTTACAAATCTCTTTTCCAAGTTACAATCCTCAATAGGCTCACAATGGCTGAAAATTACAATTTTTGATACAAAATGAGCCAGAGATAAAATCTGGAAAAAATAAACCTTTTAGATGTGCAGTGATCTTCACCAAATTTTTGGCGATATCTTGTTTTCAAAAAATGGAGCTCCAGAGTGAAAGTTATGGCCAAATGAAGAAATAATTTCAACCTGTAAAAAACTAGGTAAAATAGAAAAATACCTGATCCAAACCTCCTTTAAAGTGAAGAGCTCATCTCTAGATTTCTGTCAATATCTCATTTGAAAAATTTCAACACTGTGTGCCCAAATGAAGCTCTGGAAGTTGTAGAATGTAGGATTAGACATGTACAATCATGAAGATCTTCAAATTATGATCAATCTAACCACCAAAATGCAAAACTAATTCTACCACTAGAAACTTTAAGAAATTCTAGCCCAAATAAAAAAAAATTATCGAACAAAAGGATCAAAATTGAGCAAGATATGAGCCTCTGAAGATGGACTACAAAATAAAAAACTCCAATAGTGAAGGGTTTGGCTGAAGCAATCAGATGTGATTTTCTCACAATTTATGAGATCTATGCAAAAACTAACTTATACCCAGATAGTTTTTTGTTGCGATGAAGAAAACCCTAGAAGTGTTTTTCTTTATCACTTGCAGAAAATATGGCTTTAGTATAAAAAAATGCCTCCAACAAAAAAAAAGACATACAAAACCTCATGTGTTAGATTTGCACGAACCTTGTATGAAAATGAGGGTTTTTGAGCCTCCCAAATACAATGGAACAACCAGAAATGCTTCTAGAATGCTACAATTATATATATATATATATATATATATATATATATATATATATATATATATANATAAATATATATATATATATATATATATATATATATATATATATATATATATATGAAAAATAGAGACTTATTGGATATTCATAAATCTTTGTTGTTCTCCAGATCATACAAAATGCAAGAGAAATAATAATAAGATTTTTCAAGACCTCTAAGTAATCTAAACTTTCAAATAGGCTCTGATATCATGTTAGAATCTGCTAAAAATAGACATAACCCAGAATCAAATTGAAAGTGTTAGATCAAATAATTGGAAATAAAATAAGCATAATAACACTAATAGACAAACTTGATGTATATGCTCAAAGGCATAACAACATCAAGGGAAATCTCTATTATTCTATCCTAGAATTTCCAATATATCTCGAATATGTAAAATACATGCAAGCTAGCCTATTTATATAGACAAGAGATGATAGGAGGCATGGACAAGGTTGAGACAAGTGTCTCAACTGGAGGAAGTAGAGTCCTGATGCAGCTCAACAACACCCTCTAGAAGAGTAGAGTCCAAATTGGACTCAGCCATACCTTAAGAGGAGTTAGAGTTCAAGTAGGACTGAACCATATCAAAGGAGGAGTTGGAGTCAAAGCATGACTCAACAATATCCTCCTGAATATAATATCCAAATAAATAAAATCCTCCTAATAAATAAGTTCACCTAAGTAAACTTAAGTCTAAGAGTGAAATGGAAAAGAACCATTTACTCTAACACAATCATGGTAGAGGATTATGGTTGACTATGTTTTGCTGACAAGTTGGACACATTGAGTTAGATGCTTTTTTCATGGATGAGATCATGGTGTCATGGATTTTGGCATGACATGATTGGATTTTTAGGTGCTTTATTTATGATCATTTGATTGGATTTCTGATTTGGTTATGGCAGAATACCTTCATGCCCAAAACTAGGGCAAACACACACAATGTTTTTTGTAACACACAAGAATGCACTACTAACCAAGGTTGAGTTGGAAAGGTGATAGCACGAAAGAGTTAACCTTCGAGTTACAATATATATGCGTCGACTGAATTAGGGTCATGACACAACAGATGCAGAATCTGGGGCATCAACTAGTTCCACGGGTTATACGAAAGCTTAACTCCGGTTGGTCTAACTCTGATTCCATTTTTAACTACATTTAGCATCAAGTTGATAGTTAGTTGTTATGAACCTATGTTGAATTGGATTGACCTAATGTTTACTCAACTCTTAATCTAGATTACAACATAATCCAGTTTCAGTTTTCTTTCAACATTAACTACTAGCTCAAAACCTAGTCAAATTAATATTCTACTCCCTTTTTAAATAACATACCTGAAACATTTATCAATTGACATGCTTAAAATTGAATAACAATTTCACTATACCAAACATCTATTAAGTAAAATCTAATAGCTGAAATCAAATCCAATTTCCTAACCTACCAACATCATTAATAAAATTATTCCCCTTTGATGAAAACACATGCAATCCTAATTCATCAATCCCTTAACATAACAACTTTAAATTAACCTTTAATAAGACGATTAAATTATCCTTTGGTACAAAATTTAAATTAACTTCTAATTGAAATCTAACATAACCCTTAAGCCCTTGAACACAAGAGTAACATATTCTTTTTTTTTATTATGATAAAATTTAAACTAACATTAACTATATATTTGAATAAATTGAGTAAATTTGTTTCTCTAATAGACTAATCAAAACTTTAGACCAAAAATCCCTATTAAATAAATTCACAAATCTCACAATTAAAATAACCTAAACACTAATATTAAGGATCCATTTAAATGACTAATTATTATATTAATAAGTTGTTCTAATACCAATTAAATTTAAAACATGTTAATAAATCTATCCATCATCAAAACACTAAAGTTATTTACCTAATGAATTATGCTACATCATAGAATTAGTTTATATATATGCCTAAAATACTACACAATTAAGGATTAAAACAAAAAGGAATTAGATCTCATTTACTAACTTAACTATCTACTAATTACTTGTTAATCTAACCTAACTATCTAATAAACTACTAATCCTAACTATCCACTAACTTATAAATTTACCATTTTACATTACAAGACCAAAATGCATTGGGGTTCGCAATGGGGAGAGTGCAGGTCTGTTGACTTTTCTTGGGGGCCCACCACCTAACTATCCCCATCCTCAACAAAGAATTTTGTATGCCATGAAATAGGATAGCAAGGTGGGCACATTTTTTGAAAGGAGGGTGATGGGATTTGCTAGGACCCACCAACAAATTTCTCATCCTCCCAAGGTGAATTTGCATGGAGGGAGAGTTGACTTGGGTTAAAAGGCATATGACATGTCAGAAGACTTAAAGGATGCATGAAAAATGGGGCAGGCTTTGGGGAGTACAAGAAACATATAAGCAGCCCCAAAACTTTTTTAATCATTATAAACTTTACACAGTCCAATATTCAAGCTAGAGATAAAGAGGTAAAGGTGGGGCACACGGAAAAGGGTAAAAGCAAGGTAAGTTAAATTTAGAGTTTAGGAGTAATAACATGATTATATTTTTTTATTAGGGTAACAACAGGTTTTGAAGGGGCCCCGAAACCCTTTACATTAAAGCAAAAAGATAAACAGGAAGAAACAAGAAAGACAACAAGCTATCAATCATGATAGCACTCTGAGAAAGGGCTAAAACCCAGATAGAACAAAGATTTCAGACTAAGAAAAAAAATAACAAAAAACTCCCAGCAGTCGAGGATCAAAAAAATTCCAGCCAAACAACTAAACCTTTTCCATCTGGTCTTCCAGAGTCTAGACTTCGACCATCTGAAGTTCCAGGCACTGGATTGAATCCTTCAACTTGGTAATATCTTTGGCCTGGATGTCGGTCTTCCTTTTTATGCTTGATCATGTCCTAGTACAAGGACCAGACATCTAAATCTCTTGGATGTCTTCATTCTCAGTCTTACCCTTATCACTGTAGTTACTTTCAAGAAGATTAGACAGAGAGTTCATATGATCCATTGAATTTTTCATGCCAATTTTACTAATGTTGGCAAGTTTCTTCAGAAGTGCTTTATTGTTGTTTATCTTATCATTGACTTGTTTAAGCCTATTATCAATCAGAGTACTTATCTTATTATCCATATTGTTAGCCTTTTCAAAAACATCCTTACCTTGCTGATACATAACAGAGTCATTTTGCATTTTATCCACTATATCCTCCAACAAAGAAATTCTATCTTCCATACTTTTTTGGTTAGCTTTCATCTGGTTAATGTCTTCCTGAATCCACTTGTCCATAGTATAGCTATTTTCCGCTTTTCTTTTAGCCATTTGGAGGAAAGTAAAAGAAACCCTCCTTTTAACATTGACATCCCTCTCACGAATCTCATCATTAAGATTTTTATTTTTCAGTTCACTCTTCACCTCTCCTTTATCACTCAGGGATTCATGGTTGTGCTATTCATTGACATTTTTCTTGGTTTCTTCATCAGGGACATTGACCTCCTCTTCATTCATCCCAGAAGCATCCCTTTGATCCTCCATTTTGTTATGACATTCATGGCTATGTTCCTCCATCTCCACAGTTTTACCCTCACTATTCTGAGTACGGGTATTCTTATCCCCCGAATCCCTATAGGAGTCCTGGTTTTCATGATCCTGCACCTTGTTCACCTCAATATTTGCTATGGTATCCTCAATGTGGGTGTCATTGCTATTCTCTATAACAACCGTGTTCTCAGTTTTCTGGTCATCTGCTTTCTGGCCTTTACCCTCCAGCTGCTCAACTTTGTTGTTTTTATTATTCTCCTTTTTGCCTAGGTTTATCATGAAACCCTCATCCTCAGATGAGACCACATCATGTTCTTCATCTATCTTCATACCCTCAATATCATCATAGATAGACAAGGAAATATCAAGCTCAACAGGGCTACTACGATTTTTTTTAGCTTTCGACTTACTAGGGCTCTTACCAGTAGGTGTATTCTTCCTTTTACCTTGCTCAATGCTCTTGGGGATAGTATCAGGGATATGATCTTTAACATAATCCATTATCAGAAATATAAGACCTTCATGAAGAACAGGGGAAGACTTTTCCCTATGATCAATTATGCTCTGGTTGAGCGAGCTTAACAGAAAGAAAGGAAAACATACCCTAATATCATGGCGAAAATGATTTGCCAAGACAAAATGATAGTTATATACCTTGGAAAATATGCCATCCAGGGTAAAGTATTCCATGATTTCCCTAATCACAAATTCCCAAATGCATTTAATGTTAGACAAATTGACATAGTCTAGCTTGTTCTTCACCAACATTGCCCTTTCCTCGTCAGTTTTAGGAAAAATTTTGCACCCTTTATTGCCCTCTTTTTTATCTTTGATAAATTGCATTCCCTCCAGAGGAAGGCCCGTGATATCAGCCAGACAATCCAGAGTAAGATTAACAGATTTGCCAAGGATATTCACCTTACTGTTATCCCATCCATTGATGAAGGCCTTCGTAATATCTTTGTTATTACCATGAAGATGCTTCATGAATCTATGGACTTTGCCCTTCTTGAGGATGTTCCAGACTTCTTTTTCATTCCTCCAGCTGCACTCCACAGGTTCTTCTCTCTTCAGATCACCGCCCATATCTTCAATCTCTTTTGTCTTTGTGTAATCTCCCTCGCTCTTTTGTTTCATACTAAATATCTGCGGACAATAGTTGTAGATTTTAGCAATCACAGAGTTATTAATGAAAAACCAGTTTAATGAGATTAGATTACGAATTTAATTAGGGATAAAGAACATTAGGAAAAGAATATTCTCTGTGGTAAGGAGAATATTTCCTTTCCCATACAAATTTCAGAGAGAATTTTTGCTCTAAATCTGGAAAGTGCTATGGGCTTTGTTTGATATAAGCTCTTCCATTTTGATTTACTTGGTTCAATTTTTGTAAAAGATCATAGTGTGCATTAGGATTGATTTATTGAGTAATATAATAGAAATACTAATAATATTAGTTGATTTCTATATTATCATACTAACTAGTTTGATTTGTTATTGTTAGCAAGGTTATTTCTTCCTCTCAAGAGTTGCAATTGAAATGGAGATTTTTATTGAAGTGAGTTGAATCTATGGAGATGGAATTAGAGACTTTCAAAGGGAGAAATGGAGTGTTCCTATAACTTGAATATTTACATTAACATACATTATAGAGGTTTCAAGATTCACAATTTCTCAAGATTTTTAGGAAATGAAACTATTATATCGTCTTTCTCTTTCAATATTGGGTATCTTTCTATACATGGATGATTAACTTCTTTTCTTTTAAGAAATAGAATGCAATATGCATGAACTAAAGATTCTATCATTTATATTACGGTAATCTTACAATCTACATTACACATCTTCAAGATGATAAATCTACACAATACTTGGATGGTATACAACAGATCTTCATTTAATGAATCATTACATAAAGAAGGAGACCTATTCACATCTAGCTTGAGAAGCTTTCAAAAATGAACATTACAATAATCAACAAGAATAAATTTCAATACAACGAGTGACTATGCAACATTGAAGTTGCTTACATACAACTACCCCCAAATAGGGATTTCTTTCAAGCTTCTTTAACCATCTTCATGACTTCAAAAATCTGCAATTTTTATGAGGGAAACCATGGGAAGCTCACCTCCCAACCAAGGCCTCAAGGAGGCCACCGTTGAGCTTGGAGAACCAAGGCTAAACAAGATTTTACATCCAAATTCTCACAACATCTCATATACACAAAACAACAATAAAATCCCAACCAAGGTTTCACAAATGAGTTTTCCAAACCCATTGAAGTAGGGTGAAGGTGGGCTTTTCCAAGGAGGAGAATGTCATTTGCATTTTTTAAAATTCCTCAATAATAGTTTTTCCATGCCTTTCCAAGGCTTCATTGACATTCCTTCCATATACACATTTGGTCATTTCTATACCAAAACAATATTTGCAACATGGCTTCATGGATCCCATACTCCATGAAATTATCTCTCTTCTCCAAGAAAAGAGACTCTCACTACAATGGAGAGCCCAACTAACCCCTTCACCCAAGGCCACTTCTTCCCTTCCCAAAGGGTGAGTAATGCCTTAACTCCCATGAATAACACTCCCAATCAAATGAACAAGAATTGATACAAAAATCCAAATGCATTCCCAACCCAACACGTGACAACAAAATTTACATACAACAACACTATACAAGATTACATACATGAACACCATACAAGATTTAATATTCATAAAACAATAACATCCAATTCTACTTGCAACAAACAAGCACTTCATGGAAAAGGAAACCAACCTTCCAAATGTGTTATGGCAAAATAAAACTTGAGAAGAGCCCAAATCCTTATCCTTCCTCTATCCAGACCCTAATTGTCTCTAAAATTAGAGAGTGGGTGAACACCCACTAAGTCTCCCAAAACCCTCTAAAAAGACCTTCCCAAAAGTGTACTCAAGACCTAGCAATAATGAGACATGACAACTAGCCTTTTTGTTTCCCCTCTTAATTGTGAGTTTAGTAAGGAGTGTGGGACAAGTTAGATGCATGTGGCCATCTCTATTTTCGCCACTTTTGAAAAGTAGGCATTTTAGAGAGTCATAATGGTGACCTAGGTTTCTTCCATAGGTAAAAACTAGCCCTAACCCAAAGTACCCCCTTAGGATTAACTAATTTTGGCCAAAAATACACTCTAGGGCCACTTTTAACCCCTCCAAGGTACCCCTAAAGTTCAAAGCTGAGTTCCAACATGATGTGATCCCTACAAGACATCTATATGCAAGTGGGATTAATATAATATCATATAAGGTTAGGTGATTCTTGCCCAAGCCCTAATTGACATGTCACCACCCACATGGACAACACAAGTTTCAAGTGACACCAAACAAAATACACATCACATTCACAATGACATGTCCATACAACAACATAAATTTTAAACTATTAACACACATTCAGATTACGTTTACAACAAAGATCACATTACAATGAGGTTTCAACCCCTTATTGGATTAAACCTTGGCTTACTCAATTCACATGTGTTTAGCCCTGATTCTTCGAATAATTTCATGGTTCCCTTTCCTGCACACTAAACTTCGAGCATCAGTAGTCCAAGATGACAAAATCACATGTAATATACATTTTTAATTCATAATTAGCAACATTAATCAATAAGAAGAATTAAGTCTCTAATTGAAATTTTCATACATAAATGTTTAAAACATGGAAATTCCTTAATCACCGCGACATAACATCCATGAAATAGTCAAGTCTAATCATGATCTGATCTCCTCATTAATCCACTTGTTTAAACATATATAATCAAAATCAACCACTTGTTCTAGGTCTAATACATATCAAAATGTAATCCACACAATACAATCATCATCATAACATAATATCATAAGTCTTTGTCAGGATAATCAAAAGTGTATCAATGTACCAAAACATAAAGTATCAAAGTGTGATCGAGCAGTAAAGCTATGATGGGTCGGGGTGAGGCCTCACATCTTGGTTGAGGATCACGGTTACTTTGTTTTCTTTTGAGGAGCTCATAATGCATGCTTTGAGTTATTTTATAGTTTGATGCCTTGGTTGATTCTTATGTTAGAGGATGGTTTTATCATGATGTCATGGATAGTTTGGATACACTATTTAGTGAGAGATTGTGAGAGTGATGATGTGGTGGTGTAGGATTGGTTCCTGGTTTTTTGTTTGCAATTTTGTATCTTCTTGGTGTAGGAGATGGATATCATGATGCCATGGGTGACTCAATACCATGGTTGAGTGGGATTTGTTAGTTGTGATATGTATTTAGTGCTTGTAGATGTTGGAGGGTTTCTTACATCTTGTTGCTGCAAAAGCATCTTTGACATTTTTTGGTGCACTTCTAGGTGGTGGCTATCTTCATGGTGTGTGGAGACGTTACATCTTGAAGACTCATGGGGTCCTTGGTAAAGGTGTGGTTTATGCTTTCATTTGACATGTTATCCTTGGTGTTAGGATGGTTTCATTATTATGTCATGTTATACTCTTGATGCAAATTTAGTGTTTTGACATGTTATGGTATGTTCATATGGATCATGTTATCTCTTTGGTTGAGATGGTTTAGATCATGGTTATCATGTTTATGATCCTGATTCCTAGTTTGGATTTGTGACATTGATATTGGTTTAGTTTCTTGGTATTGAGTATATTTATCATTTGATGGATACTTCATGATATTGTTGTGTTTCATTTGGAGTTGGCATGGATTGATTCATTACATGTGCTCATGGATACTTAGAAATAGAGGTGATGTTGATTTCTCTTGGGATTAGAAATGTATGTGTTGGGACGGTTGAGGTTTTCAACTGGAAGACCAAGGAGAATTCATCTGGTATGGACTTAAGAGGAGAGTGTTCTTAGACTATTCTTGGTTGGAGACTTGGATATCTATATGCGCATTCTCATTCCCCATTATTGGTATAGGAAGACCAAGGAGAATTCACCTAGTATGCACTTGACAGGAGAGTGTTCTTAGACTATTCTTGGTTTGAGACTTGGATATCTATATGCGCATTCTCATTCCCTATTATTGTTCTACTTAGCGGTTTACTACTTGTGAGGTATAGCCCATTGTTTCTTCTTAGGTGCATTAAGTTTATGTTTATCTTTCATTGATATGGATCTTGAGCTATGGTGTGAGTTAGTTATGGAGGTTTCATTTTAGAGATGGTTTTTGCATTGGTTATTTCATTGTGCATATGCTTTTATTATGATACGATCACGGTTGAGTTTAGCAAATGATTTTATTGGGCATATTCCTTGGTTTAGCAATAGTTATAAGTTTTGATCTTCTTGTGAGAGGCTTACATCCGTGATTGGTTATATGTTGTGGTTTGGGTGTTGTTGTGGCTTCTTGTTTGGGGTTTTGTGGAGGAGATCATACTTTGCACAATTGGCATTTAGAGATGTGTATAGAAGGACATGATACAAGTTATGATATACATAAGTTTCTCTTTGGTCTTTGTTATCTTCTTGGATGTTCGGTTTCACTTACATTGGATTTGAGATTGGTTGGAGCTTTTGATCACTGGTTTATTTTTATGTGTGTCATGTGTGAGATGGCATGGTTATTCCTTTATCTCTTTCCTTTGATGGTTCTGGAGGAATTGGGAGAGTGTTGGAGACTTGTTATGAGAGTTGTGTTTGTAGGACATTTGTTTATATGTTGTATATTGTTGTGGATGTCCTTTATACTACATGGATTCACTTCTATCAGATTTTATAAGTGGATTATTTTCAGATTTGACATTACCTTTGTAGTGGGAGCTTCTTGGTGTTTATGTGGAAGGTATTTCACTTGAGGCTTGTGGTTGCAGGTTACAGGTTGGATATGTTGATTTGGGATTCACTTGGTATACCTTAGAGGTATGGATAGTTAGATAGGTTAGCACTTGCTATGGGTGTTTTTTCAGCTATGGATTTGACAACTATGGATACATGTGTTTACCTTTGGACTAAGTGTTTGTGCTTGGGATATTAGTTGGTACATGATTTGATTTTTATGTGACAAGTTGGGTGGCTTTCTCTTTGGATGACTTCTATGTATGTTTGGTGGTAGTGGCATAATAGGAGGTGGGATAATTAATGTATGAGATGGTGGATACTTTTATTTTGTTGTGGGTACCTGGATGGAGCACATGGCATACTTTGGTTCATGATGGTGTATGAGCCAGGAGGGATTGTTCCCTTGTTCATTTATTTGGCTATGTATTGACCCTTGTGCAATGTATACAACAAGTGGGAGATTAATGGGAAAATGTGTGTTGTACACATTGCATAATAATGTTTATTATTGTATTATTTCATTTTATTATATAAATGTTGCACCTAGATGGGTGTGCAACATGTAGAGATTCCCATGGCACATTCTTTGTGAATTGTATTGTAATATTGTGGTATTATTTGATGCAATTATTTAATATTGGGGAAATAAAATAAATAAAGTACCCAATATTGAGTGTGGGTCAATGGGGTTAGGTAGCACATGGTTTATGTAATACCACTTGGTGGTTTTGTGGGAGCTTGTTTCTATAAAAGAAATTACAAGGGTAGTTGTTGAGGTTAGACAGGTTAGCCAAATGTAGCATTTGTGAGGGTTGGAAGCATGGCATGGGATGTGTGGATTCATGCTTGTTCTCATGGAGTGCTTGGTTGTGGCTAGGGCTTTGAAGGCTTCCATGGTTGTATTGCAATAGTGTTTTTATTAATAATACATGGTGATGGATGCTTTTGGAGGCTAGGTTTTTTTCCATCATGAGGGTTTTCCAAGGGTATATTGCGTGTCACATTTTTTTGGGTATGTTGTCCATTCTCTTGCATGCAGATTCTAAGTGTTTATTTGCATAAGATGTATAATGGGTTATATAGAAATTTTTATATGGTTGTATGCAAGTTTCCTAACAATAAGATTATCCTAGTCATCAAGGTTTCACATTCCTCAGCTTGATTGTTGTTCACTGAATAGGTGGACTCTTCATCAGAAAATGTTATTCTCCTACTGCTCTCTACCTTCTTCTTAGAGTTACCTTGCTTGCATTCAAAGGCTCTATGCCCTACTTCACCAATTTTGAAACAAGTGCCACTGAACTTAATCCTTTCACTACTACCTTGTCCTTCATTTTGGTAGGAACCCCTATCATCCCTCCTATAGCGATCATTGTCCTTAATTTATGGCTCACTTTTGCCTTGATCTATAGTGGATCTATATCTACCTCTTTGAAATCTTCCTCCTCCGCCTCTTTGTTTTTTGTTCTTCTTTTCTTCAGCCTCCAAGGACCACTTATAAGCCTCTTCCACACTCCTAATCTGCAATATATTGATTTCATCTTGTATAGACATCCTCAGACCATTAAGATACTGAGTAACTTGTTTAGCCTCATCATCTATATGACTGGATCTGATATTCAACTTGTAGAATTCTTCAGTGTAACTCTAAACACTTAGATCTATTTGCTTAAAGTTCTTACACTTTCTAAACAAACTTACTTGGTAGTCCTCAGTAAAAAACTTATCCTTCAACTTCTTCACCATCCAATCCCGAGATTTAATCTTTTCTTTACCCCATCTTTGTCGATCTATCTGTAAATGTTCCCACCATAGGGATGCATGTCCCTTTAACTTAGTGCAGGCATACTTTACCCTATTCTCTTCATTAGTTCCTTTAAGTTCACAATAATTGTCCATCTTGATTATCCAGACTATTAATTCATCAGCATCTAGGTTTCCATGATAATCAGGTGGATTGAAATGAGGTCTCCTATTAACATTAGTCAAATCTCTAATGAACCTCTCTTCCTCATTATTCAACTATGTTTATGCACCATTATTCTCTCCTTCTACTGTTGGTTCCTAATTTTTTTCATCTCCTTATTCATCACTTGCATATTCTATATGTTGTCCTCTCCTCTCAGAAGTATCTACTACTTCCAATTTGTCATAAATTTGTCTCAACAAGTCTAAGACTGCTAGATCTACATTCCTAACTCCACCTCTAGCATTTTGCCTGGTCCTTTTCACAATCCCAATAGTTGTAGGTCAGATCCTTCCAACTTCCAACCCACAAGAAAACCCAAGGTTTCAAAACCTTCTCTGATACCACTTGATGCAGCCAAGGATGGTGAAACCTCAGGGAGATTAGTCCAATCCTTGTAGCCAATACAACACAGTGGAAACAACAAGCCAAGATGGATATAAATGAGAGTTCAACCTTCAATTATTATCAGAAAATAATTTACAACATATCTACAACATATAGTCTCACATGCGAAGCATACAAGCCTGATTATTATCAGAATACCCTTACAAACCCTAGCCAAGATAACGTCAAATAATCTTATGAAGATCACCTATCCCTTAGGAACAAATCCATAAGCTTATAAAGCAATCCCAACTTCATGTCAGCCTAGGAAAGATCACATTTCACAAATAATTGAGAAAATATGTTACAACAAATAGGTCAGGACCCAAATCATCAGGTTCAACCTCCAATATGATAAATAAGAGATGTGATCATACAATAAAGTCAACCTCTGATGTATCAATGAGCCGACACAATCACACACAGAGATTCCAATTGGAATATAATTGGAAAGCACAATGAATAACCGGGAAAATGAAGAACAAGACTGTCAAGAAAAGAATCTAAAAAATCTCACGTGCGATGAATCCAAATGATGTGCGTGTTGGAAATGAGTTGAGTAACTAAGAGGGGAGGGTGAATTAGTTACCACAAAAAAATCCAAGTACCTTAGATGTCTTAAACAAACTTATCAATGTTTCTCGGTTAACACAGATATTCTACTATCACTCGGTTAACAAAGCAAACTTTTAAGATATTAACTGTGATTATCCTTTGGTGATTAAGTGTAGAAACATAAATTATAAAGTAAAAAAAATTTACATAGAAAATACCAAGATTTAACGTGGAAACCCAATTTGGGAAACCACCAATTGCAACTAGTTATTGTTTTTTGCTCTCCTGAAGTGAGCCCTGTTAGGAGCCAACATTGTTCAAGGTTACAAAAACACACTGTAAGGTGTGACCCTGTTAGAGGATTTAATCACCCTATAAGGAGTGGCCTCGTGAGATGTCTTTAAACACTTCAATGTATAAATGTCACCTTGTGAGAGGATTTATGAAAGACTGTTAAGTCTACTCTGTAAAAAGATTTGGATCACTGTTACAATTGTTAGAGAGTAACAATGGATTGACCTGTTTGACGAACCAACTATCTTTGCTGATTCAGATCTCTTTTTCTAGCTTTAAAATGGATCCTTACTAATCAAATATTCTATTGTAGCTCTGTTTGGATGTTCTATCCTTAATCAGAATCCCATCTGATTTTGCCTTCATTCTTCGTATCAAAACTCACACACATATTACATATTCAATCCAAACTTGACCTTATATATA
>MU223315.1:675619-703539 GCA_018584345.1 Thuja plicata | reverse complement strand
TGACACTAAATGCATAACTCGGTCAACACTGTAATCCTTCAACACTCGACCGTTACTATGATGCCCGAGTGAACTCGGTTAGAATTGAAAATCACTTTGGTCTTCTTCAATTCCTGAGAGAGTTTGGCATATCACTGTCTGTTCTCAAATAGGATTAGACATTTGTGTAAACATCACTACATTTGTGTAAACATCAATGACAATACACAATTGAATAATTGTCATCAACAATATCCCTCTTTGGAATTGATGACAACACACCATGTCATAATACAAAGGATTATAGAGCAATAGAAACATTAATAAAATTTTATTAATGTCCTTTGCTTCATTCTGATTCTCATCCAAAAAACTCCTTCTGTCTTCACAATCACTGAAATACAGATTTATCCCTCTTACATTAATCTCTGTTTCTGATAAAATTTCTCCCTCTATCATCAATAATCTTTCCCTTAATAATATTTAATAATTTATTTTGGCATGACATCAATAAACTATCCCTCTTTGACAACCAATGCCAAAGACACCATCCAATAAATATCCAATGAAGTTGTGATGTGTTTGTTTGTACTGATTCATATGCAATGAGCTTTGACAATCTACATCAACTTGTTAAATCTGTACTCTAGCTCGGTTGATGCATCACTAATATGTCCATCTTAGTTAGGGGAATCACCCCTAACTTTCCTCTAAGATACAAGAATGCATCCTTAGGTAAAGGTTTTGTGAATATGTTTGCAATTTGTTCTTTAGTATTCACATATTCCAACCTTACTTCTTTGTCCTGAACCAATTCTCTCAAGAAATGATACTTTATTATAATGTGCTTAGTCTTAGTATGCATCATAGGGTTATTTGAAATGTTAATTGCACTAGTGTTGTCACAGTATATAATAACTGGTTCTTTGATTTCCTCCTTCATAACTAACAAAAATTGTTTGAACCATATGGTATTTGAACAATTTACTATTGTAGCAACATACTCTGCCTCTGTTGTAGACTAAGAAATGCAATTTTGTTTCTTACTGGTCCAAGAAACTAACCTCTTACCAAGAAATAACGCTCCACCACTTGTGCTCTTTCTGTCATCAACACTTCCTGCCAAATCAACATCATTAAAAGTCTTCAAATCAAAGTTTCCTCCTTTCTTGTACCATAATCTATGATCTTCAGTACCCTTAAGATATCTCAGAATCCTTATGACAGCCACCAAATGATTCTCTCTAGGATTAGCTGAAAACCTTGCAACAATACCAAATGTTAATGCAATATCAGGTCTAGTGTGAACAACATATTGAATTTTTCCAATCATGGATCTATAGGTAGTCTAATTTTCTTCCTTTGAGTCATCATCCTTAGACAACTTATGTCCAGTAGACATAGGTGTCCCAACTGGTCTGGAATCTTCCATTCCAAATTTCTTCAGTATATCTTTGATGTATTTAGATTGAGTAATGTAGATACCATCCTTCATCTGAGGAACTTGTAAACCAACAAAGAATTTGATTTCACCAAACAGAGACATCTCAAATTCCTTACTCATAGCTTTGGAGAATGCTTTGCATAAATCATCATATCCAATAAACAGTATATCATCAACAAATATCTCTGCTAATAGTATATTTTTCTGAGGTCCTTCTTTGATATACAAGCTACTATTGTCATTAGTTCTCTGAAATCCAATACTTACTAGGTAACCATGCAATCTTTCATACCAGGCTCTAGGAGCTTACTTCAATCCATACAAGGCTTTATGTAATTTGCAAATAATATTTCCTTTGTTAGGATCGACAAAACCTTCAGGTTTCTCAATATAGACTTCCTCTTCCAGGATTCCATTCAAGAATGCAGATTTTACATCCATTTGGTATACCTTGAATCATTTATGTGCAACATATGCCAGAAGAGTTCTAAATCCTTCAAGTCTTGCAATAGGAGCGAAAGTTTCTCCATAATCAATACCATCTTCTTGAGCATATCCTTTACACACTATTCTTGCTTTGTTTCTAGAAACTTCACCCTTTTCATTCATCTTGTTTCTGAAAACGCACTTAGTACCAATCATATTCTTGTCTTTTGGTCTAGGTACAAGAGTCCAGGTTTTGTTCTTTTCTATCTGCTCAAGTTCTTCATTCATGGCTTCTCTCCAGCTTTCATCATTCAATGCATCTTTAATAGATCTAGGTTCATTTTCACCAAGAGAACATGTACCTTTAATTTTGTTCCTTGTCATTATACCTTCTGTTTGATCTCCAATTATTTGCTTAGGTGCATGATGCCCTCTAACATATTTTGCAAGTAAAGGTTCCTTCATCTTTGATTCTGGGCTTGATCCACTTGGTTCATCATGCTCAAATGTTTTGTTCTATTCTGTTCTTTTGACTGATACTTGGGTTTCACTATCTGAGGCTCGGGCAGCTCTGTTTGAGACTCGAGTGCCTCTGTCTGTGACTCAGTTCCCTCTATCTGTGACTCAGTTTCTTCAGTCTGAGACTTGATTTCTTCAGTTATCAGATCAGGTTACACAAGTTGCAACAATGTTTGTGTTGATGAATTCATTGGTTGACATGGTTGTTTTCCAATCACCATTGCCTATGTCTTAGGCATAGTATCAGGCTCATAATACACAAATTTTTTGTAGTCCCCAGGCTCTTTTATGCTTTGTTCTTCACTTCTCTCTGCAAACTCATCAATCTTTACGTGTACACTTTTTATGACTTTATGAGTAGTAAGATTCAAACATTTATATGCTTTGCTTTTACAGAAGTAGCCTAGGAATATACCTTCATCACCTTTTACATCAATTTTTCCATTTCTTTCTTCCTTCAAGATGTAACATTTACTTCCAAATACTTTGAAATAACGAACATTGGGTTTATAGCTATACCATAATTCAAAAGGTGTCTACTCCGTACCTTTCTTTAGTTGAACTCTGTTCAAAGTGTGAATTGTAGTTCTGATAGCTTCCTTCCAGTATTTGGTTGCAACACTCTTTTCAATCATCAAGGTTCTTGCACAATCCATAATGGATCTATCTTCTTTCTGCTATCCCATTTTGTTGTGGTGTACTTGGGGAAAATACTTTTCCCTTGATTCTTCTTTCATTTTAGAATTCATTTAACTCATTAGAAATGAATTCACCTCCTTTGTCAGATCTTAAGCATTTAAGTTTCTTTCATGTTTCCTTCTCAACTCTGGCAAGGTACCACTTAAATTTTTGAAAAGCTTTTGATTTTTCCTTGAGAAACATGACAGTCATCATTCTGGAATGGTCATCAATAAATAGAATGAAATGCTTCTCTCCTGTGTAACTTTTTGTTCCAATTGGTCCACACAAATCAGTATGCACTAACTCCAAGACTTCTTGTGTATTGTAATTCTTTCTCTTGAAACTAGTCTTGCCCATCTTCCCAATTTGACATTGTTTGCATATTGCCAATTCAGGTTTCTTCAAAATAGGAAGACCTCTTACACTTTTGTTCTTTCTTATGTTGACCAGGTTATCAAAATTCACATGACATAAAATTTTATGCCATAACTAGCTTTCTTCTACTTGTGCAATAAAACATGAACTTTCAATGAGATCAAGATAGATTAGATTACCTTTTGTTTGTCTGCCAGTTCCAACTAGGTTTCCCTTACCATCCAGGAGCTTGGACTTACCATTCATGAATTCTACCTTGAAGCCAATGTTATTCAATTGTGCCACACTTAGTAGATTAAATCTTAGTCCTTCAACCCAATAAGCATTATCACATTTGATTCCTTCAGTTAGAGCAATACAACATTTACCCTTCACATAACAAGGTTCATCATTCCCAAAACTGACACTCCAAACATCATAGTTCTCAAGATGTTCAAATTTATTTTTATCACCAGTCATGAAAGTAAACTCAGTCTTTCCATTGTCTTCATTGTCCGACTCATCCTTAATAGCAATGTAAACCATTTCATCTTCATCTTCATCACTATAAGAATTTTTTGCAATATAACACAATTTCTTACCTTTGTCCTTGTAGCTTTTGTAACTCTTGAAATATTTCTTGCCTTTGTACTTGTTCAACTTTCTCTCATCTTTGTCTTCTTTGTTTGGACACTTAGCAACAATGTGACCAACCTCATCACATGAAAAGCAAATCAATGGTATTATTCCTTTGTACTTTCCTTTGGCAGTTCTCTTTGCAAGTAATGCTTCAATGATTTCTAGATCTTCATCATTAGACTCATCATCACTATCATTGTTAATATGTTTTCCTTTTGAGTTTCTATCCATCTTACCAAGGTTTAATTTAGCTTTGAATGCAAACTCAAAATTCCTAGGATTAGGAGAAGAATTGTCAAAATTGTCCAACTCAAAAGTTGTAAGCCTTCCAACCAATGCATCTAGAGTTATATCATTACTGCACCTCATCTCTTGAATATCTAAAAATCTAATTGCATAGATAGGAAGTAAAGTTCTCAATACCTTACTAACCACTATTTTGTCTTCAATTGTTCCACCGACAACTTTCATGGCACTAACACTTTTCTTGATTCTTTCATTGTATTTTGTAATGTCTTCTCCTTCTTTCATTTTCATCTGATCAAAATGACCTCTGAGACTTTCTACTTTGGCTCTCTTTACATTGTCATCTCCTCCATGTATATCATGTTGTTTCTTCCACATATCATAGGCAGTAGGTCAGTCCTTGACTTCATCGAATTCAGAATAGCTAAGTGAAGAAGATATATCAATTATCATTGTGTTATGATTCTTCATGTCCATCATCTGATCCACATACATAGGTATCGGTGGCTCCACATACTTGTGATCCAAGAATTGTAAACCAGTGTCTCCAATAGTAGATAGATGTAGCCTCATCAAATCTTTCCATGCAACAAAGTTGTCTTTGTTAAGATTGGGGATCTCCCTTGTGTAAGACATCTCTAATCTTAAGCTTAGGCCTTGAAACCTTCCCTGAAAGAACCAAACACTCTGATACCAATTGTTGGAAATGAGTTGAGTAACTAAGAGGGGAGGGGTGAATTAGTTACCACAAAAACAAATCCAAGTCCCTTAGATGTCTTAAACAAACTTATCATTGTTGCTCGGTTAACACATATATTCTACTACCACTCGGTTAACAAAGCAAACTTTTAAGATATTAATAATGATTATCCTTCAGTGATTAATTATAGAAACATAAAGAATAAAGTAAATAACATGTACATAGATAACACCAAGATTTAACGTGGAAACCCAGTTTGGGGAAACCTCCAATTGCAACTAGTTACTATTTTTCACTCTTCTGAAGTGACCTGTTAGGATGCAAACCTGTTAAAGGTTACAAAAACACACTGTAAGGCGTGACCCTATTAGAGGATTTAATCACCCTGTAAGGAGCATATGACCAAACTTCATTTAGAAGCAAGAAAATTTCTTGAGAAAAGAAATTGACGTGATAGGGCATCAAATTCCTTTAGAAATATGGAGGGGGCAGTTACAAATAGTGGTTGTCGTTGCACCAAAATATTGACCTATTAATGCCTGATACAACCACTAGACATATAGAAGATACACGAGGCATTTAAGACATGTCATGATCCACCATTGTGTTGAACAACCAAGGAGACCAAGGGTGTAATGAGTCTTTCTCACCATTGTAACAACCCCCTAGTGCAAGCGCATGGTTCGAACCTATGACCAAGCTCTCATACCACTTGTTAGTATTATCAGGTCCAAGATTACTGAGAGGGGGGTGAATCAATAATCTAACAATTCCATCTTATCATTAACCATTCAACCACTTGCATTAATAAACATTCATTGCATGAAAAACTTAAGAAATAAGAATAAACATCCACAATCATGCAACACAATAACACCAAAGTTTTTCCCGTGGAAACCCAAATGGTTGAAAACCACATATGGGGATGACACCCACTAAAATCTGCACTCTTATGAAGTAAGCTCGGTTAAGAGCTTAGCCTTGTTAAAAGCTTACAATAATGCTTGATTAAGAGAAAGACCCTGTTAGGAGCTTTACCCTGTTAGGAGTAACCTGATTAAAGGATTTCAAACCCTAATTAAAGAGTCACCTGGTTAAAGGATTTACAATTCAGACTAGTTAGGATCTACTCGATTAACGGATTTAGCTTGATGAAGTTGTTAGGAATCAACAAGTAAATGATTTGAGAAAGTAGCACTCCCTTTGATAATACAAATCCAGTTCAAACTCAATCTCTGCTACACATACATACAATCTTCTCTCTTATGTCTTCTCTCTTGATCACACCTCTGCATCCACGATCTACCCTTGTCTTTCTCATCATTTTACACATTTATACAATACAAGTACATTAGTACAAATAACCGCCTTAGAAAATGTTTTACAATCTTTCTTGCTCAATGAGCTAGCCCTAAAATGTGTTAGAAACCTATAACACTCTCTAACAAACTAAGGTCAACCTTCCAATTCATCACACATTAATTTGACAAAGAAACATCAAACCAAAATACATTCTTCAATGTTCATGCACAACCTCCAATAAATCCAATCTCAACGATCACAAACCTGCCAGCTCAACAATCCTTGTTGATCAACAACAACACCATGATCCCTCAAACACAAAAACACTTACAGAAACATGGTGCAACATCACCTGTCAAGGATCTTAACTGACTGTTCTAAAGAACACTTTTAACTCTTTACTGGACAACCTTCTGTCACTTGAAACTTTGCCTTCTAATCATCAAACCATGATGTGGTCATAACCACAACCTCATGACATATCCAAGATACACATATTATGACCACAACATCAGAATTGAAACATTGTTGATAAAATCATCAAAACATTCTTCTTATGCAACATCATGTTCTTCTTGTCAACCTATCAACATACAACCAATCATAACTCACTCCATACATAATATAAATATTTGTAGTCATAGATATAGCATCTAGAGACATCACTTAGTCATTTTTTATGATCACACACTCCAATTCTCTCTACGACTCATAATTCAATCTCTTGAACATACATCAACAAATACTAAGTTGACATCAATGATAACATTAGCATCATAACTGAGGATATTTCCAAACACATAACATCTCAAAAAAATCAACATCAGTTATGCTAATAGGGGCCACCTGTACAAAACATCTATATACAGGGAGAGCTTGAACTACCAACTTCAAACGAGTTAATCTGCCAATTGACAAAAGTAACTTGCAAGTCCAGTGACTAACTCTCTTCCATAATTTATCCAAAACATCATGCCAAAACTCTCTCAATTGAGGTCCCATACCAAGGGGAATTCCAAGATAAACCAAATGAAGAAACCTAATATGAAATCTAAGAATTTGAGCAATCCTATTCTGAATAGCCCAAGGATTATTGAAGAAAAAGATAGAAGACTTTGCCTAATTAATATTTTTCCTCAAGGCTTCCAGATAAGTATCCAAGGTTATCATGAAATTAACAAATTTATTTACTCTACCCCTGCCCATGAGAGTATTGTCATCAATAAATTAGAGATGTGAATAAGGAGGAAGACTATTGCCCTATCTCCATCCCTAGATCACACCTTGTCCAACC
Organism: Thuja plicata; assembly: GCA_018584345.1. Classification (NCBI taxonomy): domain Eukaryota; kingdom Viridiplantae; phylum Streptophyta; class Pinopsida; order Cupressales; family Cupressaceae; genus Thuja; species Thuja plicata. Next base: position 695,955 of record MU223315.1, on the reverse strand, counting down.
CTGTCTTTGATAAATCTACCAAGCCCCTCAAACATGATGATAGATAGATAAGGAGAAAGAAGAACCCCTTTTCAAAGACCCGTAGAATCCCGAAACAACTCAGAAGAGTCTCCATTGACCAAATCTAAAAAGGAGGTAGAAGAGACACAACTCACGACCCAATCCACCCATTCCCCACAAAATCCAAAATCTAGAATAATTTTCTATAAGAAGGCCCATTTAACTTTGTCATAATCTTTTTCTATGTCTATTTTGATAAACATTGCCTTTTCTTTTAAAATTTCCATAAAGTGAATAGTTTCAATTGTAAGCACTATCCCATCAAGAATTTGTCTACCCATAATAAAAGCACCTTGCTTCTTAGTTATCAAATCTTTGAGAAACCCCCTTAGTCTCTCAAGAATCAATTTAGTAGTAATCTTATAAACCACATTACACAATGCGATTGGTTTAAACTAATCTAATCTATTTGCATTCTCTTTTTTAAGAATCAGAGTTATGAAAGTAGCATTCATGGTTCTTAATATCTACTTATTCCTATGTGTCTCCTAAACAACTGCAAGACGGTCAAGCTTAATAATTTCCCAAAACCCTTAAAAAAATCCAACTAGGAAGCCATCATGGCTTGGATCTTTACCCTTTTTCATACACAATACAACATCTTCCACTTCTTGCAAGGAGATAGGGTGAGTGAGGGCCATATTCATTTCATTAGAAACCACCAAGGTAATGAAGCTAAGAATATAAGATTCATCCTCCCTAATAGGAAGGGAATCATCTATGAATAAGTAAGATAAATATTAAAAAGATTTTTGAGAGATTTCACCCAATGAAGAAAGTTGAGCCCCTTCTGAAGAAACCAGAGAAGTAACGAGATTGCCATTTCATCTAGCTTTGACAAATTTATGAAAGAAAACAATATTCTTATCCCCTTCTTGTACCCAATCAACCCTTGAATTTTATTTCTAGAAGATCTCCTCTCAAATTTCCCATTCCTCCATTTCTTTAACTGTCATAGACTCTTCCTAACTGAGGTCCCTGAAAATCCCCCGATCCTAGATAATCTAAGTGATAGAATCAAGCCGAGCTTGTTGAATTGAAGATTTCCAAAACACTATCTATTCTATCTTTTTGAGCTTATAATTCACACATTGTAGTCTCCTAACAAAAGTATATATAGTTGTGCCATGAGAGGGATCCCCTTTATACCACTAGTTAATCATTAAGTCCCGGAGAGAAGGGTCCCTCAACTACATAAGCTGGAATTTAAAGGAGGGGCACTTTGAAATTTTAGGAGGAAGCATGGATATTTTAATTGGCCATTGAAATCAAGAGACAAGAAATTTATCTAGTTTATCATAAATTACTTCCACTCCCCTTCTCCTATTATTACAAGTGTATATACAATTAATCAGTTTCACATCAATAAAGTTTAAGAAATCCATAATCTAGCCTAGCCATACCCCCCTTTTCTCTTCCAAACTGCAAATTACATTGAAATCTCCAACAATAACCCAAGGAAAAAAGGGTACCAGAGAATGAACAAATCTGATATGACCCCAAAGATTTGATTTGCCTAAAATATTGGTAGGATCATAAAGATTAGTGAAAATACAAGCTTCCCTTGACTCCAAAATAGTGACAAACACGGAGAGAGAGGACCAACTTGAAATCCACCATCGAGAAACAATCCTCCTAGGATCTCAAAAGAGAGCCAATATGCCTAAACTGCCCTAAGAACCTAAGCATTGACATACACTTCGAGACCAAATGCTAGAAGCTTTATTCATTATAGCATCAACCGTTAACATGGTTTCCTAAATGATAACAATATCAGGGAAATGATAAATAATCCTGAATAACCTTTTTGTATATGGATGTTGTTCAACCCCCTTACATTCCATGATAAGACAATAATTTATGAGGTTGGTAAAAGTGGGAATCAATGGGTTTCACAGACCTTGAATCAACCAAGGTATCCCTAATGATCTCTAACTTCTCCTGACCAGTCTTTCATCCACTCCTTGAAGATTTGTCGAAAAGACCCTTTTTAAGGGGCTTCTATTGTAGGCCTAGAGAAGAAGGGTCTTCGTTACTCTTCCCAGAATCTGAGGCCACCTTAGTTGAAGGAAGAGCTGAAGCCAACATAATTGCACCCTCTAGAAAGACCTAAGACCCATTGGGATCTTTGATATCCAGTACCTGAGAAGGCAAATAAATAGCCATCTACTCATCTTGTCGATCCATTCCGAAGGCACTCTAATCCTCTTTCTCTTTGTCTTCAGCTAACACCACACCTTGTATCTTAGCTCTAGAAGAAATTTTAGCTAGGATTCCTTCCTCTTGGACCAAGCCATCCAAACCATCAAATCTGTTAAAAGTTCCACCAATCTGTCTATCCATTTAAGTTCTCTTTTGCTTTCTACCCTTATTGTGGAGATTTACAAGAATAAATCCCTCCTTATCAGCAAGTCCTTCAGATATAAGGGCCTTCTACTTATCCTCGCTAGGAGAAGAGTGAACATGTCCAAGAACTGCCCAAGGGGAAAAATTATTTCTGGGACATCTTCGATGTAAATGACCATATTCATGACATATTTTGCATCTAAACAGTAGTCTTGTAATCTGGTTGTTGGATCCAAAAGGAGGATCCTAAGCAAATTTCTATAGAGTCTGGCAATGGGTTATTTAAATCAACTTCAACACAAATGCACACATTAGAAATTACCTTACAATCCCTGATTTGTGTAGCCAGACCCACATGTTTTCCAAGAAGTAACGAGATTGAGTGAAGGATGTCTTCTCTCCAAAACTTTAACGAAAGCTTCAACAATCAGACCCACATAGGCACTCGTGAGGGGAGCTTCTCAACTAAGTTGAAGCCAACGTGCCAAGGTTTGATAAAGAGCCCCACTTGATTGAAGAAACACGGGCCTCCTTCAAAAGCCCTATTTCTATCCATCATGCTAGAGAAAATTACTAGAAAATAATTATTAGTTGTCAACAATATCTCCATGTCGCCTTCTAGATTCAAAACCCTATACACCCAGGATTCCAAAATAGATAATGAAAGTCAAGACCCATGAATATGCATATGAAGGCATGGTTGCACCAATAGGAAACATCATCCGACACTTATTTCGGTTGAATGACCAAAACTAGGCGCTCCTGGGACCTCTTTAGACAACCATTCACTTTTCTTATTCAGACAAACCCTTTTAAAGAAGAAACCCCTTCCATAGATTATGACTTGTTTGATTGCGTCATGACACTTGCATGCATCAAAGAAGATAGATACACCATCTCAATATCACCAAACACTTCCTGAATGAAAGATATCCCACAATTTTCCATAAGCAAAAACAACCCCAATAAAAAAAAAAGATACCCACTATGCTAGCTTGCATAATCTTCAAACACCAAGCCGTCCACACATGATTATCCCCATGAACAACACCAAAAAATAAATGAAACAACGCCAACGAAGCCCCCCGAATGGTGTTACACTGCAAACCCTCCCTCTTTCACTAGCTGCAAAACCCCCCTTTGTTCACATAGATACACCATAAAATTAAAGGCCCCCCATCCCTAATACTTCGACCCCTAACATAGAACAAATACTCCCCCTGCAAAAAAAATACACTTGATACAGAGCTAGGGCCCTAGCCGTTGTTCGAAACTAGAGCTTCCGTCATCCAAGTGCATTCATGTTTTAATTGATTCAATTTTTTTCTTCTAGTTTTATATAATTATTTTATTTATCCTTTTTACGTATTTTAAAATATATTTCATCACATCATTTACAACAATTTTTAATTTTAGATTTCAAACTATATTTTCTTAAATTTATACAAGTTGACGGGTCGTTCCTCTACTAGCAAAGTTGATGGTTCTTAATGAGCCTACCATAGATCAAGTCTTGTTAAGTGGAAGACTCCAACATGATAAGAAATAAGGCCATAATTACTTTTGAATCGCATAACTAAAACAACTTTATGAATAACAAATTCTTTACTAAAAATTAATAAATAAAAAATAAAAGATTTATTAAAAAATGCTCAACATGTCTATCTCTAAAAGGCTTAAAACTCATCTAAAGAGTAGAAACCACCTTGAAGATGGAACTATGTAAATAAACAATTAAAAAAAATAATCTAGCAAACGTTGGCCATTTTAAAATTTAGCTTAAAATTAACGCCTTGAATATTGATGTGTATTGAATAATAATAATCTCATGAGACATCACACCACAACTTTGGTTCTCATGTAGAGAAGAACAAGAGTTAAAGTAAAGGGGCACAAATGACCGAACAAACAATAATGCTAAGGAAAAGAAAACACCAAAACCACCTCCCAAAAAAAAACTTAAAAGAATTGACCAAAGACCATTCCTATATGCTTCTAAAGACCAACTAAATTAAAAAAAAATGAAGTGTTGTCACTATTACCAAATTAAAATTTGTGAAGCACCTAATTTAAAACTCATTAATTTTTTAAAATAATCTGACTTTGCTATAACCCCAAATTAAAATTATGAAGTATCAAATTTAATATTCATTTATTTATTTAATTAATTTTTTTCTTAAATCTAAATTAAATTTATGAAGAATCAAATTGAAAACTCATTTATTTAATTAATTTTTTTCATGTAAACCCAAATTAAATTGATAAAACATCAATTTGAAAATTCATTTATTTAATTATTTTTTTTTAATATAGACCCATATTTAAATTACATTCCTGGTAAAGTAGGTGAAGCATTAAAACTAAAAATTTAAAAAGAACTCCAATCACAACAAAGTCCTCTATAATTTAGGGAGTCTCTCCCACCGTTCACTCCAGGGCTAATTATGCCTGGCCTTTTACTTTAAAATAGATAAAACTATTCCATTGAAAACCAATCGCAAAACCACCAGTAATCGGAAAAGATGGAGGCCCTGCTAAACCCAAATTACGTAGGGAAAATAAGCATTTGATATTCCACGCAGGTAGGAAAACGTTAACACAAACCTAAATTTAAAAAAATTAGTATCATTTAAGTAACTTTGCCTCGGAATGTGGTAAGCATTCCATGGAAATGAAATTAAAAAAATGCCCATCAGATTAAGCATAGGCAAAGTACATGATGGACACCTTGCAGTCATGGTTGCCAAATCAAATATATATAAAAGATGTGCCCAATCCAAAACTGGAGAGTTTTTTTGACAACATCCGCATAGGGACTGTTAAATTTGCTTATTGAGAACGCGAGATTTGAAGCTTCTTTTCATCATTTTTGATGCATGTTCGAGGGTATTATTAGCCAGGCTTCTGAAGGCATGTTTTCGTGAAGAATTTGGCGATCCAGAGCGGCCATAGTATGCAGGTCGGTGGGCTCTTTGAGCTTTATTCCGTTAAGCGCTTTAGTGGCATTTTTTGTGGGGTTGACTTTGGACTTTAAAATCAAACCCCAGGTTTGTTTTTTCGCTTTTAAATTTTTTTATATCGGTTATGATGACTTTTTGGCTCAGGGGATTGGATTGCATTGAGGCCTGCCGAAATGGGTTTGCTTTAGATCGTAGAAATGTGTTTTTATTTGTGAATCTTGCCAGGGCTTGAAGATTTTTGGATGGGTTTTTGTTTGGCGGGGGACTTGAATTGGCTTTTCATTGCCTAGGGTTTCCTGTAATTGATGCTTTTAGTTCATTTTCTTTTCTTGTTGTAAATACGGATCGAATAGGTGAAATTAGAAACTGGCATTTGAAGTGCGTGTGGTCGGAGATAGATCATTTTGATTAGGGTATGCATTTGCTGCCATTATATTGCTTTCTTTTTTTGTGTTTGATTTTAAAATGGGCTGTTTTCTCTGTTGGCTCTGATCGTTGTCTAGGATTTCTAAGGGTTTTGAGCTCCATTTTACAAATTATAATAATCAGATTAACACAATTAGAATGCTTCCTGAATGACGGACACAGTCATCATGGCAATAATTTGTGGTCTATTTGAGAGGCAAACAGTTTGTACTATGCTGTTGTATTTGAAATATTATTGTGATTGTTATTTCTTGATTTTATTTTCATCTGTATATAATCTGAAGCTTGTCAACTATTCCTTTTTATGGCTTACATCTTGTAGTTAGGCCGTCTTCAAGCACAGGACTGTACGTTTTGATTTTGTTTATGCGGCATCTATGATGATTGTCAAACACCTGATGGAGTGAATGGTTTATGTTATTTGAAGATTATTCCTTTTTGCGTTTCCTCCTCCGCCCATTTTTTCATGAAATTGGTGTAAAATATGATGCACATGGAGAAGACATTGAATTATAAGCGCCCTCTTTCATCTTTCTATGACATAAAACCATTTCAGTATATCTTGATAACGTCATTTTTTTGTCATTTCCTTTGTACAAGTGGAAGCTTTGTTGTGGTGAAGGGGAGTAAACCCAAGTCTTATTGTTTTTGGTGTGATTATTTGGCTTCTTATGCCTTAAGTTCATAAATAACACAATCTCACCACCAGTTTTTTGAATTTTCACATTGCAACCTCAGTGCATCTCCTCTTGTGTTAAGGGGGATATGACTCTGGCACACACCTGTATGAGTGTGACCACATTTCTGTTACGTCAAATTTTCTTTGACCATATAGAACCTATGCTGATAATCCCTTAATCTATTCAGTTGGTATGGCTGTGCTTATCGAGTTTCTTGATAAAATATCTCAATCAAATTCCAAAATGTCAATTTGTATTTAAGTTCTATTGCTATTTATTTTAACTATTCACACTAAAATGCTGGTAGTCATTGACAGGGAGTAATTGAATAAGTGCTCTTCATATTTAAAATAATAATGATTTTTTGCTCTCTTTAGCCAGGCAATTCGGTTGGAAGGAGACAAGCCAGGACGTTTCTCCTTATTTACTACTCATTATTTTCTAGAACATCATGAACAGAGGGAGGTCAACTCGAAAGCGGAATCAGGATTTGGAACTGAGGCTAGGGCACTCTGAGTCAGACAAGGGAAGAGCACTGACCACCATGCAAAACATTGCATTAAGCAATGTTATAGTTGTTGAAGATGATGATGATGTTATTCATATGTCATCCTCAATGTTATCCATTCATCGTGAAGTTCAGGCATCGTCAATGGTCTTACAAGTATGTCTGAGTTATGCCTCATCCTATTATTATAATGTGATAACTAGCAGTGATGGGAGGCTTTCCTTAATAATTATTCAAAGCTTATATGTGCAAACTGGGAAATTACAATTGGATTCTTAGGAGTATTTGGTAGTTCCCAGTGATTGGCATTGCATCGTGTATGTCTCCATGATTGGGAATTCCATCTAAAAGGTAATATTTACTTCTTTGTATTTGATGGTGATCAGGTTAGAAATCCAGCTCCTCGGCGTTCTCTTCGAGTGCAACCGGGTTTAAGCGAGGAAGATCTTGAGCTTCGACTTGCAGTTGGAGGTGCATTCATATACCTTGAGATGTTATTGACATGTTTACAAAGTAGTCTGAATTTTTTTCTACTAGAATCAAAGTATATTGTATTTGGGGAAAGAGAAGGAATTATCTAAGGAAGGTGGAGCTTAGATTTACTAATAGTCTAATACCCATGGATTGTATTCTGTTGTAAAATGGAACATTAGAAAATAATAGTACTCTTGAAGGATAAGATTTTGTACTGTTCACATGTCCAAAAGAAATGTTTCGAGACATTCTGTACTGTTTTATAACTCTGAAAGAACGTTTTGGAGGAAGAGAAAACAACAGAGAAATTTGGACCTTAATAGGATTTTATTCACAACTGAAAGTTCTATAATAGCGAGTGCAGTTAGTCTGTAATATAATATTATGTACATGGGTAAAAGGCATCCTCATGGTGGAATAAAACAATGGGTGAAGAATGTGCTTTTGTTGTTGAGAAAACTATAGATGCTGGTAAATTTTTATGTGCAACTTGCCAGTGCCCTATGGCAGAAATTTATATACCAAATCGAGTCACTTTTCAATACTTATACCCCTACTTTACCTGTAAGAGTTCAGACAATATTAACAATTTGGGTAAATAGAATAGATATCCCTTATCAAATCTGGTGTGGGTGTAATTCAAAAGAAATTAAGATAGAATAAATTGAAAACTACAAGAGTCAATTAAATTTTAGAGTTTTGTTCATGCATCTAGTTCTTGTTCCCGCTTTCTATCTTTATCAAGAAATCTTTATTCACTGCATTCCCAATCCATGATCAAGAAATCCCTATTCACAGTTTTCCCATTCCATGATCAAGAAGTCCTTATTTAATTCACCCTGTCTTTTGTATTTTGCTAGTTTTGTCTCTTCATCAGGTTCTGTATCATTCTTTGTTACTGGGTTCTTCGTGTACCCGGGAGGTACCTATACTGGGTACGGGTATCGTAGATACTCTCAGCATGCACAAATTTATCCCTTTGTCTTGATTGTGGTTGGGCAGGAACCAGAATCCTGGGTTATACCCTGATACCCCACACCATATTTAAAATAAAGGAAAATTACAATAAAACGAATGATAAAATAGAAAACCTAAACCAACTTTAAAAGCAACTGCCTTAGTGTTCTACTCTACTATCAACACAAAAAAACAGAAGTTGCCGGGTTATAAAAACAGTAATAGTCATAGCTGCCAATAAACAAAATATTTAAAAATTTCATAATTTGCAAAAAAGAAAATATCCTTAAATTCACAATTCAGTGATATTTTCAAATGTCAATACAAGTTCACAAACTGAAAATTACAATCAATTGAAGAATTTGCAATCTGTTGAAATGATGTACAAATTTCAGAAAAATAAGCAATGCTCTACAGAGTCTTGGGGCAGGGGGAATGCTAAAGCGAGGGGATTAAAGGCCTAGATTTGAGGACTACAAGGGTCTAGGGGTGGAACCCCCAGTAGGTTTGAGGGCCAGCTCCTTGCACACTCCCTGTCGCAGTACAGGGTGGGCTTAAGGGGCAGAGCTGCCACCACCAAGCCCAAATTAAGCCTTCTGAAACCGGGCAAATCTTCATGGCCCATGCCATTTTCACAATTTTATTGCTACGTTTCTGCAAACACCAAGTCCTTAATATATCTCACCAGTTCTTCATTCTTCAGAAAATTAGCAATGAAGCTGAATCTAATTGATGAGGGCTACATAGTTTATAATCAATAAGTGAATAAACATCACTTTACGGCCAAAATAGGGTTGGCAAATACTTTTTAAATTTTAATTAAAACAATGCAATTTTCTTTTGGATGTTTTCAACTTCCACCTGGATATGCCCGGGTCCTCCTGGGTTCACCTAGGGTCCATGCCTGCCTTGAACTAATCTGTATGTGTATGGTTACTGTGTATGGTTACAGTTGGGTTGGTGGGTTCTGAAGAACCTTATAACATAGTCAAATACAAAGGTAAACAATGCTTTTATTTTGTAATATACTTAATTTGTGCAAATTATGGCTGTTTTTAAATACTTTTTTTTAAATTTTAACCACCATACTCAAGCTGTACTGGCTTTAGAAAATTGGTGAACTGATATATCTGAACCCTAACTGGCAACTTAGGTTTGACGTGTTATTCTAAATGAACTAGATCCTGACTCTTGAAATGGTTTAGAAAGTTAGCTTGATTAGACAGGTCTGCAAAAAAACATCTATTCAAGCATCTTCTCATTTTAGTTTGTTGCAGAAAATATAAATGCATACCTACAGAGAATGTTACTTGGATTCACTACTAAAATTAAAATTTATTTAAGACTCTTGATTCAGTGGAACAAGATATTCAAGATACCCAAGCCATACCGAAAGTGGGTTTAAAAAATTGGTAACTGCTTTACCTGAACCCTAGCTGGCAAACTAGGTGTTATGTGCTATCTCAACAAAAACTATCTCCTGACTGAAAATAATCTATAAAGTTAGCTTGTTTATATAAGTCTCCAGAAAACATCTGTTTAGCTTCAAGCCTCTTCTCATCTAGATTCATTGCAGAAAACATTCATACATACCAACGGAGATTTGAGAATGTTACTTGGATGCACTACTCATTATATTGAAACCTAAGTTACCGGTTCGGGTTTGGGGACGGGTGCGTGTATGAGAATCCAGTACGTTGGTATGTGAATTTTTTTTGGGGGTTTGGGTATGTATGGATATCTGTGTGTGTGTCTATATATATATATATATATATATATATATATATAGATATATATGTATAGATATATACATACAAAAAATAAGAGAAATATACATAATTCTAAAACTAAATCATTATCATAGTATGATACTTGATCATTGATCAATGCCAAATGGCAAAGATAAATATTAAATGCCAATTGACAGTGGAAAAATATTCGAATAAGAACATACGTATCCAGCAGGTACCCTGTGCGAACCCAGCAGGTACCCACAGACGTACCCGAACCCAGTACGGGGCCTGTGGGTACGAACACGGTAACTAACATTGAAATTGATTGAAGACTGTCTTGATTCAGTGGACCTAGATTATTGAGCCTTACTGGGTTAAAGTTAGTCTTTTATTTATGTAATATTTTATATGTTCATACCCAAGCCATAGTGAAACTGGGTTAAAAATTTCATGAACTGCTGTATCTGAACTCTAACTGCTATTTTATGTATTATGTGCTGTTTCAACATGATCTATCTCCTGACTCTTAAAATATTTTGCTAGGTTAGCTTGATTTGACAGGTTCCCAAGAAGACATCTGTTCAAGTATCTTTGCATCTTTGCTCAAATATTCATGCATACCCAGAAAAATTGGTACTTGGACATGCTACTTTAAATTGATTGAAGACTATTTTGATTCAGTGGAACAAGATATTCAAGCCTTATCGGCACTGCAGTGTCTTTGATTGGCAATAGATGCATTAGGCTTATTTCCATTTCATGTGATGTCTTTGCTACAAAATCAATGATTCATGGGATCCAGCTTTGTTGGGTAACCATGTCCAAAAAGCATCTACTTTAATTTTTTTTTGAATAGTCCAGCATATAAGAAAACTTGTCATTGCCTTGTGAGTTCTCTCTATAATTGTCTTGTCATCCCACAGGAAGCCCCTCAGATAACAAGAATATCAAACAACTTGTAACACAGATTCAGAGTTTGCAATCACATAAAAGATAGAACCCTTGATTTGTTGATAATCTCTACATTAGGTAGATAGTGTGCTGTGAAAGCTGAGCTCTTTAAACTATAATGGCCAAAGCTCAAATCCTTTGCCCTGTTTGTCCTAATTCTGTTCTTTGTGGTATTAATGTCGATAGTAGTTCCTGTTGACATGGGTCTAAGACTAATGTGCAGATCTGAATATCTATCATCTGAAAGGCCTGTTGTTTGTGCCTTGTTCTGATCTGCAAATGGAACCCCACCAGCAACAAAATTTAGCTTTTGCTCATCTTGGCTGCCATGATTGGTTATTGAATGGGAAGCCTAGGTATTAGTAACATCGATTGCTGAAAAATACTGAAAATAGTTGCATTTGCAAAGCTTCAAAAGGCTATAAGAACCTTTGACCTAGACAAAGGGTCAACCCCCTTTAGCTGGCACAAAGCCTGACAAGCTATTACTCTTAAAGCATAGTAGTTGATAGCCAAAAAATATCTGATTAACCAAATAGGCAAATGTAGCCATGAGGATTTTGACAGGCAAAATAAATCTTTAAAGTTTAAAAAGATTCAACAAATTCAATTTGTAACCATACATGGTATTATACTGCCAAATACTAGAAGTCCTCAAAAGTATTCAATAATAAACCTATCTGTAACTGCTGATACTATTAAATGTCATATTTTGTAAGAAACAATATCGTGATTGACAGACCAACCATAGGCACATCTTCAAAGGACCAGAATTAAGAGATCTTATAGGTTTATTGAGATTCAATTCTGCAGGAAGGATACCGGCAATAAGTGTGGAAGCCTATTAAGAAAATCAAGATGCATATTTTAACAGGAGATATTGGCATCGGGAGTCCGGGATAGAGATAAATAGCAATCTCCAAGAGATATCACATCAATAAAAATATTAATAACCTTGACTGTGAGGCTTGAGACAACTGGAAGGAATCTTAAAAGCTTGCAGACAAACAACTGTTAGGATGCTTCCAGTTCCAATGCTAGACATGGGGGAAGTTAGAATCAACAGAAGAGAAATGCCCACTATACCAGAGACACTAGCGGAGTTTTAAATTCAGTTTTTATGATAACTTTTGCTTCTGAAATTTTTTACTAATGTAACATTTTGTATTTCCACACTTCTGAAATCGAATCTTTACCCTAGCTTTTGACCTTATCAGTTATTACATTTGCAAAAGAATTGTATGAGCTAGTTATACTGTAACTAAATATGGAATATATTATATTTACCATATGAAACATGTGTCAATGTAAATTTCTGGTAAGACTGCCACAACGAAATATTCTTTTGTAAGATTTTACATTTTACTCATTTTTTTTGGAGCCCATGAGACTCCTGATTTTTCCTCTTTTCAGAACTTTTTTTAGTCTGTTTTTCTGTCTTTGTTCTCCCTTACACATGAACAGTGGCACCCTTACAATTATTTCTTAATTCACTTACTGTGCAACAGATCATATGTACTTAACAAAATTTGCGGTCCATCCAAATATTGCTCCTAATATCAAATATCAAATATCAACCAAGTTTCGACTGTGCATGTATAATATGTGGATTTATCTGTAGTTACGGACAATAATACTTATATGCTAAGTATATGTCGAGAGTATTAAAGTGCTTACCTCGTAGATATTGTAGATATATAGTTTATCTCTATAGTAGCTGTTTTTAAGTTTTGAAACCAATGGTTATTTTTCAGATTGTGCCTTTTCTGATGCTTGCCCAGGAACTTCATCTCAAGTTGATGTAACAAGGATTTCATCTGACCGAAACGTTTGTCGTGAACGCAATCCAGCACCAAGTTGTACAATTAATATTGTTGATGATGGCGATGATGATTTGACTCCTTATAAGGTTAGAAATGCTGTTTCTGTTGTTTTGATGCAATATATATAATATTGTCCCGATTTTAGAGCTAAATTTCTATCGATTCAGTAAGAATCACTTTTTACAATGGTAATGTAGTATGCACAAACACAGTATGCAAGTATAGTTTTTATCATTTTTGTATATGTTTGTATAATTTGAAGATGCATTCGAGTTTCTACATTTTCTGGGATGTTAAGGATATTAGTTGTGTGAGAAATTATCAAACTGGTTCCATCTTGGTTGACTTGCTTAAAATTAGGAATAGTCCATGATGAAGAAACTACCACCGAATTCTTGTCCTGACATATTTAAAATGAATTGTTTGTGATTCCCATGTGGCATTCTCTATTTATTATTTATAGTTTTTGATGTGACATTTTATGACAACAAATCTTCTTTAGTATATTCCCTTGATATTCATATAACATCGATATCAACTTTATCTTTCTTTTTAAATTATGGCTCCATCAAAATCTTAAATCAGTCTGTTTTAAGAAAAGCTGAGATTCTGCACTGGAATGAGAGTCAATACCTGAGGTCGTGATCTTCATAACTGTTGAAAGTTGTCTTCAAAATTCAGGATGTAATCAATATAGCTATTTGACTTGTAAGAAACAGAATTTATTGGCTGTATGCTATGCCATGGCAATTGATAGGTATTCCATGTAGTAGTTCCACCTTCTAGTGATAACTAATATCACTACTAATAAACTGCATACAACCAGAGTTCTTTTTGAGGAAATCAAGTTAGCTGTCAGTATTGTGGTATCTTTAGGAAGACAAACATAAGCATGCTTGGGACAAATTTTCTCATACAAAGTTGTCCATAAAATCAGTTACTCTTAAAGTTAGAAATTCCAATACACGTGTCATGCTTGCTGCAATGCTATGTATTGATGTAAAGGTTGCTGCAGAGTATAAATACATCTACCATTTCTTTCAGTTCATGTTTATCTCAGATTATTGAAAACTAAATGAGTTCGTTTAACCTAGTATTTTATTCTGGCAAGTGTAAATTGGTCATGTGGTCCTTCAGCTTGAGGTAACTTGCAAAGATGAGATCTATATTTATATTTATTAATGGATCAGTTCTCCACTTCAATAACTGTGTGAAGCATGTTATGTTTGAAATCAATTTTTACATTCTTATGCAACAATTATCTCAATTCACCGATTTGGTAGATCTAGATTCTGATATAAGGGTATTTCTTAATTTGTCACTCTTTTTCTGTTTTTCCATCAAAAGAAGAATGTTATTTTTTGCAGTGTTATCACTAGTTGATGCTATAATCGTGATTATTTTTGAGACATAATTGTCTGAAATTTGCCATTTGATCGATCTTACTATATTGTAAGTAGTGTTTGCAAACATGGGTTGCAGTTTATTCTGTCTTGAAATGTTGGACTATGTGTTTTTTGTATGGTAATTAAATAGCTGGTATAGCCAGCTCCCATTTCTATTGATCAAAATAAAAGTTACTTAGAAGATATTCTGTTACATGTTCGATCATCTGAGACTTCCCAAGACAGCCCATAAAGCAAAGGTGGGCATATCAGAAACAAATAAAATTGGAGTCTTCCTATCTACATCTAACTCCTGAGCCCCATGTGTGCAAAAAACAGACAAACCCAGAAAACTATAACCCTTCCTGACCTATAACCTGCTGTAGCTGGCCTTTATACAACTACTTCATAAAAACATGAAAATACACAAAAGGCTGGTTAAGGACCAGCTACCTTTAGGCCCTGAGGACCTATAATCTGCTATAGTTGGCCTTTACACAACTGCTTCATAAAAATATTAAAACATACGAAAGGCTGGTTAAGGACCAGCTACCTTCAGGCCCGAAGGCGGAGCCGCCACATGACTGGCCGGAGAACCGCCTCCCTGCACATTCTGAGATCCTGCATCCTCTGTCAACCGCTGGGCATCCTTGATGACACCATCCTCGCCAGACTCCCCTTCAATGTCGCTGTCCAAGCCCTCACTACGAATGTAGTTCGTGATCCACCAATCCCCCTCATTCAGCATCATGCCAAACAATTTTCTGGGTATATACCTCAAGTAGGAGTTCCTGGTGAGCCTAAACAACTAATTTTCTGGGTATATTCAATCTAGCGTAAAAACATAACATTAATTTTTGTCATGATAATTTTGGTTCAAATATACTTCATAAATCATTCATGGACTATCTACGTGTTCTTATTTGTCACGATTGCTTGGGTTCAGTTTTTTTTTCTTTTTGTAGTCCATTTATTCACATCTTTTGTGTTGTGATTTTTTTTACCACAATGCCATACCAATTTTGTCTGATGGAAAACTGTATTAAATATGTTCTCAAAAGTTGTGAATATATTTTTATTTCATGCTTATTTACTGCATGCTTTTTTCTTATAATATATGTCCTTTCATAGGATGTTTTATGTGCTGGATCAATTCTGGTTTCTTTTCTTTCTACTTTGTTTATGTAGATTTATTATTCTACTTATTATCTTTCTAATGCGCAGAAGAGGAGGCAAGGGCTTGCGTCAAGCAGCAATAATCCACCTGTTCAAGTAAATGAATTGAATCTAAATTGTCCCATATGTATGGATTCAATGAAGGAGGAAACTTCTACTGTCTGCGGACATCTTTTCTGTAATAGTTGCATTTTAAGTGCAATCCAATTTCAGAAGAAATGTCCAACTTGTCGGAGAAAACTGACAGACAAAAATATACACAGAATCTACCTTGATAGCCACACTACATGATTTATGAGGCGTTCACATTTTGGAACTTGGTTGATGGATGCCACCTTGCCAAATAATTTTCTCAGTTTGGCTGAGGGTAATATATAAAGGGATAATGGTTAACAAGTGTCTTCTGATGTGGTCACCTAAGAAGTCCAAAGTTGATAGATGGTGCAAATGTTTTTATTCATTTTCTAGAAACAAAATCACAATTACAGCAAGGGCTTCCATGTTTTATGTAAACTGTTATAAAATTGGTTCTCAGGTTTTCCATGAGTTTCTGAAGACTTGGGATGGTTGTCCATGTTTTATATGGTTGTCCATGTTGATGAATGTTACCTCTACACAGGTTTCAGCTGGGCCGAGGGTAATATGTCAAGGAATAGCTAACAAATGTCTTCTGACGTGGTCATGTGAGGAGTACCGAAGATGATAAAGTGGTGCAAATGTTTTATTCCATTTTGTATAGATGAAATTGCAATTGTGGCTCAGGCCTTCCATGTTTTTTGGTTGAACTGTTATAAAATTAGCTCCCAGGTTTTTGATGGGTTTCTGAAGACTTGGGCTAATTGCCTGCTTTTATTATGAACTTCTTGTAAGTATTTTTTGGGAGTAGGGGCACATGCAGTTTCTTTTAAGATTTATTTTAATGCAGTTATGTGTGTTTTTAACTCTTTGAATTAATGTGGCTTTTGTAGATTTTTGATAGCAATCTGATTGTGTGTGCATTTTTTTTGTCACAATATTCTGTTGGTGGATAGAATATAGTTTAGAGGACCAAAAGGCTGCATGGCTTTTTATTTCCTGTGGTCAAATTTGACATCCTTCAAGACCTTGATGATATATGCTTTTCGAATGTCTGGTTCATAAAGTCTCTGGTTAGTGTTTAGTTCAATCATGCCATTCATTTAAGCCATTTCATGGAGTTACTTTGTTGTTCGCTGATACATCTGGGATATTGGCGTGCATGTTGCTTCTCAACTTATCCGCCTCATTTCTTGACATACATTTTTATATTGATCCTTTCGAGTGTGAAACATTGTGTATATGGTCCCTTGGGAAATGGAGGGGAAGAATGTTGAATACATCTTTTTGTCATATTGTACAGTATTGCCTCTTCAATTGTGAGAGGTTGCTTATATACCTTCATGTATATGCCCTCCTGTTTAAGACTGGCTGAGACTGGCAAGTGTGAAAGGAAACCATAGAATAAATGGTGTTATACAGGGAGAGACATCAGGGCATTCTCATTAGGTGTACAATCTACTTGTGCATGTAGTTTAATTTATCCTAGATTTGTTTATGAGTTTATTGGCTAAGGGTGCCTATTTCTTACATGGATGACTGATGAATATATATAGCTTGTTATTAAGGTGGTAAGAAGGGGAGAAATTGCACAAAAACTCTATAGATTAATTTAATAAATGAGGGAGATAATTAAAGAAAAAGAACAGAAAATTTCTTTAACAGTCTACGATACTGAGTGGTCTGTATATGGCTCTACAAATGGCTTGTAGTAATATGAGACTATCCTGTACTTCTTGCTGGAAGCATCTACCCGTGCTACAAATGAGACATAATTATAACTTGCGACCTCTCTTTTAAGAGTACAAGTGCTCCTTAAAGAAACGTGGTGGAGATGGATTAAATATTCAATATTGTTAATGTTTTTTAACATAATGTGTTTTATTTTTGAGCTTCTTAATTTGTGATTACATCAGTGTCTGAAATTGTACCATCCAAAAGAATGAATTAAAATATAGGGTGAAGAAACCAGAAATATCTATGCGGCATCAATTGGGTGCCTGACAAGACATTGTTTTTTGTTTAATAATTAAATTAAATTTTAGATCAAGAATACAGTTCTATTTTCAAAAATTTATTTTAATTATTAAATAAAAAATATATTGTCAGATATCCTCTTTTAATACATGCATAGACATTTCCGGAGAAACCCCAACGAAACCTGTGTAAGTTGGATATAGACATTGATCATGCTTTTGAATGGAGGCAACACATGCAAATCATGTCGTAAACTATACCTAGAATGCATGACATTTATTTTTTCAAGAGACATTTACAGTTTTTATAAATGTTAGAACTACTTATTGTCTTGAACTTTAGAACTATACTAACTAAATACACCAACTTTGGGGAGAGCGATTAGTAGTGTGAGGGCTAATTTTGTTACTATGTAGCCATTTTATGGAATATTGTATGATCTCTGTTTTATAAGAAATGTAAAATAGACATTTACTATTTATAATTAATGTTTGAAGGTCTGATTTACCGTACAACTCGTTAAAAAAGCAAGTCTACTGATATAAGTGTTTAAAAAAATAACATTTTAAAGATTGAACCAAAACTTAATCTAAAAATCTTTAGTAGTTGAAATTAAAAATATCACTTGTTATTAGTAGAATATTGTATTTCTATGTTGGAAGAAATTTTGTTTTGTATTCTTTGAGACTTTGATCTTTCTTGTGAGGATTGAGTGGGAGATTGTTTAACTTGTCGGAAAAACATTTTGGCTTTGATTTTAAATGTTATTGGCTTTGGAATTATTGGAGATTGTGTTGGAAGATTGTTGTTGTGCATTGGAGATTGGATTGCTTCTTCACTCCTTTTCCTTCTTTCTTCTTCTATGATCTTCACAAAATTGAGGTAGGGATTGAATCCCTCTTGAATATTGTTTGTTTGTGATTTTAGAAGTGTTTTGGTGTTAGAATACTACATTAAATTTGTATTTTGTAGTACATTGAGAATCTAAAAGTATTATTTCAGTTTTATGCATTTTGCCCTATTCCTTTCTAGTTTTTTAAACTATTTTTGGAAAAATATTATTAGTTTTTTGTTCTCGAGTCTAGGGGTTCAATTGATTGAGTTGTTGGAAGGAAAACAAAGAGATCTCAAATAGGTTTTCGCCTGATTTCGCTTCTAGGGCTGAATTGATGCCCAATTTGGAGCCGTAAGTTAGGGCAGTCAAGTGCTTTGCTTTGTCTGATTTTTGCTAGTCAATTGTGTTGCATAATCAACAATTGCATTGCACAATTTAACAATTGCATTGCCAGCTTGTCAATTGCGTTGTTTGCTCAGATAGTTGCGTTGCTTCTTTTCCAAATTAGGGTTTTAATATATTTTTTTTATGCCTGGAAGCATATGAGATGAGGCTTAGGGACTTGTACACAACTTGTTTTATTAGTCAATTGAGTTTGATAGGTCAGAATGATGTTGATTTCTTGATCATATGCATAATGATTTTGTTATTTTAAAATCCATTCAGATATGCTTCTTGTTTTGGGATTTATAGGACTTGCCTATGAGAGAGGCTTTGTAAAAAGGTTCCTAAATCAGTTTCATTTGATCCTAATTGTTGTTTGGAATTGTGATGTGTTTCATATTTATATGAGTTGTTTATGCTCTTGTTTTATTGTTTTGAGCATTAGGGGCGAGACATCTAAATGCATTGTGGGGGGAGTGGCCCTTAATAAGGTTTGGTCTCTAAAGTGGTTGTTAGGATAACTCATTGATGATTTGTAATTAAGTGATAATTTAATAAATGACCTAGAGTTAAGACATTAAACAAGATACTTATTGATATCTTGCCCATGCCTTGAGTGTTTGTATAGGTTGAGGATGAGGATGAGATATGCATGTTCGTCCATGGGATGTGTGGAGTTGGCCTGATCGAATTTCCTTGTCTTCACGAAAGGATTGTTCAGTTCCAAATGAGTTCTCACTTGGGGGTCGGGGTTTGGAGAGGCTACTAGGATAACCCAAGATGGAGAGCTATGTGATGACACCCTTCCTACATGTATCCTAGAATACCTTCCATTTGATTTGTGATATGCCTATGGTAGTCCTTGCATTGCTTTTGTAAGTTCTTGCAATTTTTTTGTGTCTTGGGAGGGTTGGCCACATCCTTGTTCCTTGCTTTGGCTTGATTGTGTGTGAGGCCTTGTGTCTATCTCCTTACCACACCACAGTGGGGTGGGCCTTAGGGTTACACATGGTCAGGTCGATGTGATCTTCCTCCATTGAGGTTTGGTGGATTGTTTGTGATGCATGGATATATCCTATTTTTAGTACCTTTATTCATGTTGCATTGAAAACTTCACTGTATATTGTATCATCTCATGTATTTTTGATTACTTGTATTTGATGTTGTAATTGAATACTCCATGAGGAGGAGGATGCAATTGTAATTAAGTTTGATGTAGTTGTAAACATGTTGATTTAATTGTAATAATGCAATTTATGAATTTCTATAAGTGTAGTTTAGAGTTATAATGTAGTTGTAAACATGTTGATTTAATTTGTAATAATGTAATAATTGTTTGATGTTGGTGTAGGATTTGACAAACACAAATCCACAGAACGCCAAGAACACCTGCATGCAAAATACCCAGAGCTAAAATGAAACATGTGAGAGAGAAGCTAGGGTTTGAAAAATCTCAGCTGAGTGAGAGCAAATTGTTATTTCCCAAAAGAATGAATTACAATAATTACAAAAAGCGGCTTATAAGGTGAGAAACCCTAAAGCCGGAGAAAGCTAGGTTTGTGCATTTAATAATTAATAAACATATT
>MU223315.1:617241-675569 GCA_018584345.1 Thuja plicata | reverse complement strand
AATTAATAAACATATTAATTATTATGCACCTAAATGACAAGCTTAAGTGAATAGAATAATAGTGTACTTTAATAATTAAACCGAATAGATTTAATTATAAAGACTAATGTACTATTACTCTAACAGTTGGTATCGACTATCATATGAGATTATATGTTATTATTGCTATGTTGGAAAAATAATGAAGAACATTTGGAATTGGTGCTTAAAATGAACCTAGTGATAATGATAATGATGTTCATGGTTAATGAGTTGTATATTATTAATGGTTCTAGTTGATTAGTTATGTAGTAGATGTGTTGCTCAAGTAGCGATGTTAGTGAACCCTTAGAGGACACAAGTTAGAGTTATAAATTAGCTTCTATTTGTGTTTTGATATTATATCTTTAATTTCACAAATCGTAATGTGTAAATGTATTCATAATGGTTAGTTAAGTTGTATTTGTACTTAATTTTTTTTTTTTGTGTTTTTCTGATGGTTTATTTGTAGTTCTCTTGGGGTCCTTAGTAGGGTATAACAAATCACATGATGGACATCAAACACAAAGTGGAAAATATGCAAGTTGTGCTTCTCTAATTTGAAGACAAGATCAAGAAATTGAAAGGGTTCTGAAAGAAACAAGTTGTTAAATTGAAATACACTAAAATGCTTGACCTAGAAGATTTGAATATTCTCGTCTAAGCTTTTAACCAAACATTCTCTGAGGAACTCACCTATATTGGAGGTTTTCTTTTTTGTTTTCAACACTCATAAAGATTTGCAGGATGGCCAAAGAGGTTGATTTGCAGTGGGACAATATTTAAGGTGTATGTTGTCATCTTTCACATGATGCTGAATCAAATGAAACTTCGTGTTGATGTTTTTGGTGCGATCATGAAATACTGGATTTTTAGCCATTTTAATAGTAGATTGAATGTCAATGAAGAGTGGGTTGATGAAACATGTGGTGTCTGCAAGTCTTCAAGAGTTCTTCTAAGCCATAAGATTGAGTCATCTAATGTCAGTTTAATATTTTGCTCTATAGGAGAACTAAGGGGCTTGCAATCAACCATGCTAACCTTGTGCAAAAGCTCACCAATATATTTTTGTTGGGTGATGAAAATAGAATGGGGTTTTTTGAATCACCTCAATACCCAAATAGTAATGAAGATGACCCAAATCAATCATATCAAAACCTTGCTTCAATTGTTCTTTTACATTTTGAATATTATTCTCATCAGTACCAATGATAAATAAATCATCCACATAAACAACAAGATAAACAATAACATTATCAATCTTTCTAATAAAAAGTGTTGCAACATCAAATTCAAAATGCTTGAAATTGAATTGCAAGAGATGATCAATAAGTTTTTCATACCAGGCCCGATGATCTTGTTTCAAACCATATAATGATTTGACAAGCTTGCATATCTGGTGTTCTTTTCCATTGACTACATACCCTTCCGGTTGAGTCATATATACTATTTATTTTAGATCACCATTTAAGAATGTAGTTTTGACATCCATTTGGTGAATTTTCCACCCATTTTGAGCTGCAAGGGCCACCAAAGCATTAATGGTTGTCCATTTTGTTGTAGGTGCAAAAGTTTCATCATAATCTATGCCCTCTTGTTGACCATAACCTTTGGCAACAAGTCGAGCTTTGTGTTTGTCAAGTGTACCATTTTCTTTGTATTTATTTCTAAAAATCCACTTGCAGCCAATAGGTTTACAACAAAGTGGAGGATCAATCAACTCCCATGTGCCATTTTTCAAAAGAGCATCATACTCATCTTGCATAACTTGCCTCCAAACTGTAATATTTTTAACTTCATTATAGGAAGTTGGTTCAAAGTCAATTATGAGATTGAGTTCATCAATGAACTTCAAATTATCTACAACATTGGATTGAGCCTGTAGCCTTGCTTTGTAAGAGCTTCTTCTACCCTTTTTACCTAATCAAGTCTTAAATCTTTGAAAGTTTGTTGAACTTGTTTTGCCCACTTATGCAAATATTTTAGTTGTGTTGGGTGTATTTTAGGTTTTCTGAGATGTGTCAAAATTTTGGTTCTTGGTGTCAAATAAGTTGTGCCTTTGCATTTAGTAGTTTCAATGTTCATGTAAAATTTCTGAAAATGTATGTGTCTCAAGGCAATCCTGCTTCCAAAATGTCTGAAAACCATAAACCCTAGATCTTATTTGTCTTTGGTAGGGTTTATATCTTCTAAAATTTCCAAGTCATGCCCTAGTTCTTATGTTTTAAGTTGACATTCATAATCGCCCCTTTTATGTACATGTTCTTTTATTTCCTTCAAGTCTTCGAATCTCGTAAAGATTAGTGATTAGTTATGATTATCAAGCGACCTGGCGAAAAGGCTTTCTCTAAGTCTCGTAAAGGATGGCGGTTAAGTCTAAATTTTCAGTGATATGGCGGAGAAACTATCTCCAAATCTCCTGAGAATCGACAGTTAGTTCCAAGTATTTAGCGATTCATAGAAATGATGTTTCAAGGTTATCTCTAAATCTCATAAAGATCACGGTCAAATATATAACATCTAGAGATTGAGCGACAAAGTGAAAGACTTAACGATGATGTTCTGTCGCTGAATCTCATGAAGTAGTAGCTAAGTCTTTTAAGATCTGGAGATCAAGCATGGACCGTTGATGCTATTAAAATCAAAGGCCATCGCTGGATCTCATGAGTTATTCAAAGCTTTTAAGTTAAGAGATTAAAGCTTTTATTTAGAGATTACGAGAACTATAATGGTCGTTGAATCTCAGAACATGACTAGAGTTAAGTAAAATCTTATGAGATTAAGCAATGACGATTGAATATAATGCAGATGTGTGACTATCACTGAATCTCCAAATAAAATAAGCAAAGTAGAAAGAATTCAACGATCATGAGATACAAGATTGAGATTTGATCATATGATGGCATGTGTCCCCAAGGTTCACAAGATGGGTGGTGTGCACTCAATCTCCTGATTTATTCAAAGCAGTATGAAATATTACGAGATTAGGAGAGAAAGGAAAGTTCATAGTTATCTTTGGATCTCATAATCTTGACAGTTAATAAAGAAACCTGCAACGATCAAGAGATCCTTTAGTCACTCAATCTCAGAATATGATCACAGTTGTCACTAACATCTAGAGATTGGGAGAAGATGGTTAAAGTTAGTAATGAAAAGCTTTGTCGCTGGATCTCATGAAGAAACTAGGGTTAGAGCTCCCATTCAGAGATTATGAGATATGTGGTAGCCGCTCAATCTTGAGATCAACTTGCTAATCAGTTGGAGGAGAAGCTAGAAGTGCCTAGAGAGTAATCATCCTTTGAGTATGGAGAGGATAGTGAGGGACCTTATGAATAGCATAGCGCTCCCTAGATGACTATCATAGCGCTCCCTAGATGACTAAGCCACTTGGCTTTGAGAAAAGGCAAGAGGTACATGACACAGAGGCAACAAGTGAGCCTCCTTAGAAGAGACAAAAAATAGGGGAGGGAGAATCCTCTAAGTTGAAAGAGTATGAAAAGAAAAATGATAGAGTAACTACTCTGGTCATTGGTGATCGACATTACCATCACCAATTACAACAAATAATCAGAGAGGGAAAGAAGAAGGAGAGCTAGGGAGAGATTGAATTTCCTCTCCAATTATGCAAAGATGTGAGGGAATTGTACCAAGAAGAACTTTTGAGTGATGATGCCTTCATCAAAAGTGACGAGTTTAAGAATTTTCTCATTTGGAGAAAACAACAGGAAATAGGCAGTCAGTTGCAGATTACAAAGGGCACCACATTGGGAGATGAAGCCTTGCAGGCTCTAAAAGCCTATGATCCCACTCTTAAAGTATAATAGTGGAGGAGGCCAGACAGTTGTTAAGGTCAAGTGGGATGTTGCTTGTACCAGGCTGAGATCTAGCCCCATCTTTTATCATAAACCAAATAAGGAGGCAACCAGTGGCTCAATTATCCTCTGAGACTTAGATAGGAGATATAATCAGAGGCTATGGCTATGACTCTAGATCTCAAACCTTTTCCATGTGGTCCTTAGCTCCAAGGACACAAAATCCTTCCTTGATAAATGTGGTAGAGAAGATGGATGGGGATAAGATTATATGGACATTACATAACATCTGACTTAGAAGTCTCTAAGGCTGTCACACATTTTTCCCACTTGAATGAAGCCAAAATAGAGCAATTATCAAGGAGACATGGAAGGATTTTTGATGAAACAATTGCCTTGGCAAAAGCCAGGGAGAAGGGGTTGATAAAAATCAAAGTACTGGAGGAACAATTGGAGGACTTATAGGTAAAATTGGAAGAAGCATCCAAAGCTATTCCCCCTCCTATGCAAGAAGTTGAAGTTATTATCCCTTCTGTCACTGAGGAACTTGATAAGTCAGCTAAGACATATGACAAGGAAAGGAACAAGGTTTCTCTCTCTGCCTTGATAAATATTCTGCAACATAGAATTAATGTAATAAAAGGCAAATTGGATGCAGTCCACAAGTCTTACAATAAGTTGCATGATATTGACAAAGATGTGAAGGACACAATAGCAACTTTGGATCTACTTTTCAGTGTGTGGTCTTGCAGGGGATTTTTATTTGAAAGGATAGAAGTGCTACAACCCCACATGCCAGATCTTCCCGAGTCAGTGACTCAGGTTGATGAAATGATTGAGAAGATTGGTGCATCCCTGTCCTTTTTAGGAGAAGGAAAATCAGGTACAATTGAAATTGAATATGTTTGGCCCTGACTTCAACAAATACATCCCTCCCATACATAATGAGAATGATGAAGTGAAAGGTGTTGAGGAGTGGAGAAATGAATTTGATGCATTGCTACCAGAGAAAGAATCTTTCCTAATAGACCATAATGTTTTGAATATGGACAAATATAATAAGGTCCTAGATGATGTTTTTAAAGCTGAAACATATTGTGCCAAGTTTGTGGTAGATACAAGGGCTATCATAGATGCCATGTGGGAAAGACAAATGAAGCAGTTACATGGTATTAAGAGTTTTGACTGGCCAATAGAGGAGGAGGTTGCATTGTGGGACAAAAGCACAAAGTCAATGAAGAAAAAGAAGGCAACAACAGACTTGGAGGCAATGAAGGAGGATTGAATAACACTCGGCACCTGATCAATGAGAACAGGGAGGGTAATTATCTCAAATAATAGTGTATGTTAGCCATGTAGGCGTCACTATTCTCACAACAACTTTCAAAAGTCTCCTTGAATATCTGCGGATAAATGTGCAAACTGTTAAATTTTCAGAATGATTGCAAAGAGCTACTCAAGTTCTCCTCTTGACCGATGGAAAATGATGGTCACTATTTTTGTCTTTTAGCGCCTTTTTCTTTTCCTAGCCATTCAGAGCTTGTTGCATCCTGATTCTCTCAGGATTCCTAGATGGCTAGTGAATAATATAAATAAAAAGGCTTTTGCATTTGTAAAGGATGGTGAATTCATAACTGCAAGATGGTTTTCTGATTTTCATCTTGTTTTAGAGTTTTGGTCATTTTGAATGTATTGAAACAAAGAAAATTTTAATGAAAATACAATGGAATTCATTTTCATATTTGTGATGTCTTCTTGTGTTCATGATTTCAATTCTTGTGTACTGAATTTGTAAGACAAATTTTAATACACTATTTACAAGGTAAATTGTGGGATTATTCTTGAGTTTCTTTCAAGGGAAGGGTAATTCTTAAGGGTGGTTTTAGGGGATTTAGGATTTACATGAGAATTTGATGTCTGGGTGTGGAAATGAGAAAAATGATTTGTAAGGCATTTCATTTGGGTTATGGGTGTGTTGTTATTAAAAGATTTCTGTGAATGTATGTTTATTTGACTCTTTTCCCTAGATTAGGCACTGGTCTATACTTGATAGGAAATTATCATCATCAATATTTAATCTAAACATACATTTATTTTATAGTTTGTCATGTATAAATATTGAATATTAGTGTTTAAGATACTAATCCCCTATAAGATTTTTTGTAAAGCAGTAAATCAAAAGAGGTACACCCGCTTGAGTCTGTGGAGCTCAAAGTGAAGCAGGATTTGATCCTCGTTAGTTAGACTTTTACTTGATAGAATCAGGAGTTGGGAGTCATAAAGTCAAGTATTGATTCTACATTAGGATTCTGCAAGAAAAAGCTCTAACAAAATGGAAACTCTACTGGGGAATCTAAATGCAACAAGTATTACTGCGTAGGATCCTAGATCTATTCATAAATTTTGTCCCAAACTTGTTTGGGTGGCGACTCTATTAACTCTGTGTGTGTTCCACTAGTGTCATTTTAATCAACTGGTTCTTCCTATCACTTTTCATGATGAACCCACAGAAGAACACTAGATATTATGTAAAGAAGCATCCCAAGGTTGCCATAGAAAATGAGTTGCCTAGAAAACCTAGAAAGGAAGGGCCTGATAAAGCATAATCAAGTTTTAATCATGCATGGGTTCCTAGAAAGGTTTTTCCAACCACAATTCCTAAGAGGTCTTCTTCATCCTCTAGAAATTCTAAATCAGAAAGCCAACCCTGGTCAAACCATAGGTTTGGTACTCCTGGAGATATGTCTCAGGATAAAGGTATTAACCAAAACCATTATAATGAGATTGTTACAAATAGAGTAAGGAATCAAAACCATGCACGCTACATCATGCCAGATGATGTATCTCCTAATTTGATGGATCAACCTATCCTTCCAGTTGGAAACAAAACAGATCCTAATATGATCAACTTGGATGATCGAGAGGACTTTGACTCAACATAATATGATGCTGAGTTGCTCATGGATGAACATTGGTTTTGCAAAGAAAGGATAAAGAAGGAAGGTTAGCTATGTAGAAATTGCGTGAAGAGAGAGAGCACAAGAAGTGCATGAGATTTTGTTTGAAAGATAAATACTATTGAGAGTCAATGCACAACATGAGGTAGATCAAAAGGCCTTGAGTGAGGAATACAAGGGATTAAACAAAGAAATATTCGAGGATATGAATACTTTGAAAGGGAAATTTCTTCAAGATGAGTCCCACAAGAAGAAAGATGAATTTTCTGGAGAAGACCCTATTATAAAGCAATTGCACGATTGGGAAATAGAAGAAAATACCAGAGTGTAATAATGTCTTTATGATATGCCCAATAAGTCAAACAAAATGTTTCAAGAAAAGGGAAAATATAAGGCATTTGGTATCCACATAGAAGAGCCAAAAAGGAAAGAGACTCCTCCTTGTGGTATTTCACAACTGGACTTAGAGCTAGAAGAGGCCAGAGTATTCAAAGAAAATATGGCCAAGCATTTGGAGAAGGCTGAGCTAGAAGCTGAAGCTGCTGAGATAAAGATGAAAATAACCTTTTCAAATGTCGCTGCAAATACTACTACAACTACAGGTGCAAATCATACAACAACTGGACCAACATTAAGTACCCAAGCAACTGGCCCTAGTCAGAGTAACCAAGAGGTTGGCCCATTGCAAAGTATACAAGCCACTAGTACTGGTCTAGTAATCGAAGGAAAATCTATTTCTGGTATATCAAGGAATGAAACAAACCAAGGACAAGCATTGGGAACAAGTGGGACCGATGTCCTTGGTAATTTTCAAAGAAGACATGTTCATTTGGATAGGTACCATCCTCTATTTTTTAATGGCATCCTTGGTCATGCAAATTTCATTCCAAATGAGGTAAGAGATCGAATCCCCAAGTTTATTGGTAATAATGTTATAACTTGTGAAGAACACCTAAAATATTTCACTGACAAGATTATTGATTTTGAGATTGAGCATGTAGATGTCATAATGAAGCTTTTTGTCCAATCTATAACTGAAGATGCTAGGGACTGGTTTAGAAATTTGCCTGAGGATAGTATAGCATCTTGGGATGAATTTGTCAAATGTTTTAGGGAAAAATACTATGAACATGTTAATTTAGGTTACATGTTGAATGAGTTCAATAATATTAAGAAGTTCCCCAATGAAAGTATGGTTGATTTCAATAATAGATTTTATAAAGCCATGAACAAGTTATTTCAAGTGTCAAGACTAGATGAGTAAGTGTGTTTAACCACATACTTCAATGCTACTGATGGAAATATGTCTTACCTTCTTAGGGATAAGAACCCACGCACTCTGAGTTATGCTTATAAGATAGCCATAGACATTGAAAGTAATAGACAACCCTCATGGAAAATGGGGAAGATAGAGGATGAAAAATTATGGAAGGATACAAAAGGGCAGACAAGTAAGCCTACAAAGGAAGAGGATAGGGTGGAAAAATTGATGAGTGCAGTAAAATACCTTACTTCCAAAATTGATAAAAATGACAAAGGTTCTCAGGATAATAAACATCAGTATCAAAGATATGATAGGTATCCAAATTTGAGAGACATGCGATATAGAACTAATTGGAAATATGGAAAGCCTATTGTAGAGAATCAAGAAAGCCAGAAGACAAAGGAAACCCTTGATCCTTTAAAAATAAATGCTACAAATAATGTGGAGAATACCCCTTGGCGTACTGCTTGTAATATGGCTTACTCTTCTTTCCAGTGTATTGTAGCACATGCCTTAGCTGAACAAATGGAGGGTGGTAGTGAAAAGACATGTTCAACACAAGAATACCCCACTATAAATATGTTCTCTATGAAAATACGTGCTAAATCATGGTCTTCTGAAGATGAGGAGCCCATTGATGATGTGAATAGTAGGAGAGAAAAATACCAAGAGTACCAACAACAAGTTTTTTTTGACTCAAATGATGAGCCTGGTACTATGTTACGATATACTTTCAATACCGTGGATGATGATAAATAACATCCGCATTTTAGATTGCCTAGTGATGAATAAAAAACATCCTTGACTATAGCAACAATTAATCAAGCTATAAGTGCCTATAACTTGAGAAATAGAAGGGTGGAACCTGGTCAAGGAAAACCTGCTTCTGTATTTATCAAAGAAGATTCCCCAGAGGTTGTTGCTAAATCTCTAGCCAAGGATAAAAAGGAGAAGGAAGCTACTAAACAAGGAGAATACTATTCTCCCCAACAGGAGAAGGAGGGAGTAAAATTAGATGAACAAATTTCTACTAACAAGGGAAAGAAAGGTAAGAGAACAAATGATATATTTTCTGAATTGCATGCATTTGATATGAGGCACACTCTTACATAAATGAAATTATCAGTTCCCTTGATGGAAATGTTGTAAATAAAAGAGCGTAGAGAAGCTGCAATGCCACTTTTTAAAGGGATAGAAGATGTCCCTATTGCAGACAAGAAGGAGAGTAAGAAGAAGGAGGTTGCCTTTGAGCCAGAGTCCCCTATACTATATGTGGGTAACATGATTACCCAAGAAACATCTCAAGTGGATCCCTTCTATGTCACTTTGTTGATAAACAAAAAACTTGTAAAAAATTGCATGACTGACTCTGGTGCTGCAAAAAATGTCATGCCATATGAAGTGATGAAAGAATTAGGGATGAGTGTAGATACTTGTTATGGAAGATGTATGCCATGGACAACAAAGAGGTCCCTGTAGTGGGAATTCTGAAGGGAGTTGAGGTAAATATAGCTGTCTTTCCTGAAGCCACATACAAGATGGATGTAGTTGTTGTGGATGCTCAACCCCATTATGGTATGCTGTTGTCAAGACAATGGGCAACATCAATAGGAGGTCATGTACAGTTAGATTTGTCCTATGCAACAATCCCTGTAAATGGGATTGAAGTAAAGTTGTACAAAGAGCCACGAGCACCTATGACTATTGAAAAGGTGCCAAGTGACATGCTCAATTGTTGTGTGGAGGTGGACATGAAGAACTTCAGAGTGGAGAAGATTCTTCCAGAATGCAAAAACATTGATCTACTGGTGGAGGAATTGTACACACAATAAAGTGGCTTTTGGAAGAGGTATTTTGATGGAGCTTATTCCAAGGAAGGATCAAGAGCTGGTGTCCTATTCATTTCTCCATCAGGTACAACTTTCAAATATTCCTTCTTGTTAGCTTTTCTATGTACAAACAATACTGCTGAATTGAAGCCCTTTTTTCTTTTTCATCTTTTTCATACAATTGCTGCTGTATTATTGCAAAAGGATGAGGAAGGGAATGAACATCCTATTTCCTTTTTCAACAAGTCTCTCCAAGTTGTAGAATTAAATTACGAGGTAATGGAGAAGCAAACATATGCATTAGTGAAGGTTGTCAAGTCATTCAGGCCTTATTTGGTTTGATCAAAAGTAATAGCATATGTGCCTCATGCAGTGGTTAAGGAAATTCTCACCCAGTCAGAAGTTACTGGAAAAAGATGCAAATGGATCAATAGGGTTCAAGAGTTCAACTTAGAAATCCATATCAAAAAATTGGTAAGAGGACTAGGCTTAGCAAAGCTTATGACTGAGGAGAATATAGATTTGGTGCAAGTAAATAATGTGGAGTTACAAGACCTAACGCTAACTAGCATTGAAAGACAACCTTGGTATATTGATGTATACTTCATTAAAAATGCCAAGTATCCTGATACCATGGCTGACAATCAAAAGAGAACTCTCAGGCTGCAAGCCCATAAGTACACATTAATACAAGGAGAACTGTATTGGAAAGATAGGGATGGTGTGCTCTTGTTGTGTTTAGATGAAACATAGGCTGATAGAGTGTTAAATGAGATGCATGCTGGTTTGTGTGGTGGACATTTTTCTGCTAAGACAACTGCCCACAAAATTCTAAGAGCTAGTTATTTTTGGCCTTATGTGTTTAAAGATTCTTTCAAGTTTGTACAAAAATGTGAGCCTTGTCAAAGGTTTTCTTCCAAGTTGAAATTTTCAGGTGCTTTATTATTGAATCCAGTATAGGCTCAGGCCCCTTTTGCCATGTGGGGAATTGATTTTATTGGAGAATTTGTAAAGAAATCTAGTGGTGGACATAGCCGAATCCTTGTTGCCACATATTATTTTACTAAATGGATTGAAACAATTTCTACAAAGGGAGTAACTAGTAAAGTTGTGATTCAATTTTTGATGGATAATATCCTGACTATATTTGGTGTCCCCTTAAAATTGGTAACATACAAAGCTAAGTGTTTTAGGTCTGTAGAGTTTCAAGATTTTTGTGATGAAAATGGAATTGTGATATCATATTCCTCTCCATACCATCCACAAGAGAATGGACAGATAGAATCAAGTAACAAAAACATTTTGAAAAATTTGAAGAAAACCTTGGAGAAAAACAAGAGGGCTTTGCATTCAAAGTTGAAATTAGCCTTGTGGGCTGATAGAGTAATAGTAAAAAAGGATACTGGAAAGTCACCTTTTGAGCTAGTATATGGAGTGTAAGCCAGGTTACCCATGATTAATTTACTTCTTGTATATGAGTTTATCATGGATCAGGAGCTAGAAGTAAATGATGCCTTACATGATAGAATGGTTTAGTTGATTGAGCTTGATGAGGTCAGAAGGGAAGGACAGAGGAAGAATGCAAGAATTCAACAAAAGATGAAGTATCTATTTGAAAAAGGGCCAGTAGTAGAAAATTTCAGCCAAATGACATGGTATTGCAGTGGAATGCTAGGGCTGAGGATAAAGGGAAACACAAAAATTTGAATCCTTGTGGTTAGGACCTTACATTATTCATAAGATACATGGAAATGACTCATATTTTATAAAGAAATTTGATGATGAGGCATTGGAATTGCCAGTGCATGGACAATTTCTAAAGCCTTTATTTAATTAACTCTTCTTTCCATGCATAGTAGTTTTTGTAGTCTATGCACATGTGTGTTTGTTTCTGTAGGAGGATAGTGTGGTTTTGGTTTGCCTCCCATAGATCTAGATTATTTCCATGAACTTTCTTTCAAAGTATCCTCAAATAGAGCCACTATTAGGTGTATTTTAGGTTTTATGAGATGTATCAAAATTTTGGTTCTTGGTGTCAAATAAGTTGTGCCTTTGCATTTAGTAGTTTCAATGTTCTAGCAAATTTTTTGAAAATGTATGTGTCTCAAGCAAATCTTGCTTCTAAAATGTCTGAAATCCTTAAACCCTAGATCTTATTTGTCTTTGGTAGGGTTTGTAGGATTTGATGGATAAATCCACAGTTGCCAAGAAACCTGCATGCAAAATAACCTGTCACTGGAAGAAGCAAGAAGAAGGAGGAGAAAGCAAGAACAACTCAGAATAAACTCCGAAATGGTAGAGCCCAAAATATCCAGAAAAATGATTGATTGAATTGTTATCTAAGAGATTACAATGTTCAACCTATAAAGGTGAACAAACCCTAAAACCTAAGAAAGCTAGGTTGAGCATTAATAATTAATATGAATATTAATTATAATGCACCTAAAGAGATAGCTTAAGAAATAATGAGTAATGACAACTTAATTAATTAAATCAACATGATTTAATTAATAAGACAAAAGTACAATTACTCTAACACCCCCCTTAAGTGAAGCTTAGGAGGTAAGCTAACCTAGCACAACTAAGAAAGTAAAAAAGAGGGTCCCAGCAACAAAGCCTGATCAGGTACCCAATACAAAGAAATATCTGTAAATCGGAGAAGGAGAAAACCCATAGGGAAAAACCCCTCTCCAAAAAGAGATGAGCTGCGACAAAGAATCACTGGAAGAACACTGAAAGAGAAACACTGGAATCCTGAATCTGGTAAGCAAGGAAAGATACTTCTGTTTACTAGAGACCATTATGTGAGTCATCGACTCAGTTGGAAACATGATAAAGCAACAGTAGACTCGATGCCCAAGAAAACTGGAAAACTCAGAAACTGGAACAACCCTAGAATCTTTGAAGCAACTGAAGAAGAGATCAAAGTGCAGGCCATGAGACTACACCCTAATCAGATTATTAAGCAATAAACCCCCATGATGGAACTTTATTGAAGTTCATTTATTATAATACCCAAAGATTGCAACAAAAGAACATGCAGAAAAACAACAAAGTAAACCTAATGCATGCAAAAATAAATTAGGGCATGCACAGAAGAATGTTCACATCTGCCTCCATGAGTGCAAAAAAAGAAACTTTTGTCTTTGACTGACAAAAAATCCAGTGAAACTAAAAACTAGAAGATGAAACCCCTGCCAAAATGTCCACCTCAGAAAGAGCTTTCCGACGATATAAAGAAGTCAAAAAAGGCTCCCGTTTGCTCCAAATAGAGCAAAAAAACTGATAGTAGGTTAGAAAGGCTCCAAAAATAAAATTTTTAGCCCCTGGGGCTTAAAAATTTTGGGCCCCTGGGCATATGGTGCGCACATGGGGCTGAGGGTGGAGCCCTCGGTCACCAATGTGACTGCTGCCAAGGTCTAGAAGGGGCCCGCAGGGCTGAGAGCTCGTTGGGAAACGCTGTTGGTGGGTGGAGTAGGCGGCGGTGCAACGGTGGGCGGCCGCAGGGCCAGTGGGGCCCGACGGCGGTGTTGGGCCGGTGGGTAGTGCAGGGCCAGCGCAGGCTGGGTCACGGTGGTGAGCTGGCTACGTGTTGGCTGCACGGCGACAACGCCCGAAACAAGCCCTAAATGGGCATTTTAAAATTTTTTTCTCGATTTCCATGCCCATATAGCCCTAAAATCCAAATTTTTTTGCCTTAGAGGTACAGAGGGCCAAATAGGTCGTTCCTTATATCAAAACTAGGGTTTTTGGGCCTTCTAGACACGACCATGAGGTTTGTTTGTGCCCAAAGTGCACCAAAAAAGAATTCACCCCTAGTTTGAAGATAACAAACCTTGAAAAGCTAAAAATTTTCCCCTTCGAACACAGCTTCAAGATCACCAGGAAAGGCAGCAGCAGAAAGGCTCTGATACCATGTAGGATTTGATGGATAAATCCACAGTTGCCAAGAAACCTGCATGCAAAGTAACCTTTCACTGGAAGAAGCAAGAAGAAGGAGGAGAAAGCAAGAACAACTCAGAATAAACTCCGAAATGGTAGAGCCCAAAATATCCAGAAAAATGATTGATTGAATTGTTATCTAAGAGATTGCAATGTTCAACCTATAAAGGTGAACAAACCCTAAAACCTAAGAAAGCTAGGTTGATCATTAATAATTAATATGAATATTAATTATAATGCACCTAAAGAGATAGCTTAAGAAATAAAGAGTAATGACAACTTAATTAATTAAATCAACATGATTTAATTAATAAGCCAAAAGTACAATTACTCTAACAGGGTTTATATCTTCTAAAATTGCTAAGTCGTGCCCTAGTTCTTATGTTTTCAAGTTGACATTCATAAACACTCCTTTTATGCACATGGTTCTTTTATTTCCTTCAAGTCTCTAAATCTCGTAAAGATTAGTAGTTAGTTATGATTATCAAGCGACCTGGCGAAAAGGCTTTCTCTAAGTCTCGTAAAGGATGATACATAAGTCTAAATGTTCAGCGATCTAGCAGAGCAACTATCTCCAAATCTCCTAAGAATCGATAGTTAGTTCCAAGTATTTAGCGATTAAGAGAAATAATGTTTCAAGGTTATCTATGAATCTCGTAAAGATCACGGTCAAGTATATAACATCTGGAGATTGAGCGACAAAGTGAAAGACTTAACAATGATGTTATGTTGTTGAATCTCATGAAGTAGTGGCTAAGTCTTTTAAGATCTGGAGATCAAGCGTGGACCGTTGATTCTATTAAAGATCAAAGGCTATTGCTGGATCTTGTGAGTTAAGCCGAGTTAAGCCAAGTATTCAACAATTTAGAGAAAGCCTTTATCTTTGAATCTCATAAATAAACTATGGTTAAAGATTTTATTTAGAGATTACAAGAACTATGATGGTCGCTGAATCTCAGAACATGACTAAAGTTAAGTAAAATCTTATGAGTTTAAGCAATGTCCATTGATTATAATGCAGATCTGTGACTATCACTGAATCTCCAAATAAAATAAGCAAAGTAGAAAGAATCCAATGATCATGAGATACATGATTGAGATTTGATCAGAAGCTGACACGTGTCCCGAAGGTTCACAACATGGGTGGTGTGCGCTCAATCTCCTAATTTATTCAAAGCTATATGAAATATTACAAGATTAGGAGAGAAAGGAAAGTTCACATTTATCTCTGGATCTCTTAATATTGACAGTTAATAAAGAAACCTGAAACGATCAAGAGATCCTTTAGTTGCTCAATCTCAGAATATGATCACATTTGTCACCAACATCTAGAGATTGGGAGAAGATGGTTAAAGTTAGTAATGAAAAGCTTTGTCGCTGGATATCGTGAAGAAACTAGGATTAGAGCTCCCATTCAGAGATTATGAGATATGTGGTAGTCTCTCAATCTCAAGATAAAACCTAGTGTTACTAAGGTGTTCAACGACCCAGAGAAGAGCCTTATCTCTGAATCTCGAGATAAAACCATAGTCAAGCCAAGCATGGTGATATTCTGAGAAATTTCTATCGCATGATCTCTAGGTAATAAATAGTGGAATTCTAGGGCTGAGGAAAAATAGGAAATCCTGAAAAGTTAAAGTACTTTCCTGAGGTGGAAAAAGAAAGGGTTTCTAGCCAATCAGCTATCATCTGGGGTTTTTAACAAACTCTGAGGTTTTTTGGAAATTTTAAAAGCAAAAAGCAATGATGGCCTTTTTCAGCTCTCTTTTCAAATTGAATTGCATGTCAGCTTCACACGCCACGACTAGCTCAGAATTAAACTTAATACATGCAGAGTGAATGCTGAGGTGATTGAGCAATGATATTATGATATCTCGACTAGATGGTTGCATTTATTGTTGAATGACATATAGACACAACACTTCTATCTTTTGCTTATCAGAAATTTCAATGAAGTGTGATAAGAAATTCAGAAGTTGTAGAGACTTTCTAAGAAGATATTTTTTAGAATGGAACACTTGAAGAAGCAGAAAAATGAGTCAACCAGAGTCCAACAAGGCCTCAACCAGTGAAGGGGTTAAAGATGTAGGAGAAGAGAAGAAAGTAAAGAGGAAATTCTCAAAGGAATTCATCACATTGGTCCCTAGGTCTACTCAGAATAAAAAGGTTAGTGATGAGATCTTCTCTAACTACATGTAAAGTTGTAGAGACCCTGTTACTTCAGGTTGTTTTGGTTATCACCTTTTCAATTAATTCTATAGTAATAGAGTTAGGAAAATTCCTCTTTGCAATCCTTGGAAATTGGGTTTCAGAAAGTTGATAGTCCCAAATGTCTTTTTAGATGTTGATTTGCTCATAGAAATGGCCAGGGTCTATGATCCAGTGTTAAGAACCATCAGGAAGAAAGATCGGTCAACCTTAGTGTCTTTAGATAGAGATTCCTTCATGAAGGTCTTTGGTATTTACTACTCCTCCTCTACAGAGATTGATTTGAGTAAAAAGAGAGAAAGATATAAGAAAGAAATTAATCTAGTCAAGAGTTTAATCCCAATTTTATGCCAAAAATGGGGAAGTATGTAGCTCCATTACCCAGCCGTGTGAATGCACCTTATGAGTTCAAGGAATTGCATTTCTACATGAAATATTTGACATACGAGCTATGTAGAGTATTAGGGTTGGATGTGGATGTTGAAAGAATGCCTACAGATCTCCTAATTATCATCCTAGATATACATAACTCCCATGTCAATACTGATTATGATTATATTCAGTATGTGATTGACCAGATCCATGAGGGTCTCATGAGTATACAAAAGAGGAAGCAACCTAGTTTTATGCATTATTATCTATTAATGCATCTGATCTTGTTCCATAATGTTAATGATTTTGATACACAAATGTTGAGACCTAGAACACTCATTAATGGCCAGCCAAATCCTGTGCAATTATGGATTAGGGTTTGGAACTACACTTCCAATGAGCATGAATTTGTAGTTTTCAGAACTGGATAGTGCACCCAATTTTGAATTTTCTTGGTGTGAATATCACCAGATTGTCTATCAAAGTGTTAAGGCTTCTAAGGCCTTGTGAGTATGTGGATAAGTGGTCTCAAGATCATAATTGGGGCGATTTCTATCTTGGGCAGAATTTCACTTTAATTAGGGTATATGGATATCCTCAGCCTCCACATGTGCTCCCAAAATATGTTCCTCCAAGGGTTGCACTCATAGAATTCATTTGGTAGCTGGTGTGGATAGACAAGGAGCACCTGGATCCTCATAGAAAAGGCACTTTTACATTGTGACAGTTCAAACTTTATGATTTTCTTATTGGGAAGAAAGCTTTGGATGGGATCAACAAGTGGTTGAGTCATTATAAGATGGGTATTGCCCAGTACAAATATTTAGACCCTAAGGATTTCATAAAAAATGAAAATAAATTATTGTTTCCAAGTATTACCACCATCCGAGAACATGAAGCGTGTGATGAAGAGGACATCATCAGAAATGTACTTGTTGAACAAGAAATAGAGCAAAGAAATGGGAAATTCTGGGACTTGGTGGTTTTGGAGGTGCAATTAAAGAAGGAAGGAATTACATTTGGAGGGTACTTCCATAGCCCGCCTTACATGACCAAGATCACTACAATGATTGATATGTATGGCACTTTATACAATCAACTTGCTAATCAGTTGGAGGAGAAGCTAGAAGTGCCCAGAGAGTATTCATCCTCTGAGTATGAAGAGGATAGTGAGAGACCTTATGAACAACATATCCCTCCCTAGATGACTGAGCCACTTGGTTTTGAGAAGAGGCTTGAGGTACCTGACATAGAGGCAACAAGTGAGCCTCCTTAGAAGAGACATAAAATAGGGGAGGGAGAATCCTAAGTTGAAAGAGCACGAAAAGAAAAAGGACATAATAACTACTCTAGTCACTAGTGATCAACATTACCATCACTAATTAAGAAAAAAAATCAAAGAGAGAAAGAAGAAGGAGAGCCAAGAAGAGATTGAGTTGCCTCTCCAATTGTGAAAAGATGAGAGGGAATTTTACCAAGAAAAAATTTTGAGTGATGATGTCTTCATCAAAAGTGATGCGTTTAAGAATTTTCTCATTTGGAGAAAACAAAAAGAAATAGGTAGTCAGTTGTGAATTACAGAGGGCACCACGCTGGGAGATGAAGCCCTATAGGATCTAAAATCCTATGATCCCAGCTGTGAAAGTATAAGAGTGGAGGAGGCCAAACAGTTGGTAAGGTCAAGTGGGATGTTGCTTGTAACAGGGTGGGATCTAGCCTCAGATTTTATCATAGACCAAATAAGGAGGCAGCCAGAGGCTCAATTATCATATGAGACTCAAATATGAGATATGATCAGAGGCAGTGGCTATGAACCTAGATCTCAAACCCTTTCCATGTGGTCCTTAGCTCCAAGGACACAAAAGCCTTCCTTGATAAATGTGGCAGAGAAGATGGATGGGGATAAGATTATATGGACAATACATAAAACATATGAAATACAAGTCTCTAAGGATATAACACATTTTCCCACTTGAATGAAGCCAAAACATAGCAACTATCAAAGAGATATGGAAGGATTTTTAATGAAACAATTTCCTTGGTGAAAGACATGGAGAAGGGCCTGATGAAAATCAAAGTACTGGAGGAACAATTGGATAAATTAAAGGTAAAATTGGAAGAAGCATCCAAAGTTGTTCCCCATCTTATGTGAGAAGTTAAATTTATTATCCCTTATGTCACTGAGGAACCTAATCAGTCAGCTAAGACATCTGACAAGGATAGGAATGAGGTTGCTCTCTCTGCCTTGATCAATGTTCTGCAACATAGAATTAATGTAATAAAAGGCAAATTGTATGCAGTCCACAAGTCTTACAATAAGTTACATGATATTGACAAAGATGTAAAGGATGCAATAACAACTTTGGATCCACTTTTCAGTGTGCGGTCTTCCAAGGGATCTTAATTTGAAAGGATAGAAGAACTACAACCCCATAGGCCAGATCTTCCTAAGTTAGTGAATCAGGTTGGGGAAATGATTGAGCAGATTGGTGCATCCCTGTCCTTTTTTAAGGGGAAGGAAAATTAGGTACAATTGAAATTGAATATGTTTGGCCATGACTTCAGAAAATACATCCCTCCTATACATAATGAGAATGATGAAGTGAAAGGTGTTGACGAGTGGAGAAATGAATTCGATGCATTGATGCCAGAGGAAGAATATTTCCTAACAGAGGATAAAGTTATGAATATGGACACATATAATAAGGTTCTAGATGATGTTTTTAAAGCTGAAACATATTGTACCAAGTTTGTGGCAGATACAAGGGCTATCACAAATGCCAGGTGGGAAAGGAAAATGAAGCAGTTATAGGGTATTAAGAGTTTTTACTGGCCAATAGAGGAGGAGGTTACATTGTGGGACAAAAGAACAAAGCCAAAGAAGAAAAAGCAGTAAACAAAAGACTTGGAGGCAATGGAGGAGGATTGAATGACACTTGGCACTTGATCAATGACCACATGGAGGGTAATTATCTCAAAGAATAATGTATGTTAGCCATGTAGGCGGTCAGTATTCTCACAACAACTTTCAAACATCACCTTGAATATTAGCGAATAAATGTGCCAACTGTTAAAGTTTAAGAATGATTGCAAAGTGCTACTCGAGTTCTCCTCTTGAACGATGGAAAATGATTGTAACTATTTTTGTCTTTTAGCCCCTTTTGCTTTTCCTAGCCATTCGAAGCTTGTTGCATCCTGATTCTCTCAGGATTCCAAGATGGCTAGTGAATAATATAAATAGCAAGGCTTTTGCATTTGTACAGGATGGTGAATTCACAACTGCAAGATAGTTTTCTGATTTTAGTCTTATTTTAGAGTTTTGGTCATTTTGAATGTATTGAAATAGAGAAAATTTTAATGAAAATATAGTGGAATTCCTTTGCACATTTGTGATGTCTTCCTGGGTTCATCTTTTAAATTCTTGTGCACTGAATTTGTAAGGAAAAATTTAATACACTATTTACAAGGTAAATTGTGGGATTATTCTTGAGTTTCTTTCAAGGGAAGGGTAATTCTTAAGGGTGGTTTCATGGGATTTAGGATTTGCATGAGAATTTTATGTCTGGGTGTGGAAATGAGAAAAATTATTTGTAAGGCATTTCATTTGGGATCTGGGTGTGTTGTTATTAAAATATTTCTATGAATGTATGTTCATTTGACTCTTTTCCCTGGATTAGGCATTGGTCTATACTTGATAGGCAGTTATCATCATCAATCTTTAAAGTAAAAAAATATTTATTTTACACTTTGTCATGTATGAATATTGAATATCAGTGTTTAAGATACTAATCCACAGTAAGATTTTCTTTAAAGTAGTAAATCAAAAGAGGTACACACACTTGAGTCTGTGGAGATCAAAGTGAAGGAGGATTTGATCCTCGTTAGTTAGAATTTTACTTGATAGAATCAAGATTTGGGAGTCATAGAGTCAAGAATTGATGCTACATTAGGATTCTGCAAGAAAAATCTCTAACAAGTTGTACAAAAGATTCGACCATTTCATGACTAGATGTTTCACTAGTGGCCAATGGTTCTGGAATTTCAGGCTCATCATTAGAGGGTGTTTCTTCTTGCTTATTTATAGATAGAGTAGCTTGAGTGATAAAATCTTGAGATATAGATTCCACATGTGAATCCATTAAAGGTGAGGCTAAATGAGTTGGCTTCTCCCCAGAATGTAAAATCTCATAGGAGTTTTCTATCCAAGGATAAAATTTGCAATTTTATTGTTTTAATTGACATTCAATATTTTCAGCACTTTTGGAAGTTTCACAAAATACATCACGTGTAATAATAAATTTCTTGTTAACTTCATCATACATCCTATAGGCTTTGGAAGATCCAGAATAACCAAGAAAAATACACTTAAAACTGTGATAATGCAACTTACTTCTCTTGTCCTTAGGAGTTAAAGCATATCAACTGGACCTAAAAATTTGAAGATGTCAAACAAAAGGAGGATACCGAAACCTAACTTCATATGTAATTTTCTGGTAAAGTGAAGATGACAGAGATCTATTACAAGGATAAACTCTAGTTCTTGCTACCTCAACTCAAAAATGTAACTTGATTCCTTTAAAATATGACATTGCTCGAACCATGTTCATGATGGTTCTATTCATTCATTCAACAACATCGTTTCGTTGAGGAGTACCTATAATAGTGAGATGATGTTGAATCCCGTTTTGACATAAATAATCCTAAAAAATTAGAGAAGTAAAGTCTCCACCACTGTCTGTTTGAAGAGTAGCAATTTGATATTGATCTTGACTTTCAATCATAACATGAAACTTTTTAAAAGTTTCAAAAAATTCTATTTTTTGTTGCAAGAAATTAATCCAGGTCATGTGACTATAATCATTAATGAACACCATGAAATAACAAGATCCTCCAATAGAAGTTTCTGGTAAAGACCTACATAAATATGAATGAATCAACTACAATTTTATATGTACTCTCCAAGTGGAGTGAGGGAAAGAATTTCTAGGTTGTTTGGTAAGAATACACGCTTCATATTTTTTAATTGTTTTAGGTAAAATAGGCAAGCCATCAACACCATTATTTTGCATAATATGGATGTTATCATAACTAATATTCCCAAATATTGCATGTCATAAACTAGGAGAATACTACCTTCTTCAGTAAGATATGCAATTTTTTTAGAAAGAGAAAAAGTACCATTTAGTATTAATAATCTTTCATCTTCACAACCAATGAATACAACTTCATTATTAGATATTTTTCTTACAAAAAATTGCTCATTTAAACAAAATATAATAGCCTTGTTGTCAAATCAATACTAGTGATAACAAATTACGTTACAATTGAGGAATAAACAATACATCATGAAGTACAAAATTTGGAAGATTAGACAATTTAAAGCAAACAGTTCCTTTTCCAACAGGCCTGACACTTGATTTATTTGCTAAGTAAATTGGACCACAGAAACTTTCCTGAAATTCTTCAAATTAATCACATAGAAATGTCATATGTTGTGTGGCTCCAGTATCTAAGATCCAAGAATCATACCATGAGGAATTAAAGGCAAAGTCTAAAACAAAAAATGCACACTGATCACTATCAATGTCAAGAGAAAATTGGGCTGCTCCTGAAATTTTATCATCTAAAGATTTATCATCATTGTGAATTTTTGTATCATCCTTCTGTTTAAAAGGTTTTTCTTTAAAAGATTTGATCTTATCCCATTAGATCTTGCATTCATGTGCTTCGTGACTACCTTTTCTACCACATCTTTTACAACATACAAATTGCCTATCATTTTGATTATCATTTTTTCTCTATTGACCTCTACCTTTTCCTCTATCACTATAACCATCTCTTGAAGAGATCTTATTTAGAGGTTTCTCTTAATGACCAAGATAAACATTTTCACTGGTATTATCTATTTTCCTTCCAAATGCTTTCTCAGTTCAACTAACTTTTCAACCAATAGATCAAAAGTAACGGTTTTCAATTGGTTGGTTACTTGAAGAGACTCTAGATAAGTGGAATGTGTTGGAATAAAATCTTTACTAAAATCTGTGGGATATATATCAACTTTCTCACCAAAAGAATCAACATCTTGTTTTATGGCTTTGATTTCAGAAGCTTGACTCATAACATCACCATTTTTCAACTCAAGATTAAATATTTTTAACTGTAGCTGAATAAACTCTAATTCAGAATGAGAATCAAATAATTTTTTTAATTTGTGAAGGGTATCCCAAGAAAATTTGTGCATCCTTGTATATGTCGATACACATCTCGATTAACATAAGATCTTATCAAAACCAAATCTTTTGAATTTGTATATTGTCAAATATATTTTTCTTTAGTATCAGTTGGTTCTGTAGGCTGGGTATTTCCATCACATATTTTATACCATAAATTATTAAAAATTAGTGTATTTTCTACTTTTCTATGCCATTCTAGCCAAGTATATTTTCCAATTAATGTTTCCTTAATCAATGAAACAATAGACTACGTTGTGAACCCAAAATAAAAAACACAATTTGTATAGTTTGCAAATTTAAATGACTGCTCAAATTTTCTTGCCGAGATTTTGCAAAGAAAACAAGATAAAAAATATTTTAAAAAAAAACAAATTGATTTCACTTGAATCAATTTTTTGTTTCTCTATAATGCTCCAGTCTTCAAAAGCTTCACATGTAAATGTATTCTAGATCTCTGATACCACTGTTAGCCTAGAATTGACAATAAAAGCTATAGAATGGAAAATAGAAATTAAATAT
Source organism: Thuja plicata (assembly GCA_018584345.1). Classification (NCBI taxonomy): domain Eukaryota; kingdom Viridiplantae; phylum Streptophyta; class Pinopsida; order Cupressales; family Cupressaceae; genus Thuja; species Thuja plicata. The sequence continues at coordinate 652,415 of MU223315.1, read as the reverse complement.
TTATTTCACTGTTATCAAAACTTCATACATCAGAGAAAACAAGAAGCATATAAATAGAAAAGGCACCAATAAATAGTTATAAATTGATATACAAAACTACCCGAATATAAAACTAACAAAAACCTAAACTAAAAATAGAATATTAAATAAAATTATTATAATATAAATGAGACCAATATGATTAGCCATTAACACTATCATGCATATATCTTCTATAGAACATGTCTCCTACATAGGTACATCCCAACTACTCTTATGGTCATAAGTGGAAAGAGACCTGCTAGATTGATAAAATAAGGTGGAAATTGAGGCATAGAAGAGTTTCCCACATCATATTGTACTATAGGCATAGCATACTATATAAGTATCCCAGGGAGAAAGATAATAGAGTATAAGGTTTTGACATCGACACTCTCGTTCACAATAGAAGGAATAGTCATATGATCCACCATAGGTCTAGCCAAGGGCCTTGATACTAGGTCTAGGTCACATTGTGCTCTTAATCTATCATGTGAGGACCCCCAACTTCTACCTTATAATTATAAAATTCAAAATAATTTGGGATCTCATTAAAGAAAAAATCACAATGAATTTTCCTCAAAAATTATTGTAGTGCCTCGTAATTATTGCATAGAGGCTAGTAAAAAAGCATCCACCACCTATCCAAAAATTTATTTTTTATCCCTTCATGTTGGCACCAATGGATATGGAACCTCATGTATCTAGGATGTAAGGTTTAATTAGTTCGTGAGTTGATGAAGAATGCACACAATTCAGATTTTTTATATTCTTTTTCTTTACTTTCTTATATACGATAGTTTGTCTACATAAAACTATTTTGGCTCTTTTCTTTTCTTGGACCAAAAATCAATTTTCCCATGTACTAATAATATATGAGGCACAATATATTGAAAGGATTCAACAAGTATTTCCCTATGTAAGTTTGTTGCGTCAGGATCTTTTAGCCTTGTAATCAATTCCTCAAGTTATTTTCAATTTCCCTGAGTGTATTTTATTACATTTCTGGGGGACTTTTATGATTTGATGGAGGTGTTTACTGTGATTTTTTTTACGAGGGTCTTATTGAGGAGGTGATGAAAGGTTTTCAACATTTGGGACTGGAATATTAATTCATGGAAGTTAAAACAAATTTTAATTAAAAAACCTAATTTAATGTATAATTAATAAAAATTTGATACTAAAAAACTAAAGATACATACCTCTTTGTGTTAGATTAATAGTCCTTTGAGTTATTAATTAAATCATTTCGATCTAATTACTAACTCACCTATTCACTCTAGTTTGCTTTAGCTAACCTTAGGGTTTCCCTTTTAGGGTTTCGTGATTCCTTTATAAGGATTCACCTCTTTTGTTTAGAGACGGAGTTTTTCATCATCACATTGTAATCTACAAACATATCATTAATATATTATTTTCTTGAGCACATGATGTCTCCTCTGGCTTTTTGGCCACCATAGTTTCTTTCTGTCTTCTATCTCTGCTTCTTCCATGTGACAGGTTTGCATGCAGGTGTTCTTGGGAGATTAGCTTTCAGCCTAATCTAACATGGTATCAGAGCTCGCTTGCTGCTCGCTGTTTGTGTTTTGTTGAAGCAAGCTCTTCGTAGTACGAGGGTTTGAAGCTTTTCAGTTTTTTCTGGTATTTTTTATTGGATCTGTGGGGTTTTTATTTTTTGGAGCACTTTGGACCAAAATTGACCTCACGGTTACGTTCAGAAGGCCCAAAAACCCCATAATCCATATAAAACTCATCCGATTTGGACACCGAAGCGTCTAGGAGAAATTTTTTGCCCTCCTATGGCCGTACGGGCACATTTTTCAAGAAAAAAATTAAAAAAAAACATTTGTTTTTGAATATTTTTTACACTGCCCATGCAAATTTATTTGGCGCCACCGGCGCACCACCGCCGCCGGCCAGCGCCCGACCAGCGCCCTACCGGCTCCGCCCCCTATGGCCCACCCACCGCTGCCTCCCAGCCCCGCCGACCATTGCACTGCCGACCCCCCACCGCCACCAGCCCCCGCGTCCTCAGCGCCCCTACGCCGCTCCACTCTCGGCCGGTGTGCCGCCCTCTGCGCCGCCCATGGGGGAAGTTTAAGCCCCGCCAGGCCCTTTGCCCTGGTGGCTAGTCCTATTACAGACCAGGGGCTCCGACCCGGCCCCTTTGCTTAGCCAGCGGTCATCTCTATGACCAAGAGCTCTGGATTTGGCCCCTTGGGTTCACCATGCACCCAGGGCCAGTTTTTTTAGCCCTAGGGGCTTAAAACTTGATTTTTGAGGCCTTTTTGACCCTCCCGGACTGTTTTTGCTCTATCTTGAGCATACGGGGGTATTTTTTTGACTTCCATATACCATTGGAAAGCTCTTTCTGAGAAATTTCTGATGATGGAGGTTGGGGTTTTGGGTTCTACTATTTTGACAATGTTTTTTTCTATCAAAGTCTGATGTCTATTTTTTACCTTCCGGGAGCCATATCTGGCTCATTCAGACTCTGTTTTTGGAAAACCAGATATCATCAGAAAGCTGGTTTAGTGTAGTTTTCAGTTACAGGGGTATTTTTTTCCAAATTCTACTCCAGGTTATCTCTCCTCTGAGTTTGGCAGTTTTTGCACTCTAGCGGATTATTTGGGTTTTATAGGTCCTGGGATCTATTCTATTGTTCTTCTGGCTCACTCTTCTTTCTGACTTTTGAGCTTGTTGTTTCTCTTCTGTAGCATTTTCATTTCTGTAAACGCACTGAGATAAAGTGCCTACTTCTACATATCTGGGATTTTGAACACCTTGTGTGTTGTACTCGCACTCAGTTATAAAGTTCCATGGGGGGTTATGATGTTATGCCATTTTGTGCTCATCCACCTTTGTCAAGTGAGCGTACCTTCTATGAAATTAGCCCATGCTATGTGTCGGTGACACCACCCTTTATCCTGTGCTTGTACTTCTGTTGCACTGTTGGTATTCTTGATTCTCCTTTCTGCAGATGTTTCTGGCATTGCATTTCAGTGTTCCTGTCACCTCTCCCTGTTCAACATTATGGGGGGGTCCACCTGTTGGTTCTATTGCTTCCTTGGTTCGATTGATCAGCTCTTCAGACTTTGTCTTCTCTACCTGGTCATGCACTTCAGTGGGGGTTCCAACAGTTTCTTCTGACAGAGTTTACAACTTCATGCTTCAGAGATGCTTCTTTCTCTTTCTTGTTCCTCTCTTTAGGACTTTCCCTAGATTGAAGGCTCAGTTTCCTTCATCTAGTTTAGTTCTTGTACTTGGGTACCTGATTAGGCCTTGTTGCCGAGACCCATCTTTCTTTCTTTCTACAGTAGTTTCCTAGGTTTTGCTTCTCCCTAAGCTTATCTTAAGGGGCGGTGTTAGAGTAATAGTCCTTTGAGTTATTAATTAAATCATTTCGATCTAATTACTAACTCACCTATTCACTCTAGTTTGATTTAGCTAACCTTAGGGTTTCCATTTTAGGGTTTCGTGATTCCTTTATAAGGATTCACCTCTTTTGTTTAGAGATGGAGTTTTTCATCATCACATTGTAATCTACAAACATATCATTAATATATTATTTTCTTGAGCACATGATGTCTCCTCTGGCTTTTTGGCCGCCATAGTTTCTTTCTGCCTTCTGTCTCTGCTTCTTCCATGTGACAGGTTTGCATGCAGGTGTTCTTGGGAGATTAGCTTTCAGCCTAATCTAACACCTCTTTGACCTTCTTGAAATATTGGTATACTATTGATGAGTATCTTACAACTTAAAGGTAAAAAATGGATTCCTAATATGGTAATCATGGGTTGAGGGGCCAAAAAATGTAGTTTGTGAGAGCGAAAACTAGAAGATGACAACAAATTCATAAATTTTTTTTACATCTATTTTTCCTTTTGGTGAGAGCCAAATTTGGCACTCTTCAAACTCTTTTAATTAACCAAGCCCAAGGCTTGGTCATTCCAATCTCTTTAGTGATCACCAAACACTCTAATGGGGACAAAAAGTAAATTGGTATCCTTTTGCCCCCCCCATCTTGGTGCACTTACCAATGTGTTATGTCAAATATGCTAATTGAAGGAAGTCAAAAATATGAGTACATGCATCAGAAAGTTAAGAGAGTCAAATAGAAAAGGGGAAATCCAAATATAGAAAAGAGTTCTTAATACAAAAATTCCTCCATAGTGACAAGAGGATCTACTTGTTAAAAGTGGACAATACTAAAAGAGAAAAGAAAATTAGTATAAGATAAGTACCATCAAGCCCAAGTAAGAGTGAATTATTTGTAATTATTAGAGTTATGATGTAAACAATAGAATCAATATTAGCATAAAATATACTTTAATTTACGATTTCATGTCCAATATTTGAAGACACTAGCATAAATTCCATATTTGAGATTGTTGTTTAGTTTGGGATCATTCTAAATTATCCCATAAATTAACTCATGTACTTATTAATATAATGATCAAGATGGAATTGGGAAATACTGAAATCTAATTTTTCAGTATTTTTTATGTCTCAGTAAACTGCATTTTTGAAGGTCTTCGGGGCATTTTTGGGACTATCTCTCCCAACCCCATGTTTGCCTCCTAGTCTTGGGTCTACAAATTTTGATTATCTTTCCAATGAATTAAACAGTTCTCAAATCAGACCTAGGACTAGAAAGTTATGCCTTCTCCAAGTAGGGCTAATTTTTTATATAGTTTTTTTGAAATTTTTGGTAGTTTTAATAAGTTTATTTGTAATAAAAATTATGATGAATCTTCATTTCATTTCCAAGGTATTCTAGTGACCCTTGGGATCCATCATATTTGTATAAACTCCAATTTTGAATAGAATGGATTACTTTTTGGATTTCGATTCTATTGTTAGTCTTCTGGTTTTTATATTGAACTTGACAATACCGCAGGTATCACACCAGGTATTGTAATTTGATTCATAATTCAGATCAGTGGTATTAGAGTGAGAAAGGTCCTTTATTCCAATTTAAACAAGGTCCTCCTACCAAAGGTTAGGATTGGATACACAAGATTTGTCAAAATATCCACCTTTGAGGCACACACGATCGAAGATGTTAGACGATGCAATTAAGAAGTTGGTGGAAGAGACTTTAAATAAGCAACACGAGGAGATGAAGAGTCAATTCTCACTCCTTCTAAAAAATCAACAACTCTCTGAATCAAGAACAAACTTTCATGGAAATACCCCTTTCAAAGTGCAGGTAAATTTTGACATCCCAAATTTTGAAGGAAAAGTCGATGCCTAAGCTATTGATAACTGGTTATCAAAATTGGATAGATATTTTTCTGTAAACAATTTCGCATATGCAGAAAAAATAATGTTTTCTCTCCTCAAAGCTGAAACCTATGTGAAATTATCCTAGGAAGCCAAATTAGAAAATAAAGAACGAGAATTATCTGATGAAAATGGCTTGGAAATATCTCTTGATAAGAAGCCCACATGGAGAGAATTTGTGGAATACATAAAAGAAGAATACCTTCATGAGGATTTCTATGAACATAAATACATAGAATGGAAGCTAATTTGATAGAAGAGGGATCAATATGTGCAAGATTACACCAACACATTGAATTCACTTTCATAAAAACTTGGTATTGAGGATTCAGAGAAGCATCAAATTTTTTGAATATTGAGACATTGTCAACTGCCTATAAATATGCTACCAAAATTGAAGATAAATCCAAGAAGAAAGGGAAGAGGGACTACTTTGCAAATAATAAGCCAAGGGTTGAAGGTGACAATAAATCTGCAGGGAAAAAGGTGACCAAGGAACCTCACTCAAACTCACCTAAGAACACATGGTGGGCTACAAAAAAGACACAAAAAATATAGGGATGTGGTGTGAGATGCATAAGTCCCAACCCATAATACAAAGGATTGTCGAAGTATTAAAAACCCATGACAAAATTATGAGGAGAGGAAGATGAATCTGAATCATCACCAATAGATACTTCTAAGAAAAAGGAGAATGATTTTGTCATAGAAGAAGACCCAAATTCCATAGTTGCAACTGCTAAATTAATGCATCATGAAGATGAAGAGAGACTTTTTCATTCATAAATGTGGGTTGATGGAAATCCTTTATATTTTATTGTTGACAGTGGGAGCCAAAATAATTTGATATCTAGGGAGACAGTCAAAAGATTGAATTTTAAAGTGACAAGATGCCCACAACCATACTCTATGGGATGGGTAAATGATGGACAAGATATTCAAATAAATCAATAGTGTCATCTGCCATATTCAATCATGCCTTTCAAGGATGAAGTGATATGTGACACGTATCACCGCTGGATGTATGTGATTCCTTGCTTTGGGCAGCCTTACATGTATTAAAGGCGTGGATTATATGAATCCAGGCCATGTAGTGTTACAATCAATTTTGGTGGGAAGAGGTATCGAATACCAGAGGTATGTACAACACAAACTACTTCTTTGATTAGTGCTAAACAATGTAAGCATTTTATTGCTCAAACTGGAGCTTTTGTTCTGCTCATGGTTCACCCTGAACAAACAAATTCAGTTGTCCTTAATACACATGCTAAGGTAGCCATAACAATAAATCAAAAAAATCAGATGGATAAAATTTTGAAAGAATATCATAGTGTGTTTAAATCATCAATGGGAGTTCCAACACATTGTCAAGTCAAGCACTCTATTGATTTAATCCCAGGCACACCACTACCACATGATCCAATATATAGAAGGTTAGTTTTGGAAAATGATGAAATAAAGAGACAAATTAAAGAGTTGATACAGAAAGGACATATTCATCCAAGTGCTTCACCCTTTGGAAGTCCAATTGCCCTTGATAAAAAGAAAGATGGGACATGGAGACTTTGTATTGATTATAGGGCATTGAACAAAATTAGTGTGAAAAATAGATATCCAATCCCTTGAATTGATGATTTTTTGGACCAACTTAGGGGGGCTAATTTATTTACAAAAATTGACTTGAAATTTGGATATCACCAAGTACCAATTGATCCAGTAGATGTGTGGAAGACTACATTTAAATCTAAGGAAGGTTTGTTTGAATGGTTGGTTATGCCTTTTGGCCTAACAAATTCCCCAGCCACATTTATGAGGTTTATGAATGATGTTCTTAGATCATTCATTGATTCTTTTGTGGTTTTTTATTTGGATGACATACTCATCTTTAGCAAGACTTGGTATGAGCATTTGCAACATATTGAACAAGTGCTTTCAACTCTACAACAACACAAAATTTATGCCAACATTGAGAAGTGCTCTTTTGGTATGCAGAGTATTCAATAATTAGGGTATATCATTGTTACTGAGGGTGTTCATGTTGACCTAGTAAAGATTCAAATAATCAGAGATTGGCCATCTCTTCAAACTTTCACAGAGCTTCACAACTTCTTGGCTTTAGCCAACTTCTATCGCAGATTTGTTTTTGGTTTCTCACATATATCATGGCCTCTCAATCAATCAATAAGGGGTGGAGCACAAGAAAAATTTCAGTGGATAGAGGAAAATAAAAAAGCTTTTGAAGAGTTAAAGAAAAGATTATGTTCAGCACCAATACTGGTCCTCCCAGATCTACAACAATCATTTGAGATAGAAACTGATACATCTGATTATGCTCTTGGAATAGTAATCATACATGGGAATCCTGTTTCCTATCATAGTGAACATTTTTGTGATACAGTACATAGGTACCCCACCTATGACAAGGAGTTGTATACTATTGTTCAGGAGTTATAAAGATTCAAATAATCAGAGATTGGCCATCTCTTCAAACTTTCATAGAGCTTCGCAACTTCTATCACATATTTGTTTTTGGTTTCTCACATATATCATGGCCTCTCAATCAATTAATAAGGGGTGGAGCACAAGAAAAATTTTAGTGGATAGAGGAAAAGAAACAAGCATTTGAAGAGTTAAAGAAAAGATTATGTTCAGCACCAGTACTGGTCCAGTATCAGTTTCACTATGATATAGTACATAGGTACTCCACCTATGAAAATGAGTTGTATGCTATTGTTCAGGAGTTGTAAAGATTCAAATAATCAGAGATTGGCCATCTCTTCATACTTTCACAGAGCTTCGCAACTTCTTGGGTTTAGCCAACTTCTATAGTAGATTTGTTTTTGGTTTCTCACATATATCATGGCCTCTCAATCAATCAATAAGGGGTGGAGCACAAGAAAAATTTCAGTGGACGGAGGAAAAGAAACAAGCATTTGAAGAGTTAAAGAAAATATTATGTTCAGCACCAGTACTGGTCCTCCCAGATCTGCAACAATCATTTGAGATAGAAACTGATACATCTGATTATGCTCTTGGCACAATAATCATACAACATGGGAATCCTGTTTCCTATCATAGTGAACATTTTTGTGATACAGTACATAGGTACCCCACCTATGACAAGGAGTTGTATGCTATTGTTTAGGACTACAAACAATGGAAACATTATATACTGGGAAAGGAAACTATTATACATACAGACCATAAACCTCTTCAATTATTGAAAACACAAGGGAAGTTGTAGAATGACATACATCAAAGGTGGCCAGCTTATCTACAACAATTTCACCTCAACATCCATCTTAAAAAAGGAAGCAGTAAAAAAGTGGCAGATTGTTTGAGTAGGCCTCCAATTGCAAGTTTGACAATGGTGCTAGATTCATGTGGTCATCAATCATCCACATAGGAATAAATATATGGTATTGACCCTAATTTTGCTAACATCTATAGTAATTTGGTAGAAGGAAAGTGTGTCTCTAATTTTCACTTGCAGGATGGGTTGCTTTGCCATGTTGGTCATATATGTTTACCCACTGAGGAATGAAAGAAAATGACATTGGAAGCTTACTACAACCATTTTGCAGGACATTTTGGTATTGGTAAGAGTATTGCTATCCTTCAAAAGTATTTCTATTGTCCAAAAATAAAGGAAGATATAATTTCATATATACAATCTTGTGCAACCTGTGCAATTGCAAAGTCAACAAACCGTAAGTTGGGTCTATACTTACCATTACCTGTTCCTAATAAGCCATGGCAGCTTGTTTCAATGGATTTTATGTCTAGGCTTCCAACTACCAGGCGGGGGAATGATTGTGTATATGTTGTGGTAGATAGGTTTTCTAAAATGGCTATCATGGTAGCATGTAAAAACATGATTTTTGCAGAAGAGACTGCCAAGTTATTTTTTGAGCATGTTTGGCCGGTTCATTTTGGTTTTCCCAAAAACATTATTTTTGATAGGGATAGCAAGTTCATCAGCAAATGTTGGTCTACACGATGGGATAAAATGGACACAAAGTTGACAAAGTACACAAAATTCCATCCCCAAATAGATGAGCATACAAAAGTGGTGAATTGAATGATCATTCATATCTTACGGATGTATCATTCAAAACATCCTCACACATGGGATGAAAGCTTACCCTACGTGAAAGATAGCTACAACCGTGCACTCCATAGTACTACAAGGCATAGTCCATTTGAGGTTTGTCTTGGGTATCAGCCATTGGCACCTATGGATGTAGCACTTCCAGTTTTTCAATCTGATAGTGTATTGAATGCTGTCAAGGAGGTAGATAAAGCAAAAAAATTCATTGATAACATTAGACACCTACAACAAAAAGTTCATGAGATTTTGGAGTAGTGTAATCATAAGTATAAGGAAAGGTATGATAATCATCACTTTCAGATTGGTGACAAGGTATGGTTACATATTTATAAAGAGTGCCTTCATGGACCAAACAAGAAGTTTCATCCTCTTCGTTATGGCCCATATACTATTGTGAAGCAAGTTGGTGAGAATGCTTTTGAACTTAATTTTCCATCCTTCTTGGGCCTTCATCCAGTTTTCAATGTGGAATTGTTGAGAGTCTATTTTCCTCCTTTGTTGGACATTTCCCAAGCTACTGAACACATTCAAGTTGTAGAATTATCTACTATTGTTCCAGTCCAGTGTGACCATGTTACTGAAGTCATTTTAAAGAATTTGAGAAATCAGAACATACCTCTTTATCGGGTGGTTCGAGCTAGTCAACATCCTCATCAAGGCAAGTGGTTAACTAAGGAACAAATTGAAGCACAATTTCCTCATTTTTTGTAGTAGATTAGTGCAATGGGGCCCATTTCCTCTCAAGGGGGGAGGAATGATCATGATGGAATGTGGAAATAATGAAATCTAATTTTTTAGTATTTTCTATGTCTCAGTAAACTGCATTTTTGAAGGTCTTTAGGGTATTTCTGGGGCTATCTCTCCCAAGGAGGGGTAACCTTGGTTTCGCCCCTTAGTATTGGGTCTACAATTTTTGATTATATTTCCAACAAAGTAAACGGTTTGCAAATCAGACCTAGGACTAGAAAATTATGCCTTCTCCAAGTAGGCCTAAATTTTTATATAGTTTTTTGAAATTTTTGGTAGTTTTAATAAGTTTATTTGTAATAAACATTATGATGACTCTTCATTTCATTTCCAAGGTATTCTAGTGACCCTTGGGATCCATAATATTTGTATAAAATCCAATTTTGAATAGAATGGATTACTTTTTGGCTTCCAATTCTGTTGTTAGTCTTCTGGTTTTTATATTGAACTTGACAATACCACAGGTATCACACCAGGTATTGTAATTTGATTCATAATTCAGATCATATAATCTAATTGATACTTTTCACAATTGTATTTACTTGAATCCATAGGATGATCCATTGAATTCTAAAGAATTATGTTTCTCCCTAGATCCATTGAGAGTCTTCAATTTGACCTATATTTATTTTTTATTTATATTTTTGGGTAAAACCATGAATGACTTTGGTTCCATGTAAACTTGACATATAACTTCATAACTTAATGAATTGGCTTAACTAGATGGTGTGACCTAATAAAATTCAAAATTGGTAACATTCCATGAAGTGACTTATGGAACCTACCATTAGGACGTCCTAAATATAAATTTGATGAATATTTTATATTCAAAATTTATTAAAATTATTATTCTGAGAAAATCTACTTGATAAAAGAAAAATATAGTTAGGATCTCTTGTTCGACCTTTTATTGAATAGTCTTATAGAAAATATTTTTGAATGGACAATTATAATATACAACTTGGTAAGTTTTATATATTCTAGGTTGATTTTCATTATAAAGGATTATAAATGAAAGGAAAAATACATTACAACAATGCCCATTTTATTTTCTTGAATTCAATATAATTATTTTATAGTAAAGTAAATGGTTTTGAAAGGGCTTTATGAAATTATAAAAATTCTATAGATAACTATATAAATCAAAGCACAAGAAACATAATTAATTACAAGGCTATAAATCACCATTGGCCAAATAGGGATTGGAAAAAGAAAACTAAAGTGTAGTCAATAGTTAGAAAAAATAAAAAATAAAAATAATATAGGAGTCATGTTCTTATTAGATGAATAAATCATTTAGGATCTTCAAAACTTCTAAAGTGCAAGCGAATCCCCATAGATATTCTCTAATTATTAACATATGTTTTTATTTCTCCTCTAGTCCTTTTTCTCAACCCATCTTACAAAATGAATTCTTTCCATTTTTAACATCGATATGGTTCTTCCCTCTGCTAGTAATTTCCAAGGAATGATTCAAAATTGCATCCTCTTGAAATATTTTCACCTCCTAAATATACACAATCTCCTTATATTGAGCAATTTATTGAAAAGGGCCTTAAGGAAATTATTTTCCTTCTCCTTGTACATGTCAATATATAAATATTTTGAGTCCTTGTTTAACCTATGTTTTCTATTGATAACACCTTTCATTAACCTCAAGGAGAGCTAAGCACTTTTTCTAGGGTCTTTTCCTTAGTAGAAAAATTATTAATATGATCTATGGGGTTTGAGGAAATAAGGGACGGGGAATGATAAAAATAGATGATAGGGATATATTTAACATCCTAAATTGTAGTTACAAACTCAATAAGAGGACACATTTAAATAGTAGTGTTATATTTAAGCTCAAACCCCATATTGAACTTGACATATTTTAAGGGGGATATCTTTGGATAATTGGCATCTCTAGCCTTTTCCTAACCATAGAATGTGAATCTACAACTCAAAAAGTAGAACAATCATCGTGTGATAACCATGGGGATATTTGGAAAGGGTTATTGGGTCATTTTCTTCGGTCTTCTTGTTGAATTTAACTAGGTTCTAAGAACAAGATTTACCTTATAAGAAAATCTAGAGCTAATAATAGGTTTACTAGACTAGAAAAGAAGAAAAAATAATGTTTAACAAATAGGCATCTCCCCCCTCCTCTTTTTAGCCCAAGACCATAAGGCTTCAAGGTATAAATAATTCATGATTTGCATGCAAGTGTCCTCCTAGGAAGGTGGATAGATTTTTTTAATATACCATCTCTAGTTTGTAAACTCCTTAATTATCTTAAAAAAAACATTTCTTCATTTGGTAAGGTCATATACCCTTGAATAATTTAATCAATTTTATTAACATGCTAATGACTATGACTATAGTAGATCTTCAAATACCTTTACAGTAGCACCTCTTAATGTAATAGTCACATCCCTCCACATGTAAGAAAAATATATAGATAGTCCAAGGTCACTACCCTCGAGTATTTTAATGTAATAAACATACCCAAGCCTCTTCAAGATATTTTATATAGTGGTATTTTTTTAAGAGTAAAAAAAGATGAAGGTTCCAATCTAAGATGATCTAGTCTTATTTTGATAAATTTGAGTTGGATAAAGAAATAAATAGAGATGTTTTAATTTATACATAACCAAAGAGAAATGGAAATGGATACAATGAAGAATACAATAGAAAACCCAAGTGATAGGGGAAACAACCTTAATATGATTTAGATTGATGAATGAGCCTTTAGACACTTTTTTGAGATTGTACCAACATAATGTTATTTGCATTTTTTAGGAATCTTACTAGCTCAATATAATATCATTTATTTTTCTTCTCTATTTTTAATTTTGGAATTGCATTTTTTTTATAGTTTTGGAACTCTGAAGTTTAGATAATTCATCTTATAAGAAATCTTTCAAGATTCAAATATTTATCATGTATTATGTGACTAACAATACTTTTGGTTGATGTATATCATTTATGATGGTTATCTTGGTTCTTATAGGTTGTTTTCTTTTCTTTGGGAGATTGCATCACCCTGGGTAAGTTTTGTGATACTTTTAGGGTAGTTCTCAAAATCTTGTGATACATGTCTTCAAAAACCTTAAACCTCTATTTATTTTCCTTTCCCTTCTCTCTCATTTGATTTTCTTTAATGTCAAGTGGTTAGTGTATGTTATTCTAGCTTTAGATCTACTAGATTTTGATCTTTTGAATGTAATAAAAAAGAATTATTGTTATCCTCTTTTTTTTTAATGTAACTAATTCATAATACTAAAAGGACGATTAGACAAATAGAACCATTGAATAGAACAAAAACACATTAAACTTTGGATTACCCACATGTTCCTTGACTAGGTGATATCAAATTTGAGGAAACATATTCCCATTCAAGGAAGAAAATATAATAATTTAAGTTGGTTTGTCCAAAAATGCATCAACAAACCTAATTATAAATGCTTTTATAATCTTAATTTATTTAGCATGTATAAGATTATCTTTACCTATAATGAAATTAATGTTATCTTTCTTATGTTTATATTTTAGATAAGGGTGCTTAGGGTTGAGCTCGTCTCCATAAAATATTAAAGCGATCTAATCTACTCATTTTTTTTTGAAGAAATCTATCCTATTAATTTTACTCTATGTGGACCAATGAGTCTTCTAACTAGCTATTCAAATCCATTGAACGAGGTGAAAACAATTAGAGAATTCTAGGCCAAGTTCAAGGTATCAAATTCAATTTGAGACAAGTGGGAGATGCTAACCCAACTTATATCAAAAACAATTTCCACCATGTCAATTTTTCCCTTGAGAACTCAATCAACAATGGTAGGGCTATACCTTACTCATTTCCAAAATTGGGTCTTGTCAAGAGGTGATTGGGTTATAGATAAAAAAGACCAAATAGTCATCCTTGAATTTGAAAGGTGACCCAAAGATAGTTGTTTTTGGGGTCAATACTAGTGGCTACTATGGATCTAACAAGCCAAAGTGTAAGATTCAGCATGTTATATCACCACTACCTTCTTGATGATTGGTGTAGAAGAGGGCATTATTTCAGATGAAGTAAAGGTTGACATCTAATTTGACACATAGATCTGAATGTCCTAAATAGCAACACATCTATTTGATTGGTCAATAAAGACTATTTTACTTGGTGTTTACAAATAAAAATTGACAATCACTTAACATTCCGAAATTAAATTTTACTCTTCATTGAAAAATATTAAAAAATATATCATCTTTAAGATGAAAAACCCTAAAACTAATTTTGTATGAGAAAAATTTGAGCATTCATTAAAGAGCCAAATAGAACTCTTGTATGAATCAATGAAATTAACTTAAAAAAATTGTATAAACAAATCTTTAATAAAAGATCACATAATTTAACACACTACAGTAAAACCAAGCCAACACCTTATTAGGTACAGTCTACGCTCTTACCACCTTAGTTTTCTACTTCTTGCCACCTTAACCAACAAAAGTTTGTTCATTGCTCTTTATGTTGAGTCCACTGATATATCCACAAACATAAACGATAAAGCCAATTACCTCGTTATTCCTCAAATTGTCTTCATTACCCACAAACAGAATGAAATGATATTTTCTTATTGGATTCACAGATAACAGTCTACGGAAGAACATTCTTACAGGCTGTAGGAGATGCTATTCTTTTTTTCATGAAAGTTGAAAGGTGTAAAATGTATGGATATTTTGTCTCATTTCCCTTCTGGATTCCTCAAACTTCCCTGCCCATTCTTCACAAGCTTCCAAAATCCATTTTTTTATATTTCCAAGGAGAGTGTATTCTAGAGAATGAGAATTATGCCTTTGATTCTAACTATTTCAATATCAAAAGAATAGATCCTTCTTCAAGGATGATAAATTTGTCTCATGTCTTGGAAGTAAGCTTTTTGGATTTAAGTAGCGTCCGCCTCTACATATTATTTTGAATGATCAGAGTCACAACTCTTCAACATTGCCACCCATGGAACTATTAAAAAACAAAGCTTATTTTTCAACTGTTAATGTACATATGAACTTAAAGAAGGGGAATCAAATACTAGATACATATACTGTCATAATTTAAAAAAATAAATTATTTCACAATTCTAATAATGAATAATGATAAATATTTTAAATTATAGAATAATAATATAATACCTTTTTCATATAAAAAATAGATGCAATAGAATCATATTCTAAAATTTAAACTAGAAACAAAAACACCAAAAATATAAATCTTCTTAAAACTTTATAAAAATAGTTTATATGACTTAAAATTTATGCTTCATTTACTAAAACAACTTGTACAGGGTCAAAGTAACTTTTTGCTAGAGTAATTTTTGTAATATAACATTGTTAAGGAGAGGATTTGGTAGTTGTAAAGGAAAATAAAACAAGTAACAATAATTAAATGACAAGAATAAAAGTATAATAATGGTTCTTAGCTTAATAATCAAAGAAAACATTGGACTTGATGCCTCAACACTAAAAATACTAGATGAAAAATCAGTGTTCGCCTCTAATCATGATATTATTTGATTTTGTGTATGGATACATTTAGGGATCAAGAATGATTAATGACTACTAATACCTACAAACTTATAGTATGTGATTGTAGACTTATTTTCTCCACTCTACCTTATTATCCTTGAACTCTTCAACATCTTTTGACAAACGTAGGTGTAGCATTGTAAATTGTAATAGTGTGTTTTCTCCTAACTCTTATCCAAGCCTATTTTTGGTTGTTATACTGCATATCTAATGTCACATGTTCACATGGTGATATGAATCTATGTCCTAAACTAAGTGCACCTAATTCTTGCTTCACCCACCCTCTTTTGGGAGGACAATGACACCTTTGGCTACCCTTGTCTGGTCAATGAAATTTTAGGTTGTCATTGACCTACCAAGCCAGGCCCAATTTTGAATATGTTGGCACAAGGTTCCCACTAGTTGTTCCTTGATCCTGATGTATTAATATGATTATTGGAGACCAGTTTGATTCACAAAATATCATGAAAACCCTATATAAGAGAATTATTTCAATTCATTTTCACATCATCATACATCTAAAAAATCTAATATCAATCAAGCATCAAGAATCCAAGTGAAATTTCATCCCACCATATCCTTCAAGCATTCTTTAGATCTAAGCATTGTGGAGTAGCAATTCACAACAATTTTCATGCAAGCATGTTTCCATGATTGATCTCCTTTATGTCTTGTCACACGTGTCATGTTATTGTAAATTCACACTTGCGATCATATTCAAAGAGAATTATTTCATCAAGCTTGAGGTATAACATTCAACATTCTACTTCAAAGCTTCCTTTTCAAATTCAAGATTAATTCCAAACTTGGGTTTTCTTTAGGCAAACCTTTAACAATCCAATACTATTTTTTCTCTTTTATATGTGCAGGTGACAAGATCTAAAGTCACAAATTTGGATTAAAAAAGAGTAGACATAACCCTATTGAAACCAACTTTTAAAGAGGCAAAAAAGTTGGGTCAATATCAATTTGAACTGGCATCGTCTAACACTTTTATAATGAAACTTTTGGGAAAGGTTCTAAACAAAATTCTGAACTAGGAGACACAATTTTTATCCACATCCAACACTCCTGAGTTAATATTAATTTAAATTGATATTTACCATCACTTTTAGACTCAAATTTCAGGCACATGCTCCTCTATTTCTCCTCTTTCTCAATTTGTACTCCATGTCTACATATCTAGTTTGAGACTTTTTGTGCATGTTAATTACTATCAATTTTACCCCTTTGGCCATAGATATGACATTCAATTCACATATTTCAATAGCTCATTTTCAACTCAATTATGGAGTGAACATAAATCCACCTTGTACTCAATCCTTTTCAATTAGATTTGAGGTTGGGTCAAGTGGATTTTCTCTCATTCTAAGGTAATACTTGTGAAATAGGTATATTTCCTAGTTTACATGCATAAACTAGTGAACACCCATTTTCATACATTATATTTTATTGAATGAGGTACTACTTACATTTTGCAAACTTTTGATTTTTAGATCTGATTTACATGAATATATCATTTATGAGTATCTTGTTTTTGTTGATTAACTGATGAATATATGATGGAGATGATGAAGACCGAGTGATACCGAGTATCATGATTGTAGAAATGGTTAGATCAGTTGTTGTTTTGTCATTGATGTCAAGCAATTGATTAATTGATTTTTATTGTTACCATATCTTAAGAGGAGAATTTAAATGGGTGACAAATACAGATCAAACAATGATGAAGTAATGATGATAAAGTTGTTTTCTACTATATATTTGATGTTATCAAATCGGTACAATTGATTGATCAATTCAGAAACTGCAAAGAATTAAAGTTATGACTCAAAGAGTTACTTTATCGAGCTAGACAGAGTCATTCGGTGGAATGTTATATGAGTCAGTCACAAGTTACCGAGCACCGAGTGAAAGTCATGCACCAAGCACCAAAGATGAGTTAGACACAGAGAAGTGAATAAATTCAATTACCGAGTTGCAAAGCAATTTGTTACCGAGTACATGATATTGATTGTAAATGATGATAAGATTGAATTTAATGTGAAAAAATGATGAGATGGATGAGGAAATTAATTAAATGATGTTTGTTACAAGATCTATGAATGGGAAAATTCAATGTGAAAATCTAAGGCAAAGATCAAGTGGTTAAACTGAATTGTGAAGAGTTCCAAGAAAAGTACAAGTTCTGAGGTAAAAGTGAGATGGTTTACCGAGTTGTGAAATATGAAGAAGATGATTGAATGACTGAGCGCAAATGAAGGAAAATAAAATTAAGGAGATTAAGAGGCAAAAATATGTCTATATAAAGAATGATAAATATGAACAGAGCAAGCTGCTAGTGAATTGAACAGAGAAGAAGAAGCTGAAGAACAACATTTACTGAGAAAAATAGAGAAAAAAAGATTAAATAATCTACACTCTGAGAAAGAGATCAATGGAGTATGTGATGCAAGTATTCAATTAAGAATAAAGGATCTGACACACGCAAATGTAGTTTCTATATTTACAGATCAAAGTTTAATGTTTCTTATTAAAATTTGTAATAGAGAAATCTCTTAATCGAGTGGATTTAACGGTCCTATTTGTAAAACCTAGAATTAGGTGACATTCTAAAAGAGTGTTTAAAGACCTATAACAAGGCCACTCCTAACAGGGTGAAGATCTTGACAAATATGAGGTAAATCCCCTAACAAGGACACATTTAGCAAATGTGTTTGTAATCTTTAACATGATAAGTTCTTAACCGAGTGTACTTCATAAGGGTACATTTTTATTGTGGGTTACAGTTCCCATAGAGGTTTTTCCCAAATTGGGTTTCCTCATTAAATCTGGTGTCAACATAGTTAAATATGGAGTTATATGAGTTAATATGATGTTGCTAAGTTTGAATGATTGATTTACATATATGAGATGTATTGATGTTTAAGTTATTGAGTTTATTGGTGAATTGGTTATTTACTATATTCAGCATTATCGAGGGAATTAGTGAGTTCAGTTTTAAAGTATTTAAGTTTTGATTTGTCTGATTCACCCCCTCTCAGTGGGACCAACAATTTTGATCATAATGCATTTAATGAATGAAGTTATTATATTCTTTTTGTTAGTTCAATTTCAAGTTTTATCTAAGATCTTCAAGATGTTCCCCTTTATTCATATGATGATAAATTTATTCTTCCTTCCATCCATGTAACTATGATTTATCCTCTCCCAAAATTGGTCGCACCCATGACAACATTTTGGTACAAGAAGATATTATCAATACTTCTTTCAAAGATCTCCTTCATAGGGAGAAAGAGCTTAAGGAATAATGTTGATCCTTCTCCTAAAATGTACCTCCTTTAAAACCTTGGAGCAAGAGAATGACACCATTAAGATCTACCTTCATCACAATTTTCCTACCATGCACTTGAATTATCTTCCATATAAAGAGGATGATATTTAAATTAATCACACTTCTACCTTTCATAAAGTATGTTTTTCCTCAGCATAACAAAAAATTATATGCAAGAAAGGAAAATCATGTTATAAAAGATACAACTCAATAAAGGGAAAGTGGATCCTTGGGAATGATAGAAGATTGAAAAACTACCCTTTCTCCCTAAGCACGGAGACAAGGATAATAAAGGCTATTATGTTTCTCATAAAGTATGTAAAATTGTACCACCATGCATAACAAAGAGTCCCCAATAAGGTACCTACCAATTTTACATAGTGGGGAGACACATAA
Source organism: Thuja plicata (assembly GCA_018584345.1). Lineage (NCBI taxonomy): Eukaryota > Viridiplantae > Streptophyta > Pinopsida > Cupressales > Cupressaceae > Thuja > Thuja plicata. Next base: position 632,978 of record MU223315.1, on the reverse strand, counting down.
TCAGTGAAGGGAGTACTAAGGCACAATATTGAGATTGAGAAAATTCATGATATCTATTGTAAGATGAACAAGAGCTCTCTATCACATAAATCTTGAAGAAATTGTTTAAACTGGATGCAATCAGAAAGAGAATGAGAATAATTATAAATAAAAATATAATGCACACCATTATTATTTGATTTGGGATTCTTTGGATAGTGGAAAAAATTTAATGTAAGGTTTTTGTCATATTTAAGTCTCCAAAAGATTTTTTTTTTTCTTATTTCAAAACACTCCTTAGGAGGTAGAAAGTTTACTTCTTGTGGTAAAATATTTTTTAATTAAGGTAGAGGATGATCGTTGGTTATTTGGTTTTTATCTTGTTGACATGAGTTAGAAGTAGAACCACTTGTATTTGGTCTATGTTTTCTTTTTTATTTAGGAAAGAAAGAAGTGATCAAATGTTCTTGAAGAAGGTCATGAAATTTCTTGAGTTGTGAATCCTAAGCCTTCTCTAGTATATTATGATGGAGGAGGGTCTATAGGGACCTTTATTACTTGTTATATCTTTCCAAGATCCTTTCCACTATATCCTTTTTTAGAAATCATGTAATGACTTACTTCATAGTAAGTCTTAAGTTTTGAAGGTGAAGGACTTTCATCATGGAACTTATTGAAACTTGTTGTGTAGGGGTGAACAAAAGGATTATTGATCTTCATCAAAATATTCTTAACCCTATCATCATTCATATCCACTTTTCTAGTTTGGGAAGAAGTAGGATCATCTAACTATTCATCTTTGCTTAATTAGGAGATAGATCATGAATGAAATGCATAACATCATCTTGTCTTAGAATAGGTTGATGGTTAAGATAAAATCTAGGAGAATTAGGTGTTACAATAATTGAGAGGGGGGGTGGGGTGAATCAATGGCCTTAATAATTATTCCAAAAATTCAACCAAAAACTATTCTCTGAAATATAATACCTTCAGTTATCTTATAGTCCTAATTTTATCAAGATGTATGCCATAAATAATCTATAAGAAAATATAAACTGCCTGGTAAGATATACTGTTTTATCTTTTCTGGACTTTATCGAGTAGCAAAAAAGTAAACTCAGCGTTAATCGACCAATCCATTTTCAATAATGTGTAAAACAAAATATCAATGAAATGAAACATATACACATTTGACACGTAGGTTTTTAATATGGAAACCCAATATGGGAAAAACCACCTGGGACTGGTAACCCAAAATAATTTCACTCTTCTGAAGTGAGCTCAGTGAAGAGCCAACCCTGTTAAAGGTTACAATACACACTGTTAAGTGCGACCTTGTTAGAGGATTTAAAACCAAAAGTTTATCTTTTGACCTAGCACTCACTACAAGAAAACTTTTTGATACTCTTGAGTATCTCAATACAATAAGGACTGTTAAATCCAACTCGGTTAAGATATTTTTTGAATCAATGGTTAAATTGATACAGTAAATGATCTGTTCAAAATACAACTTTGATATGCAAATATTGAGATATATTGTTAGTTCAATAATACTTCTCTGATCAATATACACTTTAGTTCCTTTGCTTTCTTTCTTTATTCTGCTCGGTGAATGCTCTGTCCTCTGTTGCTCGGTGTCTATAGAATTCCTTGGCTCTATTCATCAACTTGTATGATCAGATCTGCATGAAGAATTCTATCTTCACACAAAATATATTCAACATTCCTCTCTTGATAATGAATTCCTTATCTCTTTATATAGACATGATGAGTTGCTCAATCTCATTTTTTTCATAGATATCTCCTTGATCTGTAAAAATTGCCATGTGTTTCTTTATCCCATAAATATCTCCTTTAGTTTTATTTTGTAAATCTCTCCTTGATAACTATGAATAAAACTTGCTTTAAATCTCCTTCCATGCTTTAGTTTAACTGATCATTAAAAATAAAGCAATCAATCAGTCAACCCTAAATTGTAGCTCTGTCTGCTAATAAATTTTGTCATTCTTTAACTCCAGTTATGCTCGGTCATCATCTTCAGTTATGCTTGATCATTAACGCCAGTTATTGCAGTTCTCGGTATACACTTGCTTGGTAACATTTTCTCGGTAACATTTGCTCGGTATACACTTGCTCGGTATACGTTGTGAACTGCTCGGTGTTCACTGTCACTCGGTGTATACATAATTTTTATATTTTACCAAAAAAATAAACTTTGTCTCTTCAAATCTTCAAGGTTATGACAATATGTGTATGAGAAATCAAACCATATCAAGTTGACATCAATGGAGATACAATACATTAACTGATTTAATGTCTTGCATTCACTTTTGCAGCTCGATGATCATCTACTTATCATCTTCAAACATTCAATCAGTTATAGTTCATCAATCTCTCCCTTGGCATTGATGGGAACATACTATGAAATATGCAGTATAAAACATGCCATAACATACCAAAATTATTGTTCTATAACCAATTCAAATATATGAATCTCGGTAAGCTCTTCTAGCTTAGATTTAATATGTTTAGTCACAAAAAAAATGTTTACCATACGACTCTCCCTGTAGATTTGATTCTGCTGCGTGCTCTCCCTTTCTTCATTCCCTTCAATGGATAGGTGTAGCAATTTTTTATTTTGATTATGTCTCTTGTAGACTCTCTTCTCCCTTTTCTGGATAGATATGTAGTGTTAACTCTCTCTAATTCTCTCCCTTTGATGGATGGTTTTAGTGAATCTTTCTCTCCATTGAATCTCAATCTCTTCTCCCTGATGGATATTTTATTAAATTTTTTTCTCCCTTTGAAAAAAATGCCAAAACAATATACAACTTTGTAGTAACAAACAATATCTCTGGTGTGTGATTCAGATAAGTACCTTCGGTGTACTGATATGTCATTGCAGTTCATATCTCATCTTGCATCAACATGATTAATCTTCTGATAATGTGTAGGCTGATGCAACCTCCTAGTCATCTTAGTGATCAGTACATAAGGGACGAACCCGAACTCTATTCCTCAGGTATTCATATGTATCTTTTGGCAATGGTTTTTTGAATATTTTTGCTAGTTGTTCTTTGGATTGTACATATTTCAGTATTACCTTTTTCTCTTGTACTTGTTCCCTCAAGTAATGATACTTAATAGATATGTGCTTTGTCTTATCATGCATCACAAGGTTCTTTGAAATGTTTATAGTAATTGTATTCTCACAATAGTTAATTACTAGGTCAAGAATTTCCTCATTCATACCTTTCCGCAATTGCTTGATCCATGCAATGTTAGAGCAATTTGCAATAAAAACTACATATTATGCTTCTGCAATTGATTGAGATATGCATCCTTGCTTTTTACTTATCCATGTGACAAGTCTGTCACCCATAAAGAATGGTCCTCCTATAGTGCTCTTTCTATCATCTATGTTTCCAGCCCAATCAACATCAGTATAAACTTGTAGCTAAAATTTGCCTTCTTTATTGTACCACAAACCATAGTCTTCAGTATTCTTCAAATGTCTCAAAATTCTTTTAACAACAGTCATGTGTGATTCCTTAGGGTTAGTAGAGAATCTTGCAGCTATACCAACTGCATTTTCTATATCAGGTCTAGTGTGTACAACACACATTAGTTTACCAATCATAGATCTGTATAAGGTCTGATTTACCTTGGTTGTCTTATCTTCCTTTATCAATTTGCATCCAGTTGCCATAGGTGTTCCAAATGGTTTGGATTCCTCCATGTTGAATATCTTTAGAACTTCTTTGATGTATTTGGATTGTGTGATGTAGACGCCTTCAGCCTGTCGTAGAATCTGTAGACCAAGAAAAAATTTGATCTCTCCAAACATTGACATTTCAAGTTCTTTGCTCATTTCATTAGCAAATGACTTCATAGGATATCATTACCTCCAAATATGATATCATCAACAAATATCTCAGCAATCAAAGTCTTATCATCAGTATCTCCTTTCAAATACAAATTACTATTGTCACTTGTTATAAAAGAATCCAATACTAATGAGATAAGAGTGAAGTCTTTCATACCATGCTCTCGATGCTTGTTTCAATCCATACAAGGCTTTTTGTATTTTACAAACCATGTTCCTCTTGTTAGGATCAACAAACCCTTTAGGTTGTTCAATGTATACCTCCTCTTCTAGTATTCCATTCATAAATGCTGATTTAACATCGATTTGGTATACTCTGAATCCTTTAAAAGAAGCATAAGCAAGTAGAATTCTTACTCCTTCTAGTCTAGCAATGGGTGAAATTTTTTCTCCATAATCAATACCTTCTTCTTGTGCATACCCTTTACATACCAGTCTTGCTTTGTTCCTTGTGACTTCTCCATTCTCATTAAGTTTGTTTCTGAAAATCTATTTGGTGTCAATGACATTTTTTTTCACTCGGTCTAGGTACTAATGTCCATGTTTTATTCTTCTCAATCTGTTCAATCTCTTCATTCATTTCACTTACCCATTCTTGATTCTCAAGTGTAGCATTAATAGATTTAGGCTCAAAATCACAAATCAAACATCTATTGTTAAGTGACTGACTTCTTGCTCTCATTCCTGCTCTTTTTCCCCCAATGATCTAGTCCTATGGATGATGTCTTCTAACATATTTAGAAAGTACAGGTTCATATCTTTGTTCTTCATTTTGATCTTCATCACTCGGTTCAACATTGTGATCATTTTCATGATTTTTGGTGTGTGCATCCTGTTGCTCAGTTGCATTGTTCTGTTGCTCGGGAAAGATGTCAGGTTCTTCTATGTAGAATTTTTTTTTGTAATCTTCATGTTCCTTCTTTCCTCATCATTTTTATCTGCAAATTCATCCACTTTAATATTTTCACTCTCAATGATTTTGTTAGCAGATTTGTTTAGACATTTATAGGCTTTTCTTTTAGTAGAATATCCTACAAATATTCCTTCATCACTTTTAGATTCAAGTTTCCCATTTCTATCATCTTTCAGTAAATAACATTGACTACCAAAAATTCTAAAGTAACTCACATTTGGTGTGTATCCATACCATAGCTCATAAGGTGTCTTATTTGTGTCTTTTTTCAATTGAACTTGGTTTAGTGTATAGACAACAGTACTTACAGATTATCTGCAAAATATTTGTGTGATACCTTTTTCAATAATTAGTGTTCTGGCACAATCAAAAATTGATCTATTCCTCCTTTCAACAATCCCATTTTGCTGTGGTGTTCTTGGTGCAAAAACTTGTCTTGTAATCCCATGCTCATTACAAAAGTTAGTGAATTCATCATAAATAAATTCTCCTCCTCTATCTGATCTTACACATTTCAGCTCTTTTCCACTTTGTTTTTCAACTTTAGCTTTATACCATTTGAACATTTTAAATGCTTCAGATTTCTCTTTTAAGAATATGACAATCATCATCCTAGAATAGTCATAAAAAAATAGAATAAAGTATCTATCACCATAATACCTCTTTGTTCTCATTGGTCCACATAAGTCAGTATGGACTAAATCTAGAATAACATTAGATGTGTAGGTTTTTCTCTTGAAACTAGACTTTGTCATTTTTCCTTTGTGACAATTCTTTCACATAACATGGTCGGGTTTTGAAATACTTGGTAAGCCTCTTAATTTTATTTTCTTACTTATCTTAACCATGTTGTTAAAATTCAAATGACATAACCTTTTATCCACAACCAAATGTCTTCATTTCTAGCCAATAAACAAGTGGTCTCAATATTATCAAGATATAATAGATTACCTTTTGTTTGTCCACTAGTACCGATCAAGTTTCCTGTTCCATTATAGATCATTGCCTTTTTTTCTAAAATGCAACTTGATGTCCTATGTTGTTCAGCTATGAAACACTCAACAAATTATAGTTAAGTCCTTTCACCCAATATGAATTTTCACATCTGATCAGATTATTCAACATGATGGTACCTTTTCCTTCATCTGGGCAAGGTGAGTCATTACCCATCCTAACTGATCCACCATTATAATATTCAAAGGTTTCAAACTTTTCTTTATCTCCAGTCATGTGATGAGTACATCCACTATCAATAATCCAGACATGATTTTTGCTAACTTTAGATATGAGTGCTATTTCTGATGACCTTATGGAAAGACATGTTGTCAGTTAGTACCAAAACACTTAGTCATCACAAAGTTGACCGAGCTAGCAGTGAAACCCAAGCAATTACAATGTAACCCGAGCAGTGGCAGTGTCAACTGAGTAGACAATAGTAATTAGTATTACCCGAGTGATCAATGTAGCCCAAGTACATAGAGTAGCCCGAGTGCCAGAGTTTAGTATGTTGCCCGAGTAACAACATAATGCCTGAGTGGACTACTGGACCCGAGTAATAGTTTTGGGACAACTTAGCTTATATTGTTTGATATTAATTTATCTTATGGAAGCCAACTTACATAAGTATTTGATCTGGATAAGGTATAAATACAAGGTACTTTGTTTATCCAAATAAGTATGTAGAAGTGTGTATGCGAATATGAAGTGGAAAATTGTTTAAGATACTACAATAGTATAAGGAACATCAGAGACTCATCCATCATAGTCAGGTGATTAGTTTTTATTATTGGATCTTATTTCAACAAATTAGAGTTGCATTGAAGATCATCTACTGGTTCATCCTAACAGGTGTATAAAAAAAACCTCTAACAAGGTGGACTTAACAATCCTTTACAAATCTCCTAGCAAAGTTGCATTACTGAATTGTATTGTACTAAATACTTTCACAAGGTGGACCTAACAGTCCTTATTTATCCTAACAGAGCAAACCATTAGAAGTGGTCAATTGTAAGCTTTAACAGGCTAAATTTATATTGCATTAATAAATCTTGTGGGTACCATCCCCACCCCAGTTTTACTTTCTTTTTGGAAGGTTTCTGGGTAATCAAATATTGTGTCAAGTGTTGTGGATGTTTTATTTCTTTTCATTTCATTCATGCAATTAGATTAGATAATCTAACAAAGGATTAAGTTTTATTAGTTCCTGATTCACCCCCCGTCTTAGTCAACTAGCCTCAACATATTTACAACAATTGGTATCAGAGCTAATGGTTCTCTTAATAGAAGTTTAACAACTTGAGAAAAGATCAGAGGCAATGGAAATATATAGACTAGAGAAACCCATTGAAAATGAAAAGATAGATCTACAAGTGGCCATGGATCAGATCAAGAAACTCAAGGAGAAGCTCTCTCTTTCCCTAAAAAAAAAGAAAAGATTTAGTAGTACATATGAATGAAAAAAGTTACATAGAAGAAATAATTGAAGACATATGCAAAGAAAGAAGTTCTGAAGAAGAAAATGCAACAATTGAAGACCTACTTGCAAAGAATCTCAACTTACATGAAGAAGTCAGAAAGTTGAAAAGAGAACAATAAATTCATTCAGTTAAAATATGTGAAGTCATGGAACAAAAGAATCAAGTAGAAAATAACAGAGAAATGACACAAGAAGATAAAAGATTGCTGAGTACAAGATTAGAATAAAAAGAAAAATAAATCCATCATTTTTCATTTCAGCAAGCATATATGATAAATCAACTCAATTATGTAAATCAAGAAGTTATCAATCTGAGGACAGAAAATGAAAGATTGCAGAATGATCTCAATACTAAAAAGAAAAAAAATGAGAGTATAATGAATTCAAAGGTAAGCATGGATCAGTTGACAAAGCAAACTCAACTCAGACATCTTGGATAGACTGGATTAGGTTATACTGAACAAGGTGAATCCTCATAGAAAGGAACTCAAAAGTATAAAAAACCTACTTGTAATCACTGTGGCAAGATAAGACACACAACAAATAAGTATTGGAGCAATGGCAAATCAAAGTTTAATGGTAAATGCTACAGATGCAATAAACATGGACATAGGGCAAGTGAATGCACTGAGAAACCTAAGTTTGAAGAAAAATGTTTCAATTGTAACAAACAAGGTCACAAATATTACGAGTACAGAACTAAGAAATGAAACCCTGCTGAACAACTAGCTAAATCAATTTTTGGTTGGGATTACAACACATGGAGTAGATGTTGTCACTATGGTGAATATGGGCATATTGGTGCAAATTGTGTAAAGAATCACCTCAGAAAAAGGAATCCTACTAAGAGATGTTATGTATGTAAACAACTCGGTCATCTAAGCAAGAATTGCATGAACAAAGAAAATGTGGATACTGGTTTTGAGAAAGGCAAAGCAAAATTTTTAGAAATTAGAACTTAGTTGAATCAATAGTGGGTAAGGAAATATCCTAAGATTTCAGATCAAAACAATGAAGGATCAAATGGCACCCAAAGCAGTGAGTTGGGTGGATCTACCATCTCCGAATAAATATGCAAGGATACTACTGGAACTGTGCATACAAGCCATCCTACATCACTTGCAAACATGCTAACAAGTCCAAATCAGCATATTGATGCACTAGGATACATTATAGTTTTAACCAACTCAGGATCTCAGTAACACCCAAGTTACAAAGACTTAACCAAGTTAAGTCGGGTTGTTGGTTTTGAGGATACAAAAGTTAGTTTTTGTCGAGCTTCATTCTGAGCTATGCCAGCTACCATGTACAGAGCATTTAATGAAAAATCTACGTTAAGATATCTTATAAAAGATGAATTGGAAAGGTTATTGTTTACAAAGTTTTCAGTTTGCAGAGAAATTCAGAGAAAATTTATGTTTGAAAGCTTTAAGTTGCAAAGTTTTATCGAACCTCCAAGCATAATGGCATCTAAATCTAGCAAAAAGGTTAAGAAAGGATCTGAGATGTTGGTTAGGAATGCTATCTGCGAACCTCCAAAGTTTAAGCTTCATCTAGTGATTGCAGAGGAGATAGACCCAATGGGACCTCATTCCCTAATTCCTCATACAGTATTGTAGATCAACGACATTCGAGCATTCTATCATTGCACAATTAAATAGCTGGGGACATTGGAAATGAATAAAACATATGAGAAACTCTGTGAAGCCAGAACATAAACACCTTGAAGTCAAGGGTTTGACTCATATCATGCATATGCCACATAATTTCCAAATTAAGTGGATTATATTTGTTCTGAGTTGTGTTCACAACATGCATCTATGGATGGAAAAACCAGTGAAGATTAACAAGACAATGGTACACCGTGTTACATGGTATCCTATGCTGGACAAGTCAAAAGCTACCAAAACCCTACCTTAGGATGACCTAGCTAAGAAGACTCTTACCGAGTGGGATGGAAGAGGCATGAGATTAAATAGAGTTACAGACATGGAATTAAAGTTTGGGATTCATGTTATTGTACATAAAATATATAGTTATAGATGACCTAACAACGTACTATGTGAGGCTGTGGACATGACATACAAGGTGGTCAAGAAAAACCTCTCATGCAACCTTGCCGAGTTGTAGCTCATTCAATTGAGAAAGAACATGGAAAGGATCCGGGCATCAAAGACCAATCCATGTAAGTTTGGTTCACTTCTGGTCTGCATATTCTTTTATATTCAAAAATTCTTCCTTGATGAATTAGGAGACAATTTTGAGAGCATCATGGATGCATATTTTGAGGAATTCAAACATAAGATGCATAATAGGTATATAATTCCTAAGCAATTTGTTGAAGACCACAAGGATGATGTTTTTTTCCTATTTGACTATGATAAAGTATACATCCAGGCAGTCAAACCTAGGGTTGCATGGGTGAAACCTGTTAGAGTACATAGTTTTCCTCACTTTTAATTATATCATGTTGATATTAATTATTAAGTTAGTCATACTCTATTTTTCACTTAAGCTTTCTCTTAGGTTAGTATTTTCTTTTTTTTAGGGTTTTATTCACCTTTAAGGTTGAATGCTTGTATTTTGTTTTTGTATACTCTCTGAATACAGCTTTTTGCTCTGCCATTTTTGAGCACAGAAGGGTTTCTTGTCTTTTGCTTCCTTGCTTCATTCTTGTAATAGGTCCTCTTGCATGCAGCTGCTCTTGGGATTCGGTACTATTTTTATCAGTTCCTACATGGTATCAAAGCCTTGCTGTTGTGGCTTGTTTGAGTTCTGTTGAAGCAAGCTCTTCGCAGTACGAGGGTTTGAAGCTTTCAAATTTTTTTGGTATTTTTTATTGGATTTGGGGGGTCTCTATTTTTTGGAGCACTTTGGACCAAAAATGACCTCACGGTTGCGTCTGGAAGGCCCAAAAACCCTAAAATCCATATAAAATACATCTGATTTGGACACCAGAGCGTCTGGGAGAAATTTCTTGGCCTATTAGGGCTGTACGAGCACGAGAAACGAGGTAGAATTTAAATTTTTTTCAAAAAAATAAAAAAAATATTAAAAAATGCATTTTTAAGCATTTTATTTTGGGTTTCCAGAGCGCGCCGCGAACGTGCCACCCTGGTGCCACCCCGCAGACACCCCAGCCCGGCTCACATAGGCCCGTGCCGCCCACCGGCTACCTAACACCGACGGAGCAGCTCCCCCACCGACAGCGCCACCAGCAGCTGCACTGCCGCCTGGGAGCCGCCCAGGAGCGGCCAGCCACCAGTCTATCGCCAACTTGCCACCAGTGCCTACGGGTGACAGAGGTGACGTCAGCCCCCCGGTTTATTACTTTTCCGGCCAAATTCAAAAATTTTCGGCGGATTTCAAATTTTTCGGTGGCCTTTTCAATTTTATAGCGACCAGATTTTTTTTCGGAAAACAGGTGACGGGCGTCAATTTTTTTGCCGCATACGAGCGACGACCATTTGACCATCAAATTTTATCCTGTGCCTGGTTTTTTCCAGTGAGTTGATTTTTGGAGGGGCACTTGGTTTTTTGGCCATATCTTGGGCATACGGTGTTCATTTTCAAAAAATAAAATATCATCGGAAAGGTGTTTCTGAGATGGACATGTTGATGCTAGTCTTGATCACTGGTTCTGCCATTTGAGCTCCTATTGTTTGCATCAAAGTTGAGGATTTATTTTCCTCCTTCTCTACCTCTGGACCTCAGGTTTTCCTCTTGTTCTTTGTATTTTTTGCTTCATCTTGTGGTGTACGGGAGTTAGTTTGATAGTTTGTGGGGGGTGCATATTTCTTTCTGTATTTTCAAATTTAGAGAGACCCTTTTGCTTCCATTTTATTCTCTCAATGTCAGACACATTCATTGTCGTTCTGACTCCACATAACTACCACACATGGAAGCCACAAATGACTAGACTGCTCATGTCATGAGCTTTATGGTCCTGCCTGGATACAGTTCAACCAGTTCTATAGAGGCCTTATGAGGCTCTTATGCACAGAAATAGGATGGATGAGGCAATGGGCCTCATTGCCATGAATATTTCAGATGGGTTGTTGTTCCACTTGGATGGTCTGACCACACCTAGGGATATGTGGGACAAGTTTTCCACATTGTTTGGCACCATGAATCAGTTCAGGATTCTCCAGATAGATGCAGAGTTCACCTCCTTGGCACCTGAATCATTCACCAGCATTGAGGACTTCCTGATGAAGTTCAAGTCTCTTCGATCTATTTTACAGGTTGCTGGAAAGACAAAGTCAGACAACGAGTGTATCTTTCTGATACTCTCAAAGCTTCGTGGCCCTTATCAGATTTTCACTTCTACCTTCTACTCCACTATGGATGCACTGGGTGCACAACATGTTATTCCATCTTTTGAGACCTTTTGTGACAAGTTAACTCGTGAGCAGTCCAAGCTCAGTTAGATGGATTCTCTTACAGGTTCACAGTCACAGGCATTACTTTCCAAGTCATCTCAGGATACACAGAAGCCAAAGTCAAAGCAGATATCTGATTCCTCTTCTCAGCACTCTACTAGCCCACCACCTCCTTCTAAGAGGGAGAAAAAAAAGACTCAGAACCCTACATGTTCCTATTGTCAGAAGGGGCCCCATGACGAGTCACAATGTTTTTAGAAGAGATTTTATGGCTATGAGAAATAGATTGTAGATTTGCAAGCTCTCCTTCAGAAGAGCACTATTTCCTCTCCATCCTCTTCCACCTCACAGGGGTCTTCTTTTCAGTCTTCTACCTCATCTTCAACATCTGGACAGGATTTTGGACAGGGTCATGCATTACGGGCTTCTGTTGCATCCCCTTCACAGGTCCCTTGGATACTAGATTCAGGTGCTTCTCACCATATGGCATCTTCTTCGAAGATCTTCTCTTCTATTGAGGCCTCTCCTATTCCCCACATTCTCATGGGGAATAACACTGTTATGCCAGTCTACGAGAAAGGTTCTATACACATTCAAGATGGCACATTCAATGATGTATTGTATGTCCCATCTTTGACTGCAAACCTTCTCTCAATTTACTAGATTACACACAGTGGATCAGGGAAGACAGTTGAGTTCACACCAGATTCAGTCTTCATTTGAGATAGTGTGACAGGTGGCATTGTTGCTACAGGGACAGTTGATCATTCCACCCATCTCTACACCTTCACACATTTTGGTCCACCATCTCCATTATTGGAGCTCATCTCTCCTCTTTCGCAAGAGCATCATGTGGTGCAGTTAGGTCACTTGAACCTCTGTGTTGTTCCTCAGACCACTGCTGTGACTGCCACACCACATCATGTTGAGGTTCTTTCTCTTCAACATGACTCTTCTTCAGCACTTCCAGACCCTCCAGCTCCATTCATCAAGCCACCAGGTGCAGTTGTTGAGGATTCTACCGAGGACACTCATCTCCTCTCTCATGATAGTGTCAGCACACCTGTCATACCACTTGCATTGGGGACTCCATTTTAGGATCCTCGTGTCTTCTCATTTGAGCATCAACTCGGCCTTCCAGTGACACCTCATCTTTTGAGGTCACCTCTTTAGTGCTCACTTCCTTTCACTCCTTTGTATTGGAGTCATGGTGGTCTGTTCATTGATCCAGGGGTTCTTTCATTCTGGGGGGGCTTTGGAGCCTTGACCCTCTCTCACGGGGGGGTTGGTTATAGCATGCATTGTACTCATGGATTTGAGAGAGAGTCTCTTGAAGTCATCCTTTGTCTTTTGCTTTCTTTTATATCTCTTTTTGGAGAGGAGTTTTTCCCACTGGGTTTTCTCTTTTATCTTCGGTTCACAGAGATTTCCTTGTATTGGGTACCTGATCAGGCCTTATTGCCAAGACCCATTTCTTGATTTCATAGCTATGCTAGGTTTTCTTACCTTCTGAGCTTCGCTTAAGGGGGGTGTTAGAGTACATAGTTTTCCTCACTTATTAATTATATCATGTTGATATTAGTTATTAAGTTAGTCATACTCTATATTTCACTTAAGCTTTCTCTTAGGTTAGTCTTTTCCTTTTTTTAGGGTTTCATTCACCTTTAAGGTTGAATGCTTGTATTTTGTTTTTGTATACTCTCTGAATACAACTTTTTTCTCTGCCATTTTTGAGCATAGAAGGGTTTCTTGTCTTTTGCTTCCTTGCTTCATTCTTGTAAAAGGTCCTCTTGCATGCAGCTGCTCTTGGGATTTGGTACTATTTTTATCAGCTCCTACAAAACCTCTTGCATATGAGGTTAACATATATGAGACCAAAAACATCATTGAGGCTCTTGTGAATGAGCCCGTTGATCCCAAAGCACCATACTTTGGTACATATGGAGAAGCCAAGAGAAAAATTTCATTAGAGATTGAGATTCCTAAGATTCTGAAAAGAGGAAAGAAGAGGTTAGAATAGTTTGGAAAGAAGTATGGGAAGACTTCAAACTCTCCTCCTTCTATCTCTGAAAGTAAAGAAGATGAAATTAAGATAGAAGATGATGAACCTAAAAAGGAAGAGGAAGAGATAGAAATTGAACCTCCTAAGAAGAAGAAAAAGGTAACCCCCAAGCAGAAACCAAAGATCTCTACCCCTGTCATCACCAAAAGGAGGTCTAGAAGGAAACTCATATTTCCCAAGGAAGATGAAGAAGAAGATACAGTAGTATTCAAGAAATCCACAGCTACCTTTGAGAAGAAAATTAAAGAACTAAGAGAAGGTATTGGTATGAGTTCTCTAAAATCACTGAAATATGCTTCCCAAATAAAGGATGAATAGAAGAAGATCGAGGAAGCAATTTTAGAGAAGAGGACAAGATAGAAGTATGACCCATATGGCTAAAGACCTATTCAAGGAAAAATATGTTCCCTGGAGTAATGCAGTCCAAACAGAAAAGGACATTAGAGAACAAACATTGAGACAAGTCATGCCTACTATGACAAACAAAGAGATTAAAGAGCCCATGACCAAATATGAAAATAATCACACTCCAAGGTTTAGGACCTTTCAAATATTGAACAAGAAGATAGAGGATGTGGTTCAAGCAACGACAAAGATATGGAAGATAGTCTTTGAAATCAAGGAAGAAGACAAGGTAGAAGTACCCATTACAGACCCCAAGGAAAAGACTGACGATATAGATCTACCTGAGGTAGAAACTATTGAAGAATACAATGCAGAACATATTGTAGTAGAAGTGATGGCATCCATGCCCCAATCACCTATATAGATCATCCTATCTCTGAGCAAGGATAAGTCTACTGAATCTACATCTGGACTAGTGGGAATTGAGCATCACGCTCCACCTACTACTGGGATAAGCCTAACCGAGTCACAAAAGGTAATTGTGAATATTTATTAAGTGAGCATTGATGCTACAGTTGGTGTAGAAAATTTAAAATGACCTATTCCAATTGAATATTGAGGAGAAAACCGAGGAAAGAAAGGATATGGATTATAGTGGAAAAGGTAAGGAAATTGTTCCCTCACCCAATCCCAAGGAAAGTGAAAAAGGAAAGGAAGTAATTAATGATGATATTGATCTTGAGAAAGACATTGTGATTCCTAATTGGGATCTATCCAACTTGATGGTAGAGAAGATGGATATATTAGGGGAGCTATGGAAGAAAAGAGCCACACAATAAAATCTCTGAGTAGAAAAAAAGAGAAACAAAGTGCTGGAGAACACAAAAGGTATATTCCTAGAAGCACAAGAAGTAGAAGTAAATGAGAATGATTCTATTATGGATCAACTTGTAGACATAGTCCACAAGTTCAATAAAGATTTAAGTGGTCAAGAAAAACTACTGCAGAAGGCAGAAAGGAAGTTTGAGAACAAAGTTCTAGAGAATGTTGCAAGCAAGATTGCAATTGATCAAGTAAAGCTAAATTATCTTATTAGCTCTCTAGAAACTACTGTAAATAATGTTGCTTCACTATTTTTAAAGTTAAGTGATACTTCCAACTTCACAATGGAAATTAAGACTAAGATGACAAATTTAGATACATATCTGAAGGAAAGTGCAAATAAGTTGGTACTTAACCCGAGTTTGAGTTCAGCACACTTTGTGAAAATTAAGTATCTAACAGACATGTAGGCTGAATTACTAAGGGAAGAAGCAAGGACAAGAGTATCTCTCACAACTATGCAGAGCCAACTCCTTCCACACATGGATGTAATGCAAAAGCATATAGATCATTGCAAGACTCTCATACATGACAAAATTTTTTCAGTTGTTGAGCTTATGATGGAGCTGTCAATAGAGATACTGTAATGTCCCCGCCAGGGAACCCATAAGGAATCAGGTCTTATGACCAAAATTTGCAACTAAATTTTTTTTTAACATTACAACATTACCACTCCACAATTACATTCCTTAAGGTTCCCTTAATGAATTTCATTTACTAACACATTTACATTACTTATCCAAATTAAATTTCATTTCCTTTCTTTACTTTCACATTTAGAATTTAAGAGATAGGGTAGAAAATAACATTTC